>JAJTUH010000011.1:643501-1048738 GCA_036971555.1 Drechslerella coelobrocha | reverse complement strand
TTTCAAATCAACGAGCTAGGAACTCCGGATGGCTCTCGTGCAACGGTATTATCGCTGGGGTGTAAGCCGGTTTGTACGATGCGTGCGTGCGTACGTGTGTGTGCTTGTGCGTGTGCGTGTGCTCCTCGTGGGCGCAGATGAGCTGAGCTTGCGTGCACGCACGGACCGGAGTCGAAGAGCTTGCGGGGGGGCAAACTCAGCGGAGTAAAAATAAAACTAGAAATGAATTTTTCATTTTTCATTTTTTTATTATTATTAGAGTTCACGAGTACCCTCGAATCCCTATTGCATGATGGATATGCAAGATCGAGGGTTGCAGTGTCACGTCTTCCTTGTTGAGCAATTCGAAACGGAGCGGTCAGCATCCCGACCATGTGAGGAATGAGAAGGCCGAGGAGATCGAGGGAGGGAAAAATTTAAAATCAAGGAAAAACTTTTAGCGACTCGGATGGTAAGTGGGTAAAGCTAAACTGCTCTGGAAGGGATACATGTATACATGCAAATACCACCACGGAAGACTAGCCTACTAAGCACAGGATTGGGCACTCAGAAGCTGTGGTAAGGAGCGTGCATGTACCATAGCCCGGCCGGGCTCCCGGGGTCACGAGGCTAGGATTATGCTTGCTCCCCTCTTTTTTTTCTGTCTGGTTGACCGCACATGTTTAGATACATGCTGTTTGGGGGTTGGCTGGGAGGTGTGTGTGTGGAATGCATGTGCATCTGTAGACGGAAGCTGCAAGTCGGCTCTTGCCTTTGCCTGTTTGAGATGGGCTGGGAGGTCAGGTCTGCATACGCCAAGGGAACGGCATGACGAGGCGTACGTATGCGAAAAGACCAAACAAGTGACAGAAGCGTAGCTTCCCGAGCCGTGTCTCGTCAGGTTTGATTGATTGATTGATCGATTGAGTCTAGTCTATTCTCGGGGTGACTCCAGCTCAGAACGGTTGATTTGACGAAGCGTTAGGGTAAGAAAAAGATCTCCCCCCCAGAAAAAAAAAACTTGAGAGCGGGGGAACTTGAAAGGAAGAATTAGAATACGAGAATAAGCGGCAGAAGGGCGTCAAAGAAAATAGTAGAAAAGCATGCCAGACAGAAAAGCACCTGGGTCCATGGATATTCGGATTTACGGCTGAGCAAGCAGAAGATATGCTGAGGGAAAATCACATCGCATTGGCCGTACCGCTGTGGATATCAACGTGCATACGGACTTGAGCAACGTCACGTCGAATAGAGTAACAAACGCGAGCTGAAAGACACTGATCCCGTTTTGCCTCGAGTCGAGATGGTGACTGTGATTGCCCGTGCCGATAGACATGAAAAAAGATAGAAAAAAGAAAAGAAGGGTATGGAAAGGAGAAGCAACGGCGCTTCTCGACCAGGAGGTCAAGATAGTGTAGGACCGACCAGCTTCAAGCTGGAATCTGACGGCACACTTGGGTCCACAGGGGCCTAGGATTTAGCAGTTGGGCGTCCACCACCGCGATGGGACAGTGGCTATCGATGGAGAGCCGCCGTGGTGCCAAATGGAAGGGGAAGGTAGGAGTTCCGCAGGACGAGGCAATTGTTTGCGAGAACAGCAGTTAGCCTGTTAGCATAAACGCCTTTGCGTCACGTCAGGCCTGGCTGGTCGACATGGGCAATGCAGGCTCTGAAAGAGTCCATTCATAGCCAACATTGCTGGCTGACTGGCTGGCTGGCCGGGGTGAGATTGGTTTTATGCGAATATCAGATGATACCTGTTAACGTTATACGATGTTGGAAACCAAGATGCAGCATGCCGGTCAGTCCAGGGAGCCGTTCAGGAGGGCTGTTTCAGCAGGTAGACGACCAACCGACGTCGACAACGTTCGTCTGTTCGTTCTGCGTTGTCCCGCAAAAAACGACAACGTCCTGCACACACCTTTCAAAATCGGACGGCGAACGGACTACAATTCTCACTACAACCGCCGAACCCTGTTAGAGCAAACATTGAACAGCCTATATCGCCGGTCGCGTATAGGCCCGAGCCAGGGTCCCAGCGTCGGTAGACGATGGATGTCTTCTATGCATGTTCTACTTGCCTTCTTGCCATCCATTCCGTCGAGCTTTCGCTTTGGCGACGTTGGGATCACACGTATTGTAGCTCCTATTTTTGGTTGGCTCGTCTGCTCCCGCTCGCGCTGGGCCACCAATCAGACACAGAAATCGGTGTTTTAACGTTTCGTCCAAGCGCTCGCCTAACGCCGTGCTCTGAGGAATTGCGCCATAGAGTAGGATATCTGTTTGCATTTCGCCAAAGTTGCTGTCAATGCGCATCCAAGATCTTACATACGTCCATGTACATATGTATCTTTCAAGTTTTGATCGTGGTTGATTGCATTGCATTGATAATGGATTTTTAGCATCGACAGCCAGCCGCCCGGCTCTCGGTGTGGAGATCGTTGGGACGGTGTGCCATTGGCTCTTGGATTCCGGTCATGCGACACCGTGGAGAATAATCCGTACATGGCTACGCACTCGAGCACATGTATTGTACTGTGTTTAGATTATCTGTGCACACACGTGGGAAGCAGCAGCGCCGGTTCTCCTTTCCGGTTACACGATGCCTCCAACTCCACGAGCCCAAAACGCTAGTTGCAATATGCAACAGCCACAACGCAGATTACATTCCACCAGTCATCCCGTCACACTAAAGGTCGGTGGTATTGCACACGATGTCACGAAGAATCATTAATCGTAAGGAGTGTTTGGCTTGTCGAGAGTATTTTACATGTAGTCGCATCTCGTTGTCATAACAGCATCCGTTCGTGTATCCATTTGATGGTTCAACCAGTGCATGCTCTTATATTGTATGGTATATTATCCAACTTGGATCTTTTTATAAAGGATGAAATAGCTGTTGTTATGACGTCAGCTTACTACATAAATGTCTATCAATGGTACTTTGCATAACTCTATTATACATCTGCTATTCAAATGTTACACATAATTGCTCCGCCGTGAAATAAATATCACAGCATCCGGACTGATGATCATTGAAATGTCATTGCAGTTAACGTGAGTAAAATTATAGTTATATAAGCGTTGTCCCATGCTCACGAACTAGATAGGTAAAGTTGCTTATGTCCAGGCCTGTTGTGGATTTTTTGAGAATTATTTTCGGCATTTGATTGTTTAACCCAGGTTGCGGAACGTGATAAAGTGTCTTTAGACATATTCTCAGTGAGCACTTAGCATCTATGTTATTTCGCGTACGCATAAAAAGCTAGGTACTTTAGAGTGTATATATCTTGTCAGATCCAGCTCATAGCACGTATACACTTCTACTCTGTATCACACCGGCGACATGAATTTTGACCTTCGATATACTTCTTGGTCTCCAGACCTCCAATACTCGACACCTCCTAGAGCAAAATTATCCAGCCAACCATACAGTAACACACGCCAGTAACGTGCAGTTTCAAACAGTTACAATTACCACTCCCAAAACAAAGATACCTACCAACCAAAGTTCCAATCCACCGAACGAATCGCATCGCGAAATCCACATCACTCTGAGTTGTGTGGGATTTCCAACCCGGTCCCGGACACGCGATCCGATTGGCCGACTACTTCAATTGGCCAACTGCCCGATCCATGATCGGAATAAATTTAAAAAGGATCTAGCGAGCTGAAGTCAAATTCATTTATGCCCGATCAGGTAAATTGATATCATGATACGAGGCTCAAATCTAAATATAAACTGCCCGAAGGGTGTAGTTGCAGAATACAGTATCAAGCGACCCCCCCTCGGCCATAACAATCGACTTTGAATCGCGTGTTTCTCGGCTGGCAGGTGATACTTGATTGGATCCTGTCACGCGCGTGTGTGTGTGTATGTGCGCGCGCGCCGCTCACTATAAGATGTACATCAACGTAGTCCGCGTATTTGAATTTAGCAAAACTGTTTACATTAGTCTCGTATTACTATCATTGTCGATATCTATATCACTCTTTCTAACTCTACATAGCGTCTCTGTCAATCCACGTAGCACAAAAATCTCAAACGCGTACTACTACGCATACTTGTATACGTACACACAATGGAAGCACTACCCACTGAACTTCTGCACAAGATAGCAGGCTACACCACCCTCCCAACGTATCACGCCCTCTCGCGCGTCTCCCGTCGCATCCGCGCCGTCGTGCTCGACTGGGTCGTCTTCAAGGTCGTGATGGAGAACAGCCGTAGTGCGAAACTCGAAGGCTTACCCGAATTGCCGACGTGGAAGCACTTTCCGATCACGAGATCCACCCCGCCGGAGCTACGCATGTGGTACGCGATGGCGGACAACAGAGCAGGAGGGCTACCCACCACTCGGTTCTGGAATCATTCCGGTAACCAATACTGGCGGGATACGCAGTTTACTCCGGAGTTTCTGCAATTAGGTGCCGTGCTAGTCGCGTGTAGACGTAAGTTAACTAGCTTATCTGCCAAGATGTTGACACCAATTATGATTCCCCACGTAAAATCCACGAACACACACATACACACACACATATATATACACCCATGAATTGTTATAACTGTTATACATACCAAGGAGGACAAAGAGCATTACAGTGAAATGTGGCTAACACGAGCATTCGCCTGATCCAAAAGACCCAATCATCACTGTACTAACCGAGCTACCCACCCGCGCCAGCGTAAACCGCGCCTATACGCACCTCACTTCACCGGTGGAGATGTACGTCGCCAGTTTCTGTAGCGCCGCGGGCCTCATCACTGCCGAGCCTACCGCCGCAGAGTACGATGACTTCCGACGGAATTTTCATACTCTCAAAAACGACGCAGTCACGGTCCGCTGGAGAAAGATCGCACATTTCCTCCATGAAACGAACGCATTTCTCCGGCCAGGTATTGCATTCGAGGGAAACGAATTTCCACGAGGCAAATCTGCGCTAGAGAAGACGTATGATGCGACGTGGACGGAAGGCGGTGACCACAAGCGTGCGCTTTCAGCGTTCTCTATGCACGAGTTGTGCTTACGCACCGTAGGCGCGATATCATTGCAATTCTGCTGCAATATGTTGTGGATCCCCATAAATCTAGCCATTGTACCCAATCCCAAGAGGTTTAGGCGGCCGCCGACAGCCTATGATATACCGTTCGAGAAGCTTATGCAGCTACCGGCACCGGGAGGGGAGCCCTCGGATTTCGTGGGTTGCCATCTGGACACGATGACGTCGCAAGAGTTTTTAGTGGAAGGGGAGTGGAAGGGGGTTTGTACTCGTGAAAATATGAATGAGATAGAGCGTCGGGTGATGGTTGACATGCAGTTTACTGTGATTGATGTGCCTCTGGAAGACGATGATGAAGGTGCCGGTAAGGCTGAAGAGACAACAGGGGAAGTCATCGAAATTGCAGCTTGGGGGTTCGATGCGGTGGACAACTTCGTGATGCAGGGTAAGATATATAGGGCGACAGGCAAGGTAACGATTACAAAGACGTATCCGCATATGCAGGGCCGCGCGTGGCAAATGCTAGGCTTCATGACACCGTTTGGAATTGTGGGGACCTGGGGCGACTATGACCACGGTTGGGATAGCGCCTCGAACATATATGGTGTCCGCCCGTTCCAGGGTAATTTTTGGCTGTGGAAGGAGGAATGGGATGGTCGCGCTTAAAAACATCGGGGTGACGTCTGTTTTGTATATGGCGTGTAATTGTACCGCGAACGCCGGTTTATAGGATCGAGTATGTACAGACTACTAGTTCCTAGTCAGCACCGTCTTAACCAAATTTGATAGAATCACTCACGAGAATTATAACATCTACCTATCTCGACTTGGACGGATATTCCCACGAGTTAACTTGCCACCCTATAGCCGTAACCCCTACCATCAGTTAAGTACCCCAAAGAGCCTCCCACGTAGTCTGCAGAAGACAAGGCAGTAGAGCAAATAAAAGATTGAAAAGGGCTACTCACACCAACGTCGAACACGCGCACCAACTCCCTCGCCCTTGAACTTCACGCTGCGGTTCCAGTACCGCCATCCAGACAGTGCTAAATTCCACAGGCAGCCTTGTATAAACTGGAAGAGTACTTGGTCCTTGATCGTGATCCAGGCGACAAGCCAGTATTTCTTCTCCGCAACAGCGTTCTTGATGCTCGCTAGGTATGACTGTTCGAACCGCATGTCTGGGAGTGGTGGCAGTGGCCGGTGCAGACCGCGACTTGTGTGATGGGACGGGTAGAGGATAGACGAAGTTATCGATGCGACATCATCTTCGTCATCTTCGTGTCCATCTTCAAGTTCCAGCTCATCCTCGTCGTCGTGGGAATACTCGCCTTCGTGGGTAGATGCGGTCGGCGTGAACACAATCTTCGAGTCGGCGGAGGTGGACGGGGCAATCGAGGATTCCGGCGAAGGATTTTGCCTTATATGAGCGTCTGTGAGAGCGGACTGGGCGACAAGGTATGGAATGTCGGACATATTGATGTATCTTGGGGTCTCTTGACGGCGGATGAGGTTGTTGCCTCGTGTGGAGAGGTGATGTTCGCGAGGGGTGACGTTGGGGCGTGGGCAAGCTTCGGTTAACGAAAGGCTGCTACTGAATCGAACCCACTGCATTAGCCAATTCGATATCAACACCATCATCACTTTATATCAACCAAGGCGCCATGACCAAGTTTCGCCCCTGCATAGATATCCATGCCGGCGTCGTCAAGCAGATCGTTGGTGGCACTCTCTCGGATGTCCCATTATCCTCCGGGTCCCTGGTGACGAATCACACATCTGCTCACCCACCGTCGTACTTTGCCAAACTCTACAAGGAACACGACCTCACGGGCGCACACGTGATCATGCTTGGTCCGAACTGTGAGACCGCCGCGCGGGAGGCGCTAGATGCATGGCCGGCCGGGCTGCAGGTTGGGGGAGGAATCAATGGGTCGAATGCTAGGCAGTGGCTGGAGTGGGGTGCGGACAAGGTAGGGTGAGTCTGGATTTTTATTTGCCTCCATCTACTCTAACTATAACACGGTCCGCACGGTATCAATAGCCCGGATAAGTCTGACATACAGTACGAGCGCAGATAATTGTCACTTCCTATCTATTCCCAGATGCGAAATTCTCGCTTGAGAGGCTGCAAGAGTTGGCATCTACAATTGGCAAGGACAAATTAGTGGTGGACGTCAGCTGCCGGCGGCGGGGCGACAGGTGGTTAGTGGCAATGAACAAGTGGCAGACAATCACAAATATGGAGGTCACAGAGGGTATTGCATCCGGGACTCAGTTAAACTCAATGACGCTCAAGTAGCTGCGCTAACTAGCAATATGCATCGTAGATACATTATCCATGCTATCGGAATACTGCTCTGAGTTCCTGATCCACGCTGCAGATGTAGAGGGACTATGCAGAGGCATCGACGAGGACCTCGTGAAGGCGCTGGGCCGGTGGAGCAGCATACCGACCACTTATGCTGGTGGAGGGAAAGATATAGGAGACCTGGCGCTTGTGAGCGACTTGAGCGGGGGGAAAGTTGACTTGACATTCGGCAGTGCGCTTGATATATTTGGTGGAGATAAGGTACGGTTCGAGGATTGCGTGAGGTGGAACCGGGAAGTCTGAGGCTCAAGACGTCAGCTGATGGTTCTCTGCGGGACACCTGCTCGATTGAGGATGCTAGGAGCATGCAGGAACAATAATGCGCCATTGATGTAGCATCAATCAACTTTTGCCATGCTCAAAATGATAATACCATCTCAAGTACTCTATCGAGCACCGTACAGATTTATTTATTTACCAATATAATACAAACCTAAAACTATTACCTTATCATGATAAATGTCATGATAACCTAGCCATATCGATACCGACCAGCCTGTCCAGCTGTTCGATATGACACCCAGTCGAGCCCGCAATATGTCCGGACCTTACGTAAAATGGTGGTACGAGGCTCTCTTCAAACCGTGCCCTAGCTCGCTTGAGCCTAGCTTTTCCCCACAGCCAGAGCTCTGACTGGCTACCGACGGCATGCGTCCGCGGTGCAATTGGAGAAGCGCCCGGTCACCGCACTCCAGTTGTTCTTGACCAGGTTTCCACGGTGCTGTTGGCATTGAAACTAGCTGCTGGTCGAAAGCCATAAAGTCTCCGGCGTGGCCTTGTGAGAAAGCAATTGCACAACCACAAACCTCACCTCCCCCACCAGGGCACCCGTCTACCATCTCCACTCTTCTCCACTACCTCAATTGGCCTCAATTGAAACCGACAGAAGCCATGCTCTCGACACTCCGCGGCTCCTCGCGCGCCCTCTCGCGTGCCTCCATCCGACGAACCGTCGAAATCCAACAGCAGCGCACCATCCACAACACACTCCGCCGGTCCGCTCTCGCGGCAGCTAATGCCAATGTCGCCGTCGACTCGGTCTCGTCTTACGAGCCCTTCTACCGTAATGAGCCCACCGGGCCCAGCATCAAATCTGAGATCCCTGGTCCCAAATCTCAAACAGCCATCACCGAGCTGGACGAGGTGTTCGACACCCGTAGTTTGAACATGATCTGTGACTACAATGCTAGCATTGGAAACTAGTACGTCCGAATCAGATATCAAGGCGCGGCATTCTCAAGTATTTCTACTAAAAGAGCATACATTCCTACAGCATCTCGGACCATGACCATAACCTCCTCCTCGATGTTTACGCCCAAATAGCCTCCATCCCACTCGGTTACAACAACCCCGCGCTCTCCAAGGTCGCCTCCTCGCCTGAGATGCTCACCGCACTGATAAACCGGCCGGCTCTGGGTAACTTTCCACCCGCCAATTGGGCCCAAACCCTTAAATCCGGCATCCTGTCCGTCGCTCCAAAGGGCCTCAACCAGGTCTTTACTGGCATGTCTGGCTCTGACGCCAACGAGTGTGCCTATAAAGCGGCATTTATGTTCCACCGCCGTCGGGAACGTGGCGAAAACGCCCCTTTCACTGAGGAGGAATTGAGCACTGCAATGAACAACCAGAAGCCTGGGAGTCCAGAGCTAGCCATTATGTCCTTCCGGAAGGGTTTCCACGGTCGTCTGTTCGGCTCGCTATCTACGACACGATCAAAACCGATTCACAAAATTGATATCCCCAGTTTTAATTGGCCGCAGGCACGGTTCCCGCAGCTCAAATACCCGCTAGAGGAGTTTGCTTCTGAGAACGCAAAAGAGGAAGCTGAGTGTCTGGCAGATGTGGAGCAGCTCATCAAGACGTGGCATTGTCCTGTCTCTGCTGTTGTCATAGAACCGATACAGAGCGAAGGCGGGGACTTCCACGCCAGCCCAAAGTTCTTCCAGGGTTTGCGAGACATTACATTGAAGCACAACGTGCTCCTGATCGTAGATGAGGTGCAGACAGGTTAGTTCTGAGTGTGTGCTCTCTAAATATCCATATATGGTATGTATTTGCTAATGGGTTATCGTTCCGGTGGCTCGTTCAAGGCGTCGGTGCAACGGGTAAGTTCTGGGCACATGACCATTGGAATCTCGCCAGCCCTCCAGACATTGTCACGTTCTCTAAGAAGGCGCAAACGGCCGGTTACTACTTTGGCAACCCACTACTGCGGCCAAACATGGCATATAGACAGTTCAATACGTACGTCTTTCTGCGTACGCGACACAAATGTGAAAAGAAATCATATTGACAGTGATATAGATGGATGGGTGATCCCGCTCGTGTTTTACTCTTCAACACGATTATCCAGGAAGTCGGCCGGCTGAACCTAGTCCAGAACACCGCTGATACGGGCGCGTATCTGTACGATGGTCTGCAGCGACTATCGGAGCAGTATCCAGGGGAGATACAGAACCTTAGAGGCAAGGGCCAAGGGTACGCATGCACACACATTCACAGGATGTCTAATAGCGATGACCTATATCCACAGAACTAATGTCTTCTGCCATTTATAGTACATTCATAGCCTGGGATTCACCACAGCGAGACGCATTCCTGAAGAAAATGAAAACAGTGGGTGTTAATATTGGTGGATGCGGTGATACTGCCGTGAGATTACGGCCCATGCTGGTATTCCAGAGGCATCATGGTGAGCTTCGCTATCCTGAATTCATGTTGTTGTCTTAGGTGATAGCTATTTGCTAACAATTTTGGAAATTCCAGCGGATATTCTATTGGAGTCGATTGAGAAGATACTTAAGGCGTAGAAAGCTTAGGTTGGGTTTGTGGAGGTCGAGTGACACAAATCAGTCAAATGGAGAGAGTGCGACGACGGCGTGCTATTTACGATGTAATGTACTCATAGTTTCAAAATTCCCTAGCTTGAAAACGAGCAGTAAAAAATGAATGGAACACTCCTGGTTTGCAGTTACGATATACATTTGATTAAGACTTCCTGCTAGATCTTCAGTATATATGCGATACTGATCCTTATAACCTAAACGCGAGGTTGTGTTGGAATTGTTGGGTGTCACAACAAGGCGACAATATTCTCCAACCTCACCTCTTTCAACCACGCTGCTGACGGCACTGACTCACTCAACTTCTTGCAGCTCCAACGTCCTCGAGCACCTCTGTAGGCTCCAGACTGATTATTCGACGCTGGATACGACTCTAGCTTGGATTATATACTCCGAGATGCAAGAGACATGTCATTCTTCCGCCGGCCAACCGACGAATCCTCGGATGACGACAGCGATGGCGAAGACGCCTATGTGAGCGCCTCATCGTCGGGGGATGATGACAATGACGCCGCGGTTGAAGAGCCGGCTAGCGCTGACAAGTTACACCTGGATGCACTCAACGACCAAGAAGAAGAGGAAGAAGGAGAAGAAGAACCATCGCCAGAGTTGGATATAAATCTCTTCAACACACCCTCCATCAACGCGATTGCCAACAGCATCCGCAAGTCGGACCGTCTGTCCATCTCGAACCGGCTGCACTCGATTCATGAAGACTCGCAGTTCGTGCAGCGTGCTGCCAATGAGCTTGGGCTCCCGCTTGTTGCTAACGAGCGGTGCGGAAGCTGGTACGTTCCACCGGAGCGGAAAGTTGGATCCTGCTATTTCAAGAGCACGGATGGGCACTTTGGATGCTGGAGCTTCAGTTTGAGAAGGCTGAATCTGAGCTTGCTTGAGGCCATTGGGAAGCATGGCGGGTGTATTGTGGTGGATAGCACGAGAAGGGGCAAGTCGCTGCCGGATGCACTGAGCAAGACTGTGCCTATATGGTGTGCTGTTTGGAACGCGGTACTATTTCCCCGGCAGAGAGGTGATGGTGAAAGTAAAGGCGACGTTGAAAATCCGATTGAGCTGCCGGAGAACGCGGTGTCTGCGTCGGAGAAGGCACAGATTACAGCTTTGTTGGATGGATTTGCAAGTCGGCTGCGGGAAATGCAACTGGATACTACGAAAATTGCGGGTTCGCTAGGGAAGCCGATGAAGCCCGTGTGGATTACCCATGATGCGGACGTCGCAGATGTGGAGTATACTGGCGACAAGTTCCACCCAGTGTATCTCCTCTCAGCTTCACGGTACCTCCGTGAAGAGATGCAGCCGCGGGGATCTTCTGATGGTGGCCACGGCTTTGTCTACATACAGGGTGCGGGAGATGATCACGAGGGCTGGGCGAGAGGACTACTACCGACGGCGTATTGGAGCCATCGTGAGCGTTTACTTCAAACTCCGGAAGCAGAACTGCCGGGTGTCATTGGTGAGATTGTGAAGGCACAGGGTACGAATATTATTAAGTCTGCTGGGACGACTAATGCCCTTGACAACGATAACTTCTCTGTTCTTAGCAGGGTGCACGGCAGAATCGCTATATGTGATATTACCACCTACGACGCACTGGTAGAGGCTCACACGGATATCGTGGGAGCCGTGGTATGCTTGGACTCCGGCGGCGAGCCGTCCTCGGAGCACCGTTCGGCCGGCTCACGCTCACCACCGGTATACCGAGCTACAATCCCGTCGAGTAAAGCCGGCAGCAAGCTGCTCCGTGCGAAGCTTGCAGAGATCGCTGCGTTCGCCGAGACGACGCTTGTATCAGCATCAGCCTCAGCCTCACTACAACCGCTGGTTATAGCTTGCCAGAGCGGGAACGACGTCTCTGTAGGCATCGCTCTAGCATTGGTCTGCCGGCTGTTTGATGACCAAGGTTCGTAACAGCCTAACTGTTCGTTTCGAAGTGCATGCACCCACTACACCAATCCAATCCAATCCAATCCATGCGCTTGGTCGATCGATCGATCGGTCAATTGAGCCTATCTATCCTATCCCGTTCATGCTATTCTATAGGTGGAGAATTACAGAAGCTTACGAGCAAGTTTGTAACGATGCAGGGCGTCTAGACCTCACACTCTCTCGAAACGCCACGGTGGATAAAACCGTCGTTCGGCAGCGGCTTGGATGGATCATTGGCGAGAGAACGCAGGCTAATCCATCGAGAGCGACGCTGCAGGCGGTCAATCTGTTCCTTATGGGATGGTCACCATCGTCGTAGCCGTTGTCGTCATGACAAAAAGGCTAAAATCCTTCACCGGTATCTCATTCGTCTCATCTCAACTGATGCATGAAATATGCATGCAGGTCATTGCATCCCTTCTGTTGCACGGGTCGGCTTATTTACCGGTTAGCGAGCATTCTTTTCTTTTCCCTTCTGCATGACGTGCGTGAAATAGGACGGTCTCGCCTCGAACGCGTGCGTGCAGGCGTGAGGATATACGGTACCACGTTGTCGAAGGGATGGTTGATAGTGGGAAAACATACGTATGCAGAAGCTTATTCTATCTATATACCTCAAACAGCACCATCATGAAACCGATTTGAAGCTGGCTTCCTCAAAATACCGCAGAGGCAAAAAAATAAATGGAGGGAAAATAGCCCGAGAGCAAGGGAGGACTAGGGTTTAACTCCGAGCTCGGTACTCTCTCGCATAGACGTCTATCCTGACAGCCTGGATCGTGGGGTCGCATACGAGCGAATAGCGCATCCGAGAAGCCGGCTCCTCAGGGTTCGTGCACCATGCCGACGAATAGTCAGCTAGGTGCCGAACGAAAGGGGAAATCGAGCACCAGCTTTGAAGGCCCGAATAGGATGGCTGAGACACGGCATTGACTGTTCTTGTTCTTGGGGTGTCGTTTCACCGATCATGTTGGCGTTTCATGATGAGGTTGGGGAGCTTGCTTGCCTGCCTGCTCTGGAGGGCTATGGGCGCGGCGGGGCAAGGGTTTGGACCCTTGCAGGCAGAGGAAATAAGGCTTATGGTTGATACAATTTGTAAATTGGATAATACTATATCAGATGGCATAAAGCCCCGAGCGAGGAGAGAAAAGAGAAGGAGAGGAGGAGCGCTCAGGAAGCGGCCGGGTCATTCTGAAGCCGAGTTTCACGATATTCTGGGGTGGACGTTTTTTTATCTGGTGGATTCTGGCAAGCGAGGCTTGGATGTTACAGATATATGGGCGGATGGTGGAAGTGTACATACATTAGTAATTTTGGTAATTTCGGCCGCTGAGCGGGAAGTTTACTTTTCGTTTTCTTCTCCCAACAGGGAGAATTAAGCTACGGAGTAAAACGAAGATTTGGCATTAATATTTTGTCATTATTATCATCAGGCTGCCTTGCCGGCCAGAAGCTTAAGGGAGAAGGTGGAGATGGTCATTTTCCGGCTTGCCTCTCTTCTTTTTTTTTTTTTTTTTTTTTTTTTTTTTTTTTTTTTTTTTTTTTTTTTTTTTTTTTTTTTTCTTTGTTTTTCTTTCTCTTCCGCTTTACTAGCGTCAGTGTTTCGCGACAGCTGATGTGAATTGAGCGGGCAATACAGTTTGAAACCAAAGATCTTAAGAGCGCCCGCCTAGATACCATTGTGGTGAAGTGGACGAAATGAACACAATGCAACAACGGTGCAGCACTTAGCTGATCGACCGAAACGAGGGCGGACGGGTTCTCCGCCATTGGTCGGATCCGTCGCAGTTACAGAATGGTCAATACAGAAGGTCAGTAACCTGGTTAGCTGAGCCCGCGTGGTTAGACCCAACGTCGACGACGGGCGGCGCGCGGGGGGGCGGAGAGGGGCTGGTGATTAATTGGAAGTCGGGGATGCCGAGCAAGAGGGCGAATCGAATAATGTTATTTTGTTTACATTTGTGGCGGATGCTTGGAGACGAATTGGGGCGCTGGATGGAGCGTTGGCAGGTGATTCGATGGGAGTTTGGCGCCTGCGACTGCACAAGAACACAAAGTACACCACGGGGTCTACGAGGACGGTCTTCTACGGATGTCTGGGTACTGTTTGTATGGAACGGGCGTAGATGGGGTACCCTGGTAAAATGTACATGGACATGTACAAATATATGGGATAGATGTGTTTAAAGTTCAAAATATGGCGAACGGACCGGGATATCGGTCATTGGCAGACTGGGCTCGACTCTCGTTTCGTTCGTTTTGTGCAGTGCAGTTCAGCGCAGTGTCTCGACTACTGTATGTGCGCACAGTGTTTGCTGGTGGTGGTAAAGGGATATGCTAGCATACGCACAAGGACGGGAGCCATGACAATTGCAATTGAATACTCGCACGTACACGTACTTGTACTAGCAGGGTAATATAGTCGAAACAGCGCGCCTATCTAGGTTGACAACCGTTCCCATGTTATCTTATAGGTTGGGTGCGGGGTTGCACAAACAGAAGACCGTTTTTTTCATGGGGGATGGATGCATCTCGACCGAGGGTCTGGAAAGTTAGATTGAAGAGACTAACTACTGACTGAATTGAGTACTCAAGAGTGGAGTCACTTCTGCTTGTTTGCTTGCTTGATTGGTTTGATTACTCGATAGCGAGGCCGGCTGGACGGAGTGCGGAATATTATAATTGTAGGCCAATATAATATCAGACGGTAGAGAACACTCACTAGTGCTGAGCCCAAGAGCACTGTGCACCGGTAAGCTATAGCTATAGGCACCCGATCGACGGAAAAGCGTTTCGAGTGCTCGGGAAACATGTGTACTTGATACGCAGAGCGTTTAGAAGGGGACCTTTGGAACTTTTAGACTTCAACAGAAGGCGAGCGACTAGCAGATTCCCCGCGGCATTGGGCCGGAACGCCATTAGTCAGTGGACGAGCAAAACGAATGAACTGAATGGATAGACCTAGACGGACTGGAATAGGCTGGGCTGGACTGCAAGCAATGGATCCATGTCGTCGGTACCGAATCGAATCGAAAGTTACCGACGCGGGTGAGGAATGTTCAGCTGTCGCGAGTTAATTGGGAGAGGCAGACTGCAATTGCATCCATGCACCATGACGCTCACATGGCCTCGGTCGATTAATTGGGTGTCGACCAGGCGACTGTCGACGGTGCCAAGACAGTTTCGATTGGGGTTGGTGTTTCGGTTTCAAGTTGGCCTTTTTTTTTTGTGCTTGTAGACACTGCAGTAGTGCGCTGTAGTAGATATTAATACGTTAGACATATATAAGCAGATATCTGAATCGAATCCATAGCATGCCATACTAGTGCATATACATACGTATATTAACTTTATAAGCCAAACTAACTCCGCAGATGTACCGTATGAGGATGCTCCGAATCGGCGCGAACTAGCCACACAAATGATCGGTCGTAGACACCAGCACCCATACCCCGCTTCTATGCCGTTGGCTGCTCCGATGGCATCTGAAACGCGTCGTCTGGCAGGGGCGGAGCGCTTGTTACAAACAGTCGCTGGTCGACTATGCAATATGCAATGTTCGTCATGAACTATTGCCCCTGTAGACACAATGCATTCAATAATTCTCAGACCTTCATATCATGTTTGTCTTGCGTACGTATCCGCACGAAGGCTGCGCAGCTGGGCCACTGCACTCTCCTGATCTGAGTAAGAGTTTAATCAGCGTTATTGTAATTTTAATTTTTAGGGGAGTGCCGATGCTAACACGGATAACATAAAAATTCTTTTTAATAGTTTGGCACGTGGGCGGCCTGTTGATTGAATTATAATTATAATATTACGACTGCCTTGGATCGGATTGCCACCGCTCTGTACGAAAAGGGGGGGGGGGGGGGCTCAAATTTCACATTACAGAACCCGGCATACCCCGTTGAGGGGAAATATTGAAGGAACGAGTGATTGCACGGCAGCCTGGTCGTTCGGATCTTCTGCTGTTTACCGTGGCTGGCAGTCTGTATGTGCTCATGTGTGGTGGGCTTATTGCATGCACTCGAGCGGCGCAGCTGAGCCGGCCACTTTGAAGCTTTCACCAGTGTCCGTGTACACACACGCACGCACAAGTCAGCACGGTACTGCATCACGGTAGATGTATCATTTAATCTGTTTTATTTTATTTTATTTTATTTTTCTCTCTCCCTGCGCTGTGCATAATTGTTAAAATTACGTTTCGCAATTCTCTTTTCGCGATTGATCATAGGTACGTAATTTCTTCGTATGTATCAAAGTGGTGGTGGTACCATATGCAGAGCATACTGTGGCGAGTAGGCGAGTAAAACATCGAGGGGTTCGCCGGTGCACTATTGGCAAGAAAACCGTGGCTCTCTGTGTCTAATATCAACCTAAGAAGGCAGAATACGGAATATACTCTGTTTTCGCTACTCGGTTTCACTAACGAGCTGAAAGTTAATCTGCACAAATGCAAATGCAACGGTGTTTCCGATTTGTATAAAAATAAGCATGCCATAAACTCACAGTCAACTAGTCTCTACGGGATACTCGTACTCGGCTCCGTCACCACGTGCGCGAAGGCAATTTCACACACAACTTGGCTGGATACGGTAGGAGGATATGACGATGGCGGGTATACCGACTCAAGTGGTATCCGATCCGAATGGAAGCTGTATCAGGCCGGGTCAGGAACAGTGAAGGCATCAGGAACACGGCTGAGGCGACTGTTGCAGCTAGTTCTCTTTGATTAATATGTGCAATGAATGAAGCATTACGCCGGCGTACATTTTCTTTTGCTGATTTTTCGTTTTAGTTGTTTGAGGAGTATCTATCCGGATGCGAGAGTTACATGTACGTTGGAAATGCAAATGGCGGCATTGACGAGATGATGATACCACTACGGAGGTGTTCTGACGAAATTGGAAGCTAAGGCTTACCTTGCTGGATCAAAAAAAAAATTAAAAAATTAAAAAATTAAAAAATTAAAAAATTTCATGGATCCAGACTATAGATGGCATCAACTATAGTCATTTGATATTCATGAGCGCGTGAACTAGAAATTAAACAATGAAAACATTTCTTTTGAACGGAATGGCTGCGAGCGACCTCTTGATCCGTGCATAACTTTCCTTTGCTGCGGACGTGCTTGTGGGTATACGTACCTGGAACATGCAGCTTGCGCAAGCATCTCTATCTTGCGTTCGCTGATTGTGTAATATATTGCATTTTGATTAGCTTCGGCTGTCACGGATACCACCTGATACCTGATACATGATCCAACGATACACTTTGCAGCTTCCAGATTGATATGGACGGTTTGCACGCATGCATGTTGAGTTCGCTCGGCCGGGGCTCCCCGGGGTCGAGGCTTCCTTCGATTATGCACTAAGCAGGGCCAGACATGCCGTTAGCGACGTTTAGTAATTCCTGACTGAAAGGTAGTTATATTGTAGGACTTTTTAGTTGCAAGCAAGCAGGCAGACAGGCAGGCAGGCAAAACAGGAGAACGGATAGAGATGGAAGCGAAATGGAATGGAATCACGGGTCGCATGCATATCTGCGAGGATCCATTCATTCATCAATTATTTTAATTTTTGGGGGTTTTCTGTTTGCGGTGTCTTATGAGGCATTCAAGGGATATTCTGCCGTGGCAATGCTCGAGCAAAATGTTGAATTGCAAGTGCGCTGGCCAGGATCGCCTATCGATAAAATAGTGTTTCCGCAGCCGATGAATGCGGGAAAGGGAAGGCGCTTGTATGTGATTGTCACCAGGATTTGACAATCATCTTTTCACCCTTGCGCCGCTGCTTCAGTCAGCTGCTGCGCCCTCTGAATTATAATAATTATAATAATATCATTATCGTGTTGCCACTGTATGACATGGAGATAAAGAGTAGTTGAAAGCGAGGCCGCTTTCAGATCGTTAAATTTTGGAGGGGCCGCCGCGTCGACTGCAGGTAGGAATAGGTGTTTCAGGTGGGTGGAGTCGAAGAGGGGGAAGTCTGAAGGAATGTACGACAGCATCGCGCGATCGTGCTTACCTGACATGACAGATTATTGCGTTGAGAGCGGACTTACGTCCGAACTCAGCTTCAATCCATCGAGAGAAGAGCGAGGCGGGAGGAGAGTGTTCAGTCCAACTGTGCCGTGCTTGCAGGTGTAGCGCTGCATGGTGCTACTGTTTTTAGCCGGAACGTTCCTGCATTTTCCTTGCAGAGAACAGTCTGTGCTCACAGGCACGTGGACACACCAAGACATGTCGGTAGCTTTTTTGCTTCAGCCTTCTGGTGATTCGATTCTCTTGGGCTGACTGAATGATCATGCGGCTGCGATGGTTCTGAAACGCAGATGTGGGGAAGCTGGAGTCGAAAAAGTGTCCGGGAGAGATATATTGCAGATGCGTCGATACTCGAGAGATAATGCGGTGTGATGCATGCAGGTCGAGTTGACAGTGAGGCAGGCCCCACCGCAGCAGTCGATGAATTAATTGTGACAGGAAGTTTTTATGGTACATGAAAATGTGATAACTTTGCTGGAGGATACGCCACCGACGTCGAAATTAATTAATTAATTAATCAATTTCAACATGGCGAAGAGCAATGCGAGCTCGAGGCGGTGCTGGTACAATACTCGGCCGGTATCCGGAGTATGCATGTAGCTTACTCGTAGACAGGAAAAAACACCTGTGGTATGATTATTATTACGAAAGTATTCCTTTCCGTGGAAAACATCGTTTCACTCACTCTTTCAGATATCGAATACGGCGAACCGACGGTAGATACATTACTTGGGGTGTGTTTAATCCAAAAATGTGTCGACGGCAGTGCAAATGTACCTTGTCGTTCGAATTTGTTTCGTTTCGGCTCAATGGTTTCAAAAGCTCGCTCGCGACCGGAAAGCGGAGGGCGGTGCAGGACAGTACAGGTCGGCGAATCCGAATCTAGCCCGGGCATTTCCCTGGCGCACTCGCATTCCGATATTCTGGCGACCACCGTGGGTGACCAGAATTCACCACAGTGCAGCTGCAGGTGAACCAAAATACTGGCAGAATCCAAAGAGCTAGCTGGAGTCGACTCGAGTCGGGGCTTGACGTTTCTGTTGCTGGAGAGGGCAATGAATATCGCTTTCCAAGAAGAGCGAGGATCCAAACTTGGGAAAGTTGAAGGCAAATCATAATGGAAGCTGTTAAGGAGCACCCATATCAGAAGCATTTGAGTTCAATGCCATGCATCTCGAGCTCGTAGCTAACTGCATCAAGAACTTTGCATGACGGTCTGGCCTGGCGGCAGGTCAGCGCAACCGAAGTGATATCTCGGTGTCCCTTTGCGTCCCACGAGCTCTTCAAGATGAGCCGTCCATTGTTCGATTATAAACTAGTCTAGCCTAGTGCGAGTAGATCTATCGATCTTTCTTTCACTTGCGTCTAACAAAACAGTCGCGGAGGCCGATCCGATGGGTTCTAATTCTGTCCCTTGACCCGTGTACCTGCGCTCGAGCGCTCATTTGGCTACGTTTCTACCTGTTTCTATATTGCAGCCTGGCGTCATTGTTCTGATTGGATCCATGGAGTTCAACGGGCGGCATTGACGTCCGGTGCGCGTGCGTATAGTGGAAATTAAACATATGCAATAATTACGAAGTGGTTAGGTCGTACATGCGCGAGCGCTGGGTTGGATTCCCATTGCAAAGACTACCGCGACAATAATGAATATAACTGGCCAGAAAACCGGTAAGTGTGTGTGCTACTTGTTTAAAATTATAATTATAGCCTATTGGCTAATTTACGTTAAACCGTTACCAGGCCACAAGGTAGCGTGTGGTATATGCGCATGATCGATCGCTCGGGCTCGGAAGCATACCATCTCGAGGGGAAGGTCTGTGGATGAAAAGCCTACGCAGCATTTTGGGCCTGGGATCTTTGGATGGGCGTCCAAGACATGGCCATGGGAAAGGGTGTACATGTACATGCGAGTACGGACAGATTTGTAGCTTGTTTAGACGTCCTTCAGATCCGCTTTGGAATGGCGGCGCTTTTGGCGGGCGCATGACAGCTGATGGTCGACCAGTCAGGTCGAGAGGTTCTCCTTTCGAAGTCTTTTCCGGTGTACCTCTTTGCGCGAAGGTAAGCGAGGGCGGTACCTTGTCTCTGTGGATGCTCCACCTGCGAGTAACGTTATATCATGGTTAGCATTTCTCGGCCATGCACATGATCCCACCGATGGCGCCGCTGGCTGACGGAGGTGTCGACGGGTGTTTGAACCTGCCAGCTTGGGCTTTTGGGGCCCTGTCACAGATGACGGTTGCTTCTCTTCTTCCTTTTTTTTTTTTTTTTCTGCCAGCGGGTGTTTCAGCGAACTTGAAACTGCAAAGCGTCATCCTGTGGGCCTCCCTTGAGCTTTTACTCAGAGTTTCTTGGTCAACCAACCCAACCCGCATGATTTTAAATTCAGTCCCGCCTCAAAATATGACCAAGTACGATATGTGCATTGTCTGTGATCTCTGGGAACACCCCGGCTCCGGCCCTACTTGGGTGAGATGTCAATGCGAGACCGGCCAGTCTCAACAGCCCTAGCAAAAGTAAAAGAAAAATGTTTAAACACGGTACCATACGGCTGTACACATGTGTTCACGGGCAATATATGCAATGCAATGCATTGAATTGAGAACAATCCCGAAGGAAGAGAAAGAAAGACAAAGAGAATTAAATTAGCTAACGGGATATTATTAAAATGGTAGAATATTTGTATAGTGTTCCTATTGTGTCCTATTGCAGCGTTGGCGAGCGAGGAAAAATTAGACGGCGTTACGCGATTGTGCGGGTTAATTCATGGGCAGATATGCATATTCGGATCGATAGATTACCTGATGAAATTGAAAAAAACCTTGCATCGATATCGGGGTTTTACGCTTTCGGGGCATTTTGTTTGGAGGAGCTGAACTGGTTCCCATTTAGCCAGATTGAAGAAAGCAAGACGCCGTCAAGGGGTTCCTGCAACTGTGGCTAATGGCATGTGGCGCACCCTAATGTAGACAAGTTGGAGGCTGAGGGCGGTCTGATGAGGCTGGCGATGGGCAGTCCTTTCCCCCCTGCCCTTAGCTTTATCGAGGTTGGGACCGTCGACGCTTTCGAACAGCTCCACCCGAACGCATGGAATCACCCAAAAGGTTGCCGGAGGCTCCCTCGATAGTCCCTGAAAAACGGGGGGAAAGTTGATCGATTGAGCGTCGAGCCTTGCCTTTCTAATCGGACTCGAAACTTTCAAACATCCGGTTACAACATGAGTCCCGTTTTTATTTTTTCTTTCTCTGTTTTAATGGGATCGATACATCATATTTGGTGGTTTCTGTTATGATATTTTCAGAGCATGAAGTCGCTGGACTAGGGCTGAAACAGGCCCTTTCGGGTGATAGCTTCTAGAAGGCAAGCTAAAACGTGCGATCGCAGCGGGCCTTCTGATGCAATTTATCGCGGACATGTAATAAGGTATGTGGATGCGGGGAATCGGAGGCTGCAGCCATGTGCATACATTCGGACAGCTGGGACGTTTCTGAGCTCTGTCTCGCTGTTTTTGAAATTCCCATGATATCAACGGGATTAAAAGAAAATTTCTCATGTGCGCTTTACCGGTACGAGCCCTAGCCTTAACCATTTCCATCTGTCTCCTGGGCGAGTCAGAGTGGCAGAGCATGCAGTGAATGAATTGCTTCGTGAATCGCCGGGATGGAAGAGGAGGGCAGCGCAATCGTTAGCCCTGTGTGCATTGCTCTGGGTCAGATCGCAAGGTCGATTTATAGAGCGCCCGCCGGCCTTGAATTCCAGCGAGAAACTTTGTTTTCTGGATTTCGTTCCTACGATATCAGCAGCAGCACGATCTTTCTTTTTTGCATAGCTTGCACGGTCGTTTGAATTTCTCTTTCCTGTTTATCATTTCTTTCGATTCCTTGGATTTCTTCGGACGCTCTTTTTAGGGTTTTGCTAGCATCAAGATCCGGATTTAAATTCTATATAAAAGTACCTAGCCACGCTATCGTCCGCAGTGCTGTACCTGGCAGGCCCCCGAAAGCACACTTGCAAAGACGCAGCACACACTCTCGCTAAAGCCGTCTACCACCCAACCGGGCAGAGCAGAACACCCAGAGGCTAACCAACCAACGGCCTGCCCACCGCGCTCGCTGTCTTATTCCTGCTACTAGTAGCTCTTCTTCTCACTTGCTTGTCAGGTATATCTCTCCTGTCTCCCTTCACCCATCCTTTTTTTCCCGGATCTCGATTCTCTCTCTCCCTCCTTCTTGTCTTTTATTATCGTATGCCAGCGTATTCGAATCGTCGGGACATCTGGAAAACTAACTCCTTCAACCTTAAGCATACTTGAACGCCTTACTTTTTCTTCCTTTTTTTTTGAACCCCACAGCCTCGTCCGTGCATACTTTTGCGCCAGCATCTGTCTCTATCCGCATATTGGGTCTTTTTGTCTGAAGAACGAAAACCCCATCGTTAATATATAATATTTTCTTCTTTCTTTGGAACAAGGTAAGCATCACTCTCGTTGGTATGAAGGTGGATGAGTGAATACACCACCACTTCACTCGCATTTCACAAAAGAGCATTTGTCCGCTACGCATTCCTCCTGTGCTACTCGGCCCTGCCTTCTTTCTTTCCCTTCCTTTCTTCGATCGCGGAACAAGCCATATTGACATATTTCTTTTCTCGCGCGCAAAAAGCATTCTTTATATAAGCCTTTAATCATTCCTTTGCTACGTTTATCATCGCCGGAGCGGAGAATTACGGGACTACGACGGTAACGTTTAGATCGGAGGTATCATTTGTCGATAATATAGATTTCTAGGTGAGCACAAATTTGACGTCGTTACTCGCATACTTTTTTTTTTTTATATCGCAGAAGTTTAGCAGCACCCCATTTTTTTGTTTTTCGCAGCAGTTTGGACTCGATCCAACCTTTTTTTGAAGGTTGAGGTGCATTTTCTGAGACGCCCGGCAGATGGGTTTCGACCAGGTGCCCTCTTGCTTGAGCTTTGTTTCGTTTTAGAATTTTTCCTCTTCTCTTCCCACTATTCTTTTTTGCTCTCTGGCCATGGCATGCCGACCCCTCCCTCCTCTCAAGGCAGGCTATTTTTTTCTTTGCCCTCGTTTCCATTTTTGCCATGCTGCTCTGCTTAGCTTGGCCCTGGTCCAGGCAGTTCCCGAGTCTTGAGCGGCCAGAGAGAAGGAAGGCAGAGGGGAAGCAATTGAGCAGGGGGGGTCTTCCGGCTCTTCTGTGGCTCAACAACACCGCGCAGCTTTTTTTTTTTTTTTCCTTGGCCGAGGCAAAGGAAAAGAACGCTGGGCGCATAGCAAGCAGCAACAATCAACATGCCCGCCGGCCCTCATTCGTCGGCTGATATGGCGATATGTCTGGTTGGTCCAACGTTCTATTAATAATAGTCGCTCTTGCTGCTCTTGCTATCTCGATGGTGTTTGTTGCCTGCCTTGCCTTCCTTTGGAACTTCCCTGCCTCATCGATGCGTCTGCCGATTGCAAGTCAGTCTACACGCCTGGCTTCTCTCGGTTCTTCGCATATGGTCCGCATCGGCCACAGCATATCTTCACATGGATACGCCGTATCTCGGTGCCGGTGTCTGGGCCACGGCCATGGCAAAGGGAATAAAATCCCAATGGGCACAAGAACAGGGTGCAGGAAAGGAAAAAAAAAGAATATGAAAAGAAAAACTCGAGTTAGCACTACTCTTTTCACACCCTCTTGCGCTGTAGGCAGCAGCAAGCCCATCAAGAGATATCTCCAAAAATACACACACACGTTATTTTTCGGTGGTCATTGCTCGGGTTTTTCATTTCGCCAAATGGACGCTTGAGCTTTGTTGATTTTGGCTGGTCCATCCAGTGAGGTGCAATATCCACTCGAAAAGTTTTCCTTTCTTTTTTTGGGTTCCTTTTTTTTCCTTCCTTGTTCTCTCTGCCACTAAGCCGAATTTTCCTTCCCTCTGCTGCATTTGCTTTTCTTACCCTTCTGAAGCATCGCTTCAGAAAGCCCCTTAAGAAAAAGCAAAAGCAAAGATAATACTGCGAAAGAGCAGCACGAGAAGAGAAAGAAAGAAAGCAGCAGAGCAGGCAGGCCGTCGCCTTGGAGAGATACCCCAGTCTAGCCCATCCTCTCCCCTCGTATGCGTAGAGAGGAAAGGAAAAAAAAAAAAAGGCAGCGCGTGGCAGAAAGAAGAGAGTGAGTCCATCGGCGGACCCCCCCTTCCTCCCCAGCATCATACAAGGTGTCTTGAAGGCGGTTGAGAGACAGACAGACAGACACTACTAGACACACACACGGCCTGAGGAAAAGACACGGACGGACAAAAATAACAAAAGCAACAGACGCAGACGCAGACGCAGATATCTACACACATGCTGCGGGCTCAAAAAGTCTCTTGCTGTTAATATTACACTGCATCGTTAGCTCGAATTTGCTAATGTGGTGGTAATATCACAATTTTATCAAATTTGACCGGCCCATACCATACCCACTTTGTCTTTCCCTTCCCTATTCTCTCCCCTCCTTTTCCGTGTCGTACCTCTGCTTTTCCAAAGTTACTTTTGCTCAGCGTACACACAATTTCCCCCCAATACCCCTCCCTCCACTCCGCCTGGATCGGATTGGCCGTATCCCTTCCCTCGAAACGCCAGTCAACCAATTGTTTTCTCCCGTTATCCTCAGTAAGCCCTGCTTGGTCCACGGTCCCCAAGCTGCTGTCTCTTTCGCGGGCGCTCTCTTATTTCTATGCTTGCTGCTTGTCCGCTTGCCTTTCGCATTGATTAAGAGTTCCGCAGTCCTGCTTTCCCACGCTTGCACTACCACACACGCTACGAACCACTGGGCGGGTCTCTGTTAGTGTTGTTAATATTATATTGCTGGCGTTCAATTTGAATTGAATTGTGGAAAGTGGGACGAAGCCCCAGCGCAGGCCGCACTACCTCCGCCATAGCGAGAGCAATATCGCAATCTGCAAGTCCAGATCCCCTAAAAATCATCATATCCCCCCCGAACCCTTCCTCTTTTTTTTTCCTTTCCCTTTCCTCTTCTTCTTCTTTTCTCTTCTTTTCCTCTTCTCTCCTCAGCGTTGTGTGTTTTGCCGTCGTCGTCTGTCGTCGACTCCTCCTCTCCTCTACCCTCGTTTTTTCTCTCCTTTAATTGTTTCATTCATTTCCATCCTATCAAAGGCTTCGTCGCTTTCTTTCAGCGTCGCGCATATCATCACCATCGCTCCTTAGGTACAGAGGCAAGGCCTTTGTCTACAAGCCGATTGATATCGCCCTCGTTGTGAAGCAGCCACATTCTTGAGAAGCCCTTTTGTTAATAAGGGAGCTGGCCTTCCATCCTATCTTGTGTATCGCCGGGCCCAAGTGCCTGCTTGCTCGTTGAAGAGCGATATTTGCTATCGCCTGGTCCATAATTCACCATCCAGCTGACACATCTTTCTTCTTGAAGAAAGGTTGCGACAAAGACAGAAACCCATCCATTAGTTGCTATTTCTGGACTCGGACCTCAACATCCGCTACAAAGAGAGGAAACCTTTTTACATAATTTCACACTCTTTATTTCAACTTACCGCTCACCGCCTCTCGTTCGAACTAATACTCATCTTTTTACTCTTCTCGAACATTGTCTTTTGTTACCGGCGCGATTCTTTGCGTTTGAGAATCGACAAGCTGCGTTTGTGCATTCCCGAGAACTCGCATTCTTTGATTCCTGCTTGCGGTCAAAGAGCATACCAACTGGTTTAACTACCCCACGAGAGCATCCCGCTCACGTTGTGCTACCGACAATCTCGAACAGTGCATTTTCGCAGGAGACAATAACTCGCTGTCTGGACTACAGTGCAACTTTTTCCTGGATAATCAAAAACTCCCTTGAGGGAGAGTGAGCAAGAACTCCTTGATTTTGATATTTTGAGGCGACACAAAACACCAAAAGACGACATCTTTATTTTGCATACACTACATCTTTTTTTTCATTTCGACACTTTGAAAGTCGGCCGCTTGGGTCGTGCTAGATTTGACCAACAATATGTATTCACACAACGCTCTCTCGGCTCCTCAGAAGCCTGAGACCTTTATGCTTTCTTCGGAAGCTCAGCAAGCACTGCCGCACGACGCTCAAATTCAGCTGCAGCAGGTTGATAACTGTACGTTTGATGGTGGAGACGATTAGATACTGTGGGGACTCTGCGAGAAAGAAAACGCGCCGCTAACACTTCATCTGTAGTAAAATACTTTTTGATCTCGGCGCCTGTTGATTGGGGTCAAGATATGTACATCCGCAGATTCTTGCTACCGACCGGTGAATATGTTTCTTGCGTTCTATGGTGAGTCGGCTGTTTTGGATGCCTTGTGAAACCAAACCGTCGCTAGGCTGAGCGACAACGTCAAACAACGCGTACTAACCAAAGACTTCTTCGACGTCTACAGGAACAACCTCTTCCACATCTCGGGAACTGACATCGTCAGATGCCTGTCCTTCAGATTCCAGGCCTTCGGAAGACCCGTTAAGAACTCCAAGAAATTCGAAGAGGGTATCTTCTCTGACCTTCGGAATCTGAAGGCCGGTACAGATGCTTCGCTGGAAGAGCCCAAGAGTCCCTTCCTGGACTTCCTATACAAGAACAACTGTATCCGGACACAGAAGAAGCAGAAGGTCTTCTACTGGTACAGTGTTCCTCATGACCGCCTGTTCCTAGATGCTCTTGAGAGAGATCTCAAGAGAGAGAAGATGGGCCAAGAAGCCACCACGGTCGCTGTCGCTGAACCTGCGCTTTCTTTCGAATACGACTCCTCGCAGTCGCTTTTTGAGCAGCTCACCAAGGCCCAACAAGCCAACTCCTCTTCATTCAACCCGCACGCCATCCCATTCTCCACCACTATCTCCCCCATGGTCCGAGCCATGGACACCATGCCGCCGCCGATGATTCCCCACCCAGTCATGCCCGTTGTCCACGAAGAATATGCCATGGGCATCCCCATGAAGAAGCCCGACGAACTCACCACATACGACGGACAAACCATCGCAATGGGTCATCGTGGTGTAATGCGCCAGAGCTCAGTCCCTCAATATCTCGAGTACTCCCCCGCTCCATCATTCGCCTCGTCCGCCGTGGAAGACTACAGCGCTCGCGGTGTCTCCTACGAACCTGTCACCCCGCCGCAACAACTCGTGAATGTGTCGGAGCCACAATATCTGTCCGCAGAGACTGCTGCTGGTATGTACGGACCTCTCGATCCTGCCGGCCAAAACGCTATGTCTGGTATGGGTCAGTTGCCTCTTCCAACTGTTTCTGGTGTTGCCGCTGCGTTTTCTGCTACACCTCGCTATACCAACAATGTTTTTTCGGTTATCGAGGGTTCACCAACCTACAAGCAACGTAGGAGGCGTTCTTCCGCCACCCCTGCTGCTTTAAGTGCTTTGTCAAATGAGGTCACCCGGAAGGCTAGCCCAGAAGCTCCTCGGCCCTCTGCTGCGACCGAAACAATCACACTTGAGGCTGACGATTCATCATCGCAAGAAGACCACAGCCAGGGCGTTCCCATGTCTATGCAGCAACAGAATACCCCACAGCAGAGAGACTACCACGACCACATGTCCAGACATGCTACCCCGATGTCCATGCTGGAAGGCAGCCCCGTACCCGCCAACGCCTTCTCCTACCTCCAAGAGCAGCACGGTATCATGATGCCCCGCGGCATGAGCGTTGGCCTTGATGCAACAGGCTTCAACCGCCCCAATATCATGCGACGGGCCCGAAGCGCCACCTATGAGGCTTCCCCGTACCCGCAGAAGTCGCATTCCTGCCCGATCCCAGCGTGTGGTCGCACCTTCAAACGTTTAGAACATCTTAAGAGGCACGTCCGCACCCATACCCAGGAAAGACCCTATGTCTGCCCGCATTGCAACAAGGCCTTCTCTCGCTCTGATAACCTCACCCAGTAAGCAGCTTCGCACCTCTCATCTCTAATCACGATCTTTTTTACTAACTTGCTTTGTTTCTCTTATAGGCATCGTCGCACACATGAACGATCTGAGAACGGCGGCCCGCTTGAGCCCTATGACAACCTGAGCGGCGAGGGCGAAGACAACGATGACGATGTCATTGGCACCCTCGATGAGGTGAACGAACCTCTAGACCAGTACCTCCAGAGCCAGCAATCTCTGAACATGGTTTCAGCGCAACTGATACCCCAGATGTAAACGAAGATAAGAAAGAACCATCGTTATAAAAAAGCATCCTATCATCATCTCCTGAGTTTGTATTATTCTTGATTCATTTTCTTACGATGTTAACGGATAACCACCATTGTCATGAGTTGCTTTTTTACACCTTGCTTTGCTCTTCTGGGAGGGTGACTGAGAGGGAACTTTTTCATAACTATCTATCCTTTTGGGGCTATATCGCGATCATATTTTTTTTGTCGACAGTCCTATATATCTCCATCTCCATCGCTTATTCTTTCCTTCCTTTTATTATTTTGTTTGCATGGTCACGTCCTATTTAGCATTTTTGTATTATCTCTATTTCTTTCATTTTCGATCTCACCCTTTTTACTTTCGAGGTGAAGGAGGAACAAAATAAGGTGCATGTGATAAACTGGCATTTTGTTATACTTTTCTTCCTGGGAGTATCCCTTTGGCCTCTACTTATTATTACCACCTCGACTTGATACCATTATTTCCTTGGATCTATCTCTGTTTGAATTTTTTTCCTCTTTCTTTGGTTCTCTTGGGAGGTGGACTCCGGTCCGTCTTACCTTGGGCCACACTTCTTGTGACCGCAAGCGCATCCGGCCGGATATCATGAATCATTTTCCGTGCACGTTGTGCGACTTGTATTACTATTAACCTTCTTGTTTCTATATACCATCCCTTTTTATATTTTATTTTTGTACTCGCACTGTCGTTGACTTTTCCTTAACGTTTGTTTTCTGGTATGGCTCTGTTTTTCGGGATCTTTTTTTTGCAGTCAATTTCCTTATTTCTTTTTCTTATGTGATATAGGTTTTCTTAGTTTTCTTTTCTTTCCTTATACAGTCCAATATAAACGGATAAAATAAATCTATACCGTCCCATATCCCCGTAGATGAATCGTGACGTCCATTCGCATACGCGTATGCACCTAAATATATACTTACAACTTGGTCCTGTAATTCACCAATTTTGACGACTTAGCGGTTGTCGAGACTGAGCCTTCGGAGTTCTGCCGTCGTAATTGCGTTGCGCGTTGCCTGAGCCGTTGCCGCTTCCTGCACGCGCATGCCGGCCGCTCGCTTGCAGTATCAGTACAAACTACATCATCAACCCAACCTTTCTCCAGCCTCATCTCATCCACCTCTTCAACGACGTACGCAGACACAGGAGCCAGACACACCCTTCAATATACGGTACCGTGACCGAACTATCCTCGGACCTACCTTAACCTACCGATAGAATACATATACGGTCTTCGAATCGCGACGGTATCCTCCGGCGGAACGCACATAGTTGTTACGAAACAACCCCCTGATCGGTGCCGGCTCGAACTTACGTACGGCTTTCCTCCTCCGCCTTTGGTGTACGCATCTCTACGTACGGTAGAGAACGATAGCGCTTCATCGGTGCATACATACGATCTACACGAACGTAGACGGTATTCGTTGCAGCAACAACCGCAGACATGAAGCCAATAATCTCCGCCGGCAACGCATGGAGTTGGTAAGCTGTCCTGTTCTCCTGCTACCTCACCTTCCCACCTGCGCCTCTCTACGCTTTCTAGACGGTGTGCTATAGAAGGGGTGCGAGTTAGATTGGTGGGTGGGTTTTTTTGATACTTGGCTAATGGCTTCCCGATTACAGTACCGTGATCTCTTTCTTTGCGTTAATAATCCTATCCGTTATTGGAGCCCTTTTCAAAGCCGAGCATGAGGTTGTGGCAGGGAAGACTAGCGACCCGAAATACCCGCAAGTGTATGTTATCCCTCAAAAGAGCTTCGCTCTCATGCTTCTAGCCTGCTTAGGTTTGGTGTGTACTTGTTTGTGTATACCTGTGTGCTGACTGGGCGTGTCTTGTGTATAGTGCTGCTACAACGGTCTTTGGCGCGGTTGCTGTCTATGGGGTAAGTTTTATAACCTGTCGTTGTATTCCTCTGTTTATGTTTATTAGCAGGGGACATATAGCTAATCGTCAATGTTCTGCGTCCAGGGATTCTTCCTCTTCTGTGGCTGTCAAGCATGGTTACATACCCGGCAGCCCCGGATAGCGCTCTAGGAAACCGGTATCGATGCGGATGACGGATATCATGCGGGGTTTAGGGCTACTGCTGATGATGCCAGTGGTGACCATGGTGGAAGTAGTAGCTGGGCGGGTGGCGGAGCGTATGAGCTGCTGACGCTGAGGAGGAATAGGGATAGGTACAGGAGGATGAAACAAGATTGAGGCAGGAAATACAGGGAGAAAGAGGAGGACCGTCCGTTATCGATACTGGGATATTGCATTAGTTTGTTTACAAGTGGTGGTGGGTGTGGTGGATGGGGAGGGTTGGCCCTATGGCTGAACTGGAGAGCAGGGTGCTGGTGGTGTATGATAGAGGAGGGAAAACGTAGTAGAGGGTTGCATCTTTGCATGCTCGGTTTGATAGGTTTGGGTTTTGCGTTCAATTGGGCTTATTTTTCGATTTGCTTGCTGTAGCTTTTTCCGTCATGCCATGATGTAGTTTAATACAATCGGATATATACCACGCTTAGCATTTCTCTTAAGCTTCTCTCCCCTTCTCCTCCTCCTTCTTCTTTTCCTTCTTCTTCTCCTTCTCCTTCTCCTTCTCCTCCATCTTCTCTTCCAGCTTCTCCTCCTCCCTTCTTTGCTCTTTATACATCGACTTGTATCGAACATTATCGTCTAATCAGAAGCCACAGCCGTCATATCTTACCTGTGAAATCACGAAGCAACTATTCAAGGAGAGTCTAGCAGTTGAAGGTCAGAGTTCAGATGCTCTATTTGACAGGATTGGTGCCCGCACAAACACAAGTCTGGTTACGAGACTGCTATTTGGCATGCATGCAAGTGCTCGACGGAGTTTAGCGCGCAAGACTGATCTTAGCAACCACGAGGTCGACACAAGAGAGCAGAGCAGGATAGAAATAGCTCGACGCGAGCGAAGAGGCCTATAAACAGGCGGTGAGAGAAGAAGGCAAAAAGGAAACGCCAGGCAGAATGAACCCTTGCAGTTTATTGAATACCGATGAAAGAGAAGATACAAGACGATATTGAAGCTGAATGCTGGATTATCGAAAGTGTGAAGATGTGAGTGACGATGGATAAGAGGGGTTTTGGTTCAATCGATGTGCAGTATGGAAAGAGCATGTTAACAAGTCAGATGAATAGGAAAGAAAAGAAAGAAATAAGAGGCAAGAGCTATCTGTTAGCAACGGAGGCAGCAGCAGCAGTGATCGGAATCGGATCACCAGCCACGCCCTTGCAACTTCTCCGACTCAGGCAAGGATGAGACGGAAATGCCAACCATTGCTTCACCCAATCCTTCGGAGACCTGCGCAAGGATCTCGGGGTTGTTGTAGTGCGTCACCGCCTAGACGATTCGGTCAGCAAACTGGTTATCCTCAAGTGAAAAAAAGATGTGCTAGCCAGCAAATCAAGCACGAGCGAGAAGAAACATACTTGCACAATAGCCTTTGCTCTCTTAGCAGGGTCTCCAGAGCGGAAGATGCCACTGCCGACGAAGACTCCATCGCAACCGAGCTGCATCATCAAGGCTGCATCTGCAGGGGTAGCAACTCCACCGGCAGCAAAGTTGACGACAGGCAGACGGCCGAGCTCTGCAGTCTTCTTCAAGAGGTCGAATGGTGCACCAATTTCCTTGGCGTACACGTACAACTCCTCTGTAGTCATGCCCTGCGCCTTCTTGATCTCTGAGTTCAAAGTTCGCATGTGCTTGACTGCCTCAACGACGTCGCCAGTTCCTGCCTCTCCCTTTGTCCTGACTGTTTCCATCGAGAGTTGTTAGCCTCATCACAGTTACAATTATCGCAATATTCAATAAAAGTGGATCTGAGTAAGGGTTCTAAATGAGACTTACTCATCGCAGCACCCTCGCTGATCCTGCGAAGCGCCTCTCCAAGGTTTCGGCAACCGCACACAAAGGGCGCCTTGAAAGAGTGCTTGGTGACATGGTGGACGTTGTCAGCGGGGGTCAAGACCTCGGACTCGTCGATGAAATCGATGCCAATGGCATCAAGGATCTGGCATTCGACGATATGACCAATTCTGGCCTTTGCCATAACGGGGATGGTGACGGTTGCTTTGATGCTCTTGATCATTCCTGGGTCTGACATGCGTGATACACCACCCTCGCGGCGGATATCGGCAGGGATCCGCTCGAGAGCCCTAATTGTCATTCGGATTCGAATGTCAGCTCATGTGCAGCTTTCGAGGGTTGGTTTTAATTGATCGATTGGATTTCCGAGATGGGATGCGCCTTACATGACAGCAGAGGCGCCGGCCTCTTCTGCGATTCTTGCTTGCTCCACCGTCGTTACGTCCATGATGACACCGCCTGTTGAGCCATAGCGACAAAGTAAGCATAAGATCATGTGATTGGTAGTTGGTAACGTTGGGGAGAGGCCGCTCCATACCTTTCAACATTCGTGCGAGAGCATCCTTGTTGGCAAAGGAGACTGCATCTTGTGCGCCCGACGAGATGGAGCCATTAGCTCCATTGTAGATGCCGACAGGAAGTTCAGCTGCCATTTTGTAGAAGATGCAGAAAACCGGATTCTGAGTAAGAGAGAGAAAGGAGTAGAGCTTCAATCGATCTAGCCGTCCGTATACCAGTCGGTTCGTTCGTTCGTTCGTTCTTTTTCTTTCTTCTTTCTTAGAGGATGAAAGTTGTGGAAGAAGAGAAACGGAGCTCTCTGGACGTGGGGAAGTGGCTTTTATAGGTGCTGGAGTCACCAGTCAAGGGAAATTGAATGAATTGCTGTACAGAGATTGCGTGCGGTTTTGCAGATGTTGTTAGCAATGCTACTTGCATTTAATTGGTGATGTGTACTTGAATCTCGAAGGTTCGACCATTCGTGTTTGACATCTGTGGTTGAGTTGATATCTACAACGGAGAACTTACGAGATGCCTAGCGCTGCTAGTCGAGCCTTTCTAATCTCGAAGCACGAACTGGAACTTTGCTTTGTCTATCGTCGGAGACAATTTTTACTTGGGGACAAGAGACAGTCGTTAAGGTGAAGGATCTTATGTATCGTACCTGAGTGGTGTGTAAAAGCGCCTACGATGTTGAGACGAAATTTTTCGCAGATACCCGTCTTCGGGTACGGTAATAATTTTTTTTTTTAAAGTGGGTTACAACTTAGTCATTCGATGCCGATGCGCCGGAACATGCAATGTCTCAATTGACGGCGGCGGGCAGACGACACCCCACCTTGCGAGTTTGTCTGTGCATGCGGGGCAGTTGGGCATCGATGGAGTGCGGTGCGGGCGTTTGCCTAAACTTTGTTTCCTTTTTTTTTTTTTTTTTGTCGCTCTTACCTCTGCTTTTTTGCTGCCCTCTAGCGAAGGCCTGGGATTTACTACTACGTTTGGCTAAGTGTGACAGGGTCGCCGGCGTGCCGTTGATTGCCGGTCGAAGCTCCAAGATAGGAATGGGATCGGTTTGCGATTGGGCCGCGTGAACTTGCCCCGATGTCGGGTACCACGCCATTCCTGCAATGGACTGACTGACTGACTGCAGCAGGGGTTTGTAATTTTTTTAGGCAGTGGGCAATTGGAGCTCTTGCAGTGTTGGGTAAGCCTGCAATGCAATGCGATGATGTGATATGATGGGTTCGTTTTGGGTTTGCAATTGTGGGCGGTGGCCGAAAATTTCAAATTATGTGCGTTGACTGTCTTCGGTAAACTGGCGCCATGGTTGCAGAAAGAGAGGTTCGAGCATTTGAAGGGTGCTGCCGAATTCGTTAAGCCAGGTGTGACATTGGACGGACCCGACTTTTTAGGAAGTATCCACATTATTAATATCGGCGGTTTCCGCGATTTGTGGTTTGAGGTATATATCGATTGGGGGTTCACGGCATCTAATAGGAGGAATCGAGGGAGAGTCGTGTTGAGGTTGTTGGATGTTGTTAGGAGGAGGTTACACGGGCTTGCGCTACGGCGCCGTGCACAGCGGTTAGGAGCAGCTTGGCTTATATCTGCGCTTGGTTTTGTGTTCTAGCCTTGTGATGAGATTGATAGAAGTTATCTTGTTGTGCATTCTTATGAGGGTTTGGGGTATTAGTGTTTTTGGATAACAGTCGGTGCTCCTACCATCTGGGAGATCGCGATCTGGTTGCACATTATAATTATAGTATATTACATTCCACGGTAGACTATATATTTACAAGATTGTTGCAAGTATCAACAAGATGGTAGAGGCGAGAAATCAAAGGATGTGAACATATCTCATTCATAAGCAATCATAGCAGTGATCCAAGAGCATTAAAAAACATTAAACGTGAAAGAGCAGTTAGGTGGACGTTAAGGTTAAAGCGACCAGTAAGGCATGAGAGTGCATGAAAAGACATCAAGACATATGTATGGAAAAAACATTAAATTAGAGGGGTATCAGCATCTATGAAAAACCAGTTTCCCGTTTCCGTCCCTCTTGCTCCGATAAAACAATCAAAAAAGTGTGTACAAGAATCTAGAATAGACAGGAGAGCAGACGCAAGTGTTCAATTGAACAAACAGATATAGAATCGTTATCGTATCGTTAATTACCAATTAGCCGGACTCCAAAGCCTCCTGAACTAGTTAAAAGAAATCCAAAAGATACCCTAGAGTCCCTCGAGAATGAAAATATGAAGGGTGGTAGGTAGCAAGTCGGGCTATCCATTGAGCGCGAGAAGAGGAAAATGAAATGCTCAATCTGATCACGTACTTGCATCCCAATCCACGCGTGCGTGAGTGTGGAAAGCATGGGGTAGGTGTCTCAGTGTAGAGTTTGGATGGATTATTAAAAGGGAGATCCGTCGTTGTTGTCGCGCTTTCTAGGGATCATATTCTCCTGTCCGGCGACTTGGGCAAAGGCAGACTTGAGTAGGGTTGGCTTGCTCCTGTACAAATTCAGTGTTAGAGATTTGTCATTGGATGCGATATCTCTAGGAAAGAATGTGATTACATACTTGCCGTACTGCTTCTTTTTCTGAGCTGCTAGCTTTTGCGAACATGGGCTCATCATGCTGTCCGTTGGTGAGCTGAACTTCTCAGCATTTGCAGCCCTGGCGAATGATGTTAGTATAAGCTTAAGTGAGACGGCTGATGGAGATGGTAAACATACTGTTCAGCTAGTTTCTGCTGGAGGAGTCGGCGCTGCTCTTCAAGGTTCTCGGCAGGGGTGCCTTGGAGCTGGTGCAGCGGCTCGGTGGGGTCGGGTGAGCTCTCTGTCGATGAAATAGTCATCTCTTCGATCTGCTGTGCAGATTTAGGAGTAGAGATAGGAGCCTCCGAGACTGGGAAGGAAGACATTATTGTGTTTTTATTAGAGATGTACGTTGCGTGGTAGTGCTTGAAGCTATATGTCTAGTGTTGGCGACGCAATGGGAATTGGAGATTGGAGATTGGCTTTAGTATTGGAGAAGGCTGTTAAGCTGTTGGTTTCAGAAGAGGATCTGGCTAGCTTAAGATATGCGAGTGCGATGTCAAGATGCAGGAAGATGGTGATACAATTGTCGGGGGAGAGAAGATGATGGCCGAGATCTTTATACACCGGCCTCGGGAATATTACATCAGAGGGGCAGGCTGTCAACAAACGGAGCCCAGCGCAGACATTTTAAAATCAATTTGCGTTTCCAAAACAACACTCTTCCACGGAACAAGGACATGCCAGCCCGAACACCCGGTCCTCCCTTTTATCACCACCCAGCGGCTCCGACTTCCAACCGTACCTTTTTGTTCCATCCGTTCGCAGCAGGCAGACGGTGATTTGGCCTCGGCGCGGTTGTTTGGCGTGGAGAGCACGATAGATTAAAATATTACTGTTGGCACGGCAACTGGCTTTAGTCGGCCAGGCTTGGTAAGCTGGGCTTTTGCTTTTCCCGGGAGTGGGTGACTGAGCAAACGAAAACGGGCAACCTACTGCAGAGGTTTCCCCCCATCAGCAAAAAGCTCCCGGCAGACAAGGACTGCCTGCGATGTTCGAAAAGGCAGAAACGAGAAGACCCACATGCGGCCAGCGGAGGTTCAGATGACAAAGGGAGTTTGGTGATGATTTGGTTGCTGACAGTTGGGTTTGGCAGGTCGGGAGTCCGGAGCTGAAACGAAAGAGCTGCACCATGCATTCAATCTTCATCGCCATTGGCCATGGCATTGGAGTTCGCACTGAGTCTTTACCGCGGCTTATGGCATGAGGCTACATTCCAAGCTCCTGAACACGAGTCTTGCGATCGGTGGTTCTGCTAAAACGACAAGTGCGACCTGAAGATGGCAGGATCACGAACGCGTGGTTCGCGCTCGCGCCCGAGATGACCGTTCAACTCGAACAAAGACCAGCGGCGTTGGCTTCCTTGGGCGCCGAACTGATCCGATTGGCGTAGACGAGATCGCGAAGCTATACACGATGACTATTATCTCCTTCGCAGACCTCCCTACTTTTGACAAGGCTACCGAACGCCCGGTGTCTGCACGTCGCTTGCCGCTTTACACCTGTATAGCCCGCGTACAGTCCACGGAGGTCGGAACGACGCGAGGCACTGGTTGGTTCAGAGCCCAGACGAACGAGCAAGTTCAACACACTCCGAGTCTTCGGTCTTCTAGTTGCACAGATACGGTTCGAGGAATCGCAGGCATCGAGACCCTATAGGCCACCGACATGCCGTTCATGGATGCAGAGGTGCCACTATATCTTTTGGACATCACCGAAAGCGCCGTCATGATGTATGCGGTTCCCACCATAGTGGAGTGAACGCTACTTGGTATACGTCCGCTATCCCGTTGAATCTGCTTCGATCGGACTAATCGCTTGATAGCTATATATACTCTTGTCGATCAATGTATGATACACAGATATTTTTTCAATGAATCTCTCTTATATTCTTCTCATTGTTTCCGTTCCTTCTGATATCTAGAACGCCCGAATCAACAGGGCAAGTGGCTTGATGTCGCTGATAGCTAGAGCGTGGCTCAGTTCGACTCGAGTGACCAGGGCGAGCCAAAGAGCGTGATGATTATGGGCTGGGACGGGTGATCTAAATCAAAGGCTTTGTGACAACGTCGCACGAGTTTGCGCCATGGATAGTGTCAGAGTTCTGTAGGCGGCTTTCTGTAGGATAGGGCAGGGGACGAAGGTAGGAGGCATTTGGGTGTTGTTTTGGCGGGCGGCTAGTCTTGGCAAGGAGCAGCGAGAGGCAGAGGAGAGAAAGAAAGTGTGTGCGAAAGCCACGCGATTGGAGGCAATTCCTTTTCATCTTTTTCTCACCACATACCCTGACGTCGAACGAACCGGTTTGCACGATCACGGCGTCAACAGGAGGAGGACATCACGGACAGACTTGTAGGCTCGTCTCAGCGACTTGAGCTTTTACCGGCGATAACGCAACAGGGAGCCGTGGGTTACATGGTGGCTTTTCAGTGAAGGTAGGCAGGGTCTCTCTCCCTCCCTCTTTTCGTCCCGTCTTTCTCTCGATAGTAGTAGTATATTGGCAGACGTGCTGTTTGTTCGGTGGCTAACACTTCTGGTTTCGGCGCAGCTACTCATATTCTATCCCGACGGGTGACCGTAGAAGGACACCCTGCCAAAAGCAATCTCACCGCCGCGTCTGTTCTGACGGGATCTTTGGCGGCCGTATTATCTGGGAGTAGTGTCAAGATTCGCGAGCAAGTGGAGGTATACAGACGGCCGCTACCACGGCTTCATCGCTCAACGGCTGCTGCTGCTGCTGCTACTTCTGCCTTCAGGCCTGAAAGTTGGGGTGGTTATTTCTGTGGCGCTCGGTTTTTAAAGAAGGAGAGCAAGAAAAAAAAAAAAAAAAATAAAGTGAGGGCGTCGCCGTCTTGTTGCTGGGCAATCTCACCTGTTAAAACCCACTCTTCTGTTTTTCCACCTCTCCCGCCACAACCGAACCGCCGTCCACGACGTCAACGTAACCTCCGTCCTTCGATCGGTTCATCGCGATAGATGCATTTTCGAGTCTGAAGACTGCCGAGGCGGTGGATGCAAAAATATCGGACGCTCGACCCCGTTTCGTGTTGCAATGCATGGATATCTTCGGGGAAGAGGAATCGTGAATCAGTGCCCCTAAATACTGCTCCACCAAGTCGCCCGGCAACATCACTGTTCTCCCACCGACATATTTCTTCCCTCTCTCCTTCCCCTCCCCTCTCTCCACACACACACTCACACCCCTCTTCCTTCTTCATCCACTTTCTCACCATCACCATTCTGACAATCGCGACGCACGCACCTCGCATCCTCACACCCAACCATTGAGGGATACAGCATTTCATCTTGATATCTCGCGACTGTCCCTGCATTTCGTAGCTCGTCCCCCGACATTCACCCTGACGTGAAAATTTCACGTGATCTGTCTGGTTGATCGCTACTGCTGCCATCGCTCTGCTTCTCTTCACATCTACACCCGTTCACGATGACTTCTATTGAAGTCCAACAGCCGAGTGGCTCGGCATTACCGGCCATACACACGACACCCGACGAACAGCCCGAAAGTGCTAGGTCGCCGTCGCCGTCGCCGAGAGACGACCTCCAGGATGACTCGGCAACAATCAAAAAGGAAGAGTCGTCGTCACCCCCTGCCTCCAACCCTTCACCACTGGAAGCATCAGCGTCGACCAACCCTTCATCACCTAGAGATGTGAAGCCTGAGATTCTGGAGGGGTCGCAGAGCCCAGTTAAGACTGAGTCCACAGAATCCCAGACGACATCGAAACCTGGAAGAAATGGAAAAGGCAAAAAAGCACGTCATATCGTCTTATACAACGATCTTCCAGACAAGACCGAAGAAGCCCAATCGAAGTTTCAGCTGATGGAACAATGCACATACACACCCAAGTCCCTAGCTGACTCTGGCCAAGAAGAAGAACTGATGTCTTGCGACTGTCGTCCTGAGTTTGGTAAGCGCCAACCCTGAATATTAATCATCATTGTGTCTGCCCCTCTAGATGCTGACTCGGGATCTAACGACTTAGTGGATGGAAAAAATCATGCTTGCTCTCATGGCTGTATTAACGCCGAAACATTTGTTGAATGCGTTGACGGTGACTCCAATTGTGGAGGCCAATGTCAAAACCAACGGTTTCAAAGTCGACAGTATGGTGATGTTTCTGTCATTCAAACAGAGAAAAAGGGATATGGTCTCCGCGCAAACGCTCCAATGGATCCAGGCACTTTTATCTACGAGTACATCGGCGAAGTCATCAACGAATCACAGTTCCGAAAACGCCGAGAACAGTACGGAAAGGAAGACATCAAACACTTTTACTTTATGAGCATCAAGGTCGGAGAATACATCGATGCGACAAAGAAAGGCTGTCTCGCTAGATTTTGCAATCACTCTTGCAACCCAAATTGCATGGTCGAGAAATGGGTGGTCGGCGGGAAGCTTCGAATGGGGATTTTTGCCAAGGTCAAGATTGAGGCTGGTGAAGAATTGACGTTCGATTACAACGTCGACCGATATGGCGCCGATCCGCAGAAGTGCTTTTGCGGTGAACCAAATTGTATCGGTTATATTGGTGGCAAAACGCAGACAGAAGCATCGACGAAACTTCCGTCCCTGTACCTCGAAGCGCTTGGTCTAGATGATGATGATGGCTGGCAAACCACAACTGCGAAGAAGGCTAGAAAGAAGAAGGACGACGACGATGATTACGTCACTACAGTCAAAGCTCGTCAGTTATCACATGATGGAGTTCCAAAGGTCATGGGTACGCTTATGCAGGCAAGCAAACGTTGGATTGTGGTCAAATTGCTGGATCGTATCGAGGCCTCTCCCGATCCAAAAGTGGTTCCTAGGGTTCTAGAGATGCACGGATACAAGATCTTCAACAGGCTCCTTGGCGAGTGGAAACGCGAGTCAGATGTTATCGTGCCGATTCTCAACATTATGCAGAAGTGGCCGCGTATCACGAAGAACAAGATCAGCTCCTCAAAGATTGAGTCTACCGTGAAGGATATTGCTGAGAACTCAGAGGATACTCAGGCAAAGCAATCGGCTGCAGAACTGGCGGAGGCATGGAGTGCTTTGGAAATGGGCTATCGGATTCCTAGACGACAGAAAGACATGGTCGATTCACCCAATCCGGAGTTTGAGCGACGAAACCGACGACGTAGCAGATCCCGATCCCGCTCACCGGAGCAGAAGGAACCTGTCAACATCCCGACAGGGCCGAGATTGTCGAAGCCAGTGTATATACCAAAGCCACGTTCATACCCTAAAGATGCGCCCAAGGGTCCTAGACAACCAAATGTTCAACTTCCTCACGGCTGGAAGTCGTACAAGAACCCCAACGGCAAGACGTATTATTACAATACTGCGACAAAGGTTTCTCAATGGGACCATCCTGGGCAAGGGACACCGCCAACCCCTCAGCCAGCCCCTCGCCCTATTGTCTCTCAGCAGAATGAGGAAATCGCGCAGATCCTGAAGTCAATCGAACTTCAACGACAAGAAGAGGCGGCAAAGGCGGCAGCGGCGAAGAAGTTGACACCCGTGGAGCCCCAAGAGACCGAGGAAGAAAAGGCAAGGAAATTGCTCCACTTAGAGCGGAAGGTCAAATTGGCGGTAAGTACCAGCTCGTCGACCAAGATCTATATTATGGCTCTAACGTTTGGCGTTTCAGTATTATACTATTGTCAAGGAGTCGACCGCCCTCTACGTTCCAAAGATGGGTAAATCTGAAATTAAGAAGAGAAATGAAGAGGTAGTTGCCCGTCTTTTAGATAATCTTGTTTTATTTCCTTAATCTAACCTTTCTATATAGATCACTCGCCTTTGTGCTCAGAAAGACATCAGGAAAACTGGACTTAAGACGCCTACCCAGGTGGATTCCGAGAAACATCGACAGATCCGCAAATTCGCCGACAATTTTATGCGTAGCTTGTGGAAGAAAATGAAAATTCATTATGCCAACAAAAAGAAGGGGGTAGCGAAAGCCGGGGATCTGCAAGATAACGACGACCCCTCACCATTCGAGAAGGACATATCGGTTGAGATCGGGGACACAGCAGATATGGATATCGGACTCGAGGATAATGCGAAAGGTGATTTAGAAGAATCGTTCGCGGCAAAGGACTTTGGCGATGCCTCTGTAGAGCCTAGCCCTCATGCCAATTCTATGTCGCCGAAACGCAAAAGGTCTGATAGTGAGGAAGGCGAAGACGATCAGAATGGAGGGCTCTCACCGAAGCGCAGCCGAACTAATGAGACGGTTGTGCTTAGCACCATTCCGCCGCCACCTCCCGAATCACCGCCTGGCTCCCCACTGACTGACTCACCAATTCCTCCTGAGCCTGCCTCTCCAAAACGCAAGAGGGAGAACGAATCCGCATCCCTATCGGCTACACCGGCAGATGGGGACGAGTTGTTAAGCGGGCGGCCTCTGAAGCGCCCACGCTCCCTTTCGAAAACGCGTTCTCCATCTCCTTGCCCTGTGCCAAAGCAGACAGTTCAAACCACCGCTTAGGACGCCCTACCGCCTTCCTGCAAGGACAAGACGTCTTCCGAATGTATAGAACGAAACCTCTTTTTTACAACTATCTAAGTGCCCCTTTTCTCGCTCTACTCACGGCCATTATTGCCAACTCGCATTCATACTTTTCTTTCCCATCTGAAGATACCAACAATTATGGGCGCAAAAACGGAGTTTTATATTATATTGTCGATCAATGGTGACTATTATTATCTTTTTTTTTTTTTTTTTAACGTCTGAGAGCATTCAACCGGAGTCATTGCTTTACTGTTGGGCAGCTGTTACTTTAGCCGCGCCCTTGCGAATTGAAATTGAATGCTAGAGCGGCGTTTATCAACATTTTATTCCATTCCTTTTTCGACGACGATGGCAACAACGTCGAGGTGGAATACGTATGCATAGTGGTAGCGGAATTTCCCCATTTCCTTCAGCAAAAAATTACTCTTACCCCTTTCTATTGTCGCACCCTTTCCTCTCTTCCCCTGATGAAATGCCGCTCCCGCCTTGTTACTTGTACTTATTTATTCACCCCCATGTAGCCTGTGTGTTTAATCCTTGAGCAATATTTTCGGGATTCTATCTTTATACTTCTTTTCTGTGTGACCTTTTCTTTCTGTTTCGATAATCATATGGGCGTATTATTGTCTATTGTTTAATAGGTGGCGGAAGAGATGTGCATGTTCACGCGAACCTTCGCGATCGCGATGTGGATATAGCGGGTATCAGCTACTGATGGGGATTTTCAATAAAAGATATTTCTTTGAGCTTTGGATCGGAACGCAAAGAGATTTTGATGTGCCCTAATATGCAAACCTGTCACAGTCGATATCGAGACACGTACTTGTGAAACTAGTTGTAGACTTTACATCGATATACTTAGCATACCTAAGTAGGTAGATGGCCTTAAGAAGGGGCGGAGGGGAGTACTCCATGATTTTATGTATCCATATGTGGTATTCTGTGCGGGATTGGTGTTGGAAAGGCGCGCTCCCAGCTTGCTATTCGGTTACACAGCTCGCAGTACGATAATTGCTTTCTTCTACCTAACCCCGGTAACCAGCGTTGGCTCGATGGTCAATGCTCTGCATGAAGGTTACGCGTGCTCGCAGTCAGTAGATTCTATTCGCTCTTCTGGCCGCAGCGAAGAGGCAGCTCTCGTACGAGTCGTGCATTTGCGGCCGTTTCCACGTATTAGGATCCGGATAGATATCGTGATCATGTATGTCTGTCTACCAGGCAGACATGCACATGCAGAAAGCTGAAATCAAGCTGGTACCCTAAAAAGAGTTAGCATTAGTAGACGCAGATGGGAACTGGTCCGGTAAATTAAGCATGTTAGAGGCTCCACAGTTCGGGTAGCCGTGATTCTGATTGGGTTTTCTTTCGTCTTTCTTGTGGGGGGAGTGCGCGTGCGTTCGGAATTGAAGGTGATTTAATTAAACTTTTTTGTGGTGCCCTGTTCAGCTTCAGCCGCAGCGCGCGCTGGCGTAAAGCACGCCCTTTCCCGTTCCCCCCTTTGTAAACTGGCTGCCCTGTACGATGGGTTGGAGATAAGGTTGCATATGGTTGGTTTTCCTTTAAAAAGGGGAGTGGCCCTGTAGGGCGCCGGGTGGCATTGGCATTTCTTGTCGACGCCTCGAGTCATTCATTTGTTCTTGATATAGTTTTTAATATATACGCTTATACACCTATATTGTTTTTTTTTTTTTTATCCCGACTGTCAATTGCATATTCCAGTGCATATATACTGCGCGGTATATACAATAGATTTCTAGGCTATACGACTATATAGATATATATCTCCTCTCCTGCAGCGATAATGCGTCTTTTACCGGTTCTCGCCACGTCGGCGCTCCTCTTCACGGATCTCGTGGCTAGCAGCGCGCTCGCGCTCGTCGAACGGAACAACAAACCGGTGAAGAAATTGACGGTCACCAAGATTTATCAGATACTCAAGAACGTAGATAAACATGGATTGTGGTGTTCCGCATATCTGCACTACAATACCAAGACAACGACCAAGACAATAAAGACGGTAACCACGCGGAAAATTACAAAGACGTCGACGAGCACGGTGACGGATTGTACGACTACGGAGCCATTTACTTATGATACTACGATATTGTTTGTGGGACCTGTGACTACTAGTATGTCAATTTTGGAATACCGGCGTCTTTAGGTATAGAGCTATCGTTTGGATGCTGACTTTTGTGGGTGGTTTGAAGTTACGGAGTTGGATGTCACGTCCACATCGGCGTAAGGCGGCCTGATACCTTCGATTTGGGTGGACGTTTTGAGGGCGCTACCACTAACTTTTTTTTTTCTCTTGGTCCATCTTTAGGTTCCTCATATTTGGCGGATATATCGGCGACGCTGAAGGCGACAAGGCAAAGCGCAATCAAAAGTATCCTGACCCACAGCTGACTGGGCAAGACTGCAAATCGCTCACGAAAGCCTGCTCATCGATAACCAAATCGTGCCCTACGAAGACCGTAACAAAGACGGTTTTCACTAAAGAGGTGACCGATCGGTCGACAAAGTTGTTTACGGAGAGTGCATGCACCAGCACTGATTATGCCCTTGTTTTGGCGACAGAAACAGCACCATCGACGACGGTGGAAGCGCCTGGGTTTCACACGGTAACGGTGGCGACGGTGACGGAAACAATTGAGTACTTTTGCTATCCAAGTGGATTGGGGTGCAATGCTGAGTTGCCGACGCCATGCTGTGATCCGTTGACCGATGATTCTGGTATCAGGACGGGGTTTTCGTATGGAGTGTGTGAGACTGCGAATCCGGGGCATGTAGTTGGCTTCTGCACGTAGATTTTGGTGTAGAACTGGTATATTTCTGGGTCGCGCCTGCTTGCTGGGTGAAAGGATATCAACCGCTGGTGGAGAGACTGGGTTCACTAGACCAATATCAACATACTCGCCGGGTAGATGTGTATTCTAAATATGTGTTTGGGGTAAATGTGTTCTGGTGTGGTATTTTCTTGCATCCATCTTAGCTTTGTGCCTTGGCTGTCGCATAGAGAAGGTGCTTCCCTGCTTGTCTGAAGACCGATATCGATAAAGTTCGTCTTACTTCTTTTCGACCAGCTCGGTAATTTAATGTGCCATGGATTCAATTTTAATATATATTATAATATCAACAAGTATTCTACTTTACGTCGTTAGAAAGTTTGGGTACCACGAGCTCGGGGCTGAGCTGGGTAGCGTCGAGCTCGTACCTCGTGAACAATTTTCTGACGGATAGCTGGTCACGCAGATGCAGATTTTCTGACGGATGGCGTCAGTTTGTAACCGGCCTTGAAACCAAACACCACTAGCGATCATTGGCTGGAGCGGCGCAGCTAGCTCGCGGGGAACCCGTGCGCCCCGTAGCGGAGGTGGCGTTGCATCGACGCATTCGATATCGCGATGTCGGTGGGCAGAGTTACTGCGTGACCGATCGCTGAATGCAGTAAGGATACATAAAGCCTGCTGGCCTTGTAACAATATACACTGGTTCATGTACCTGTAGGTGCTCAACCTAACTGATGGTCAAGAATGTGCAGGCGAGACAGGCGCTCTGTTTCCCTGGCTTGTAGGCTAAATCTACTGCATCGATCCAACGTCATCCGAAGCGGTGGAAGAGGGCAAACGGGTAGCCTCGATCCGGGCTTGTGTTCGCTAGATGCCCGGGGTTCCAGGATCCCGCGGCGGAGGAACAGCTGCGCATGCGATATCATGCACGTCGGCTGGCAGCTGGCCAGCTGTCTGGACAGCCGTGTTTGGAATGCCATGCTGGATGGGATCTCTGGGTCTCGTTCTGGGTGACGGCAGATGCAGAATAGATCGATATCAGGGTCCTCGGTCTTTCGTGATGCCGGCTTCTCGATATGGCAGTTGTGTAGTAGCTGTGGGGTTGATGTAGATGTCGAGCTCTACCCAGGTAGCTGTCACCACTAGTCTCAACCTCAACCTCAACCTCAACCCCATCACGAACTCCCTCCTCCACAAGGTACCTTGACCAGAACCGCAGCTGCAGCTGATACCGGGGCGCCGGGCGGTACCTCAACATATCCATACCGAGGGGCTATCTGCAGGCCAAAATTCCGTTTGCCTGCAGTGCGGCATATCTGCACGGAACAACTCATCACTACACCCTTCTGTGGCCCAGACAGGCATATCCACCCCTGCTACACTATCGTAACTTGCTGCTTCGGAAGTCTAATATATAAAGTACGCCTGGCGTCCGGTTCAAAGGGCGTAAACTTATTTATCTCTACCGCTGCGTCTCGTCTTGTCCTTACAGTCTGCGCAGCCCCTTCGCAGCCGATTTGTTTAGCGGGTGTGTCACAAAAACAAAATTACGCTACTAACCAGCTGCCGGTCCCTTTCCTTTGATTTCCGCCGTCCTTACAACTCACACGACTACCAAAATACAGCAGAGAAGAGTAAACTACGCCGCGGCGAGATAGCGATACTTTCCATCGCAGAAACTACATCAGAATATACACGTACGCGGAGGTTTTCGGGCTATTCGATACACGGACGCAAGTCTGGGGTAGAAGTCGCCTTCTACTAGCGTCATCATGGCGACGGACGCCAGACGGGACTCTGTCCCTCGCATGCCAAAGGAGGGTGGGTCAACAACATATTCACACTTTATATCTCCACAGATCTGAAAGAAAAAGCAATCGCTAATTACAGCCAGAGGCGGTTTATAGTGACCGAGCAGACGCGCCTGCTCAGTCCCACCGGTAGCGGACGGCATGGTCGCTCCCTTACGATTCCCGAGGTTAGCCAGCGCCGCCAGCGCAGCTCGGTTAGCAGCTCCATGTCGCGGCGGTCGATGAGAGTTACGCGCAGCTCGTGGTTTCTGATGCTCTTGACGTTGAGTATTGGAGGGTATGTTTGTCTGCTGTTATTTTGGGTATTTACTGTGGTGATGTTGCTAACAGGGTGCCTTTAGGTTGCAAATTGCGTGGTCGGTCGAACTGTCTAACGGCTCGGTATGCTCGATACATTCACCTCCTCACTTTGAAAATGCGATCGCGGATGGAATGGAATACTGATTAGTGTGATGATTTAGCCGTATCTCCTCTCGTTGGGGATATCCAAGGCGATGCTGGCGCTGGTCTGGGTGGCTGGCCCGGTATCTGGGGCGCTGGTTCAACCGTACGTCGGTATCCGGTCGGACAACTGCCGCGTGCCATGGGGCAAGCGCAAGCCATTCATGATTGGTGGTGGGATTGCGACTATATTGTCGCTGCTTATACTAGGGTGGACGAAGGAGATCTGCGCGTTTATTCTGCCGGATGGGAGCCCCTCGCTGCCAAAGCTGACGATAGCGGTCGCGGTGCTAATGATCTACGTTCTTGATTTCGCGATCAATACTGGTATGGTGACGTTCGCTGAGACTTGGTATAAAGTCTATACAGGAGATGGTAGACTGACTTGATTCGTGGATATAGTGCAAGCGGGTATTCGCGCGTTCATTGTCGACAACGCTCCACCCCACCAGCAGGACGTTGCGAATGCGTGGGCGGGTCGGATGACGGGCATTGGAAATGTGCTGGGCTACCTGTCCGGATACGTCAACTTGCCAGAGCTTTTGCCATGGTTCGGTAATACGCAATTTAAGGTGCTTTGCGTGATTGCTTCATTTGCTCTGGGTGGCACGCTGGCGGTTAGCTGTGGGTTGATCATGGAGCGAGATCCCAATGAGGATGGGTGCGTATATCTATATGTTTTGAGGTTATGTTGGGATTATGAGGGACTTGAACTGATTTGCTGTGAAGACCGGCAGACGAGAAGAAGAACAGTGTGCTAGCGTTCTTTGGACAGGTGCTCCATTCTGCGAGGAGATTGCCACCGCAAGTGCGTAAGGTGTGCGATACGCAATTCTTCGCGTGGATCGGGTGAGTTGCCAGTGGATAGAAATTCCTTCGAGCGAGTGAGCGCTAACGATGGGGATATAGATGGTTCCCATTCTTGTTCTACAGCACGACATATATTGGCGAGATTTGTAAGTACCAAAACCTTTTACAAAATGCCACTCTATGGAAGATATGTGTCATAAAGGCAGATGCTGACGATACCGGGTAGACGTCCAACCGCATTACGCTGCGAACCCAAATCTATCGGGCAGTGAAGAACGCAAGCTCTGGGAAGAGGCCACCCGTGTCGGCACATTCGCCCTGCTTGTCTTCGCCGTTGTCGCTCTGTTTTCCAACACCGTGCTCCCCATTTTTATCCAGCCCTCCTTCAACCCAACTAATGCGGATGACGGCGGCAACACCAGCAAGGGCCGAGGCCTCTCGCTGCTGCAAATCCCAGGCCTCACTCTACGGCGGTTGTGGTGTATCTCGCATGTCATCTTTGCAATAAGCATGTGGAGCACTTTCTTCGTGAAGAATACATGGGGTGCGACGGCACTGATTGCGGCGTGCGGCGTGCCTTGGGCGGTGACACTATGGGCACCTTTTGCACTCATTTCGTCGGATATTTCCAAGCGTGATGCCATCAAACATGGTGTTCTACGTAGCAATAGTGTCTCCAGCGGAGTTGAGGGTGCGTTGGAGGAGGACTATGTAGACCAGGCGGGGATCATTCTGGGTCTGCACAATTTTGCGATAGCAGCGCCGCAGGTGATTGCGACGGTGATGTCCAGCATTATCTTCAAGCTGCTGCAAAAACCGCGTGGATCAACGGACGATACTAGCATGGCATGGGTGATGCGGTTTGGTGGAATGGCGGCCGTGCTAGCGGCCGTGATGACGTTGCGGTTGGACGAAGAACAGGATGAAGGGCTGGAATTTGTCGACAGCGATGAAGATGAAGGAGATGTCTGAACGGGCGATAGAAGTAGAACCTCATGGCTGGATACCCGGATGCTTAGCGTTTCTCTCTCTCTTTTTTTTTCTTCTTTCTATATATACGTGTACCTCCTATATTTTCTTATCGTTACTGGCATTACCGTTATTAACTGCTTTGAGTACTGCACATACGTACACACATACATGCATCTCGTATTTCTCCGTCTTGGTGCACCGTTTATTTAAAATTTGACCTGCCATTTACTCTCATCTATGAACCCGCTTTCCGAGAGCTCGCAGAGGCATATGATACGTTAGGTAATCGCGCCGCAGCTCGGCCCAACACGCGGTGTGGAAGACCACATTGCGAAACCTCCTGTCTTCCGGCCGCAGCCTTCGCTCTCTCTCTCTCTTGCTTATATTCAACCTCATCTCATCGACCCGAAATATAACTTTTCGACCTTGTAACCGATGCGTCCGGGCGTATTATTCTTCCTCGATACTGTAGCTACTCTGCTGACCGCTCCGAATACGCCTGCTCTCTCCGCCATCCGATAGAAAGTCAAACATTTCACACCGCAGCCGGCTCGCTTACTTCCGTCGTAATGCGAGGGGCAGCCGAAGAGTTGCTGCTGAACCTCCTCCGTGCGTGCTACCGAAATACCTCACGATGCTACTTGATCTCGAATACTCGCGACGAGACTGCTAACCGCGACTGGTTTTGATACTCTACAGAGAAACGGCAGGAAGGCGAAGACCCGGACCCGGCTGGTACGCTCAAACAACCCTCCCCACCTACGAGCACACACCCCTCTCATCGATCGGTTCGCGTTCGTCGTTGCATTACGTATGTTGTGTACGACTAGCTAATCCTCGGTTGAAATCTGACGATACAGAAGGTGCGAATCCTGGGCAGCAGGAAATCTCGACATCATGGGCTCTCTTCATCCTCGTGGCCCTGCTTCTAGCAGCGCTGTTCACCTCGTACTACCTACAACTTAAGAAGATCCAAGCAGTGCATGAAACCGTCGTCAGCATCTTCGCGGGTATGTTTGTCGGGCTTATTATTCGGCTGTCGCAGAGCACGAGCATCCAGGCGACGGTGACGTTTGATCAGAAATTTTTCTTCAATTTGATCTTGCCGCCGATTATTATGAATTCAGGGTATGAGTTGCATCAGGTGCGTAGCTATACTCTGCTGCCGCTGCCATCACGATGTCCGAGGGCGAACTTGGACTGGTTGAGGGTTCTATTGGTGATGAGGATAGAGAACTGATGGGTGACACGCAGGCGAATTTCTTCCGCAACATCGGCACCATTTTGACCTTTGCACTCGCGGGGACGTTCCTCTCCGCGGTAACACTTGGGTAAACAACTACACCCCTCCCAACGGGGTTACTTTGGGGGAAAAGCACCGCTAACATGCGTTACGTGTAGTGTGATCCTGTGGGTGTGGGCGCGCATCGCAATAGGGCTCGAGCACCTTGACGTACGCTTCGTCGACGCCATCTCTGTCGGCGCTACCCTCTCCGCCACAGACCCAGTCACCATTCTCGCCATCTTCAATACATACAAAGTCGACCCGAAGCTATACACCATTATCTTTGGCGAATCGATACTCAACGATGCTGTCGCGATTGTTATGTTCGAAACGGCGCAGGCTTTCCACGAGGAGTCCGCTGATGGCGCCAAAGCAACCGTCAACCCTTTAAGCTTTATCAAAGGAGTCGGCTGGTTCTTCATTATCTTCATTTTCTCCTTGCTCATTGGGATAGCGGTGGGCGTTGGCACAGCATTATTGCTCAAGTATACGTACATCCGTCGGTTCCCCAAGATCGAGACGTGCTTTATCCTACTCGTGGCCTATGGGACGTACCTATTCAGCACTGGTATCCACGCCTCCGGTATCGTGTCGCTGCTATTCTGTGGAATCACGCTAAAGCATTACGCATACTATAATATGTCGAGGCGAACGCAGCTGGCCACCAAGTACTTGTTCCAGGCGCTGGCGCAGCTGTCGGAGAACTTTGTGTTTATATATTTGGGGATCTCGCTGTTCACGGATAACACGTTGGCAATGAACCCTTGGTTTATCATTGTGACAAGCGTGGGGATATGTGCGGCCAGATGGGTGGCTGTGTTCCCGCTTAGTCGGGTGATAAACTGGGTTATTCGGTATCGGGCGAGACGGCGGTCTGGACGGGCAGCGGCGCAGGTTCCCGATGAACTGCCGTATGCATATCAGATGATGCTGTTTTGGGCCGGGTTGAGGGGTGCAGTCGGCGTGGCGTTAGCAGCAGGGTTCCAGGGCGATGCTGCGGATGCGCTGCGAGCGACGGTCCTGGTTGTGGTCGTGTTGACGGTGATTGTGTTTGGAGGAACGACCGCACGGATGCTGGAGATCTTGGGAATTAAGACTGGCGTGGTGGAGGAGATTGATAGCGACGACGAATTTGATATTCAGAACTCGAGCAGCTATTGGAAGTTTCAGGGGGCGAATGGTGGCGGGAATATGCCGCTGGGAAGTATGGGTGATTCGGGAGGGTCGACTACCCCCGGTGGGTACCGAGAACGGGAGAGGGAACGGGAGCGAGAGCGCGAGAGGGAGAGAAATGCGGTGTATAAGAGCTCGAGGAACGGGTCGCGGCAGAATTTGGCCGGTGCATCATCATCGTTAAAGAGGGGGAGCATATCGCAAAATAGCAGCCAGGTCGACTTGCTACGGCAGGGTGCGGGTGCTAATATGCCGGAGGAGGAGGAAGACGGGTATGACAGCGATGCGAGCGACCTGCCGCCGATGGTTACAGGGCGGAGGGGGAGCAAAGCGCCAAGTCCGAACCTTGCGACACCGGCGGAGGGTACGCGGACGTCAAGCCCTAGAATAGGTGCTGGGGAAAGCAGTACTGGCGGGGGACATGCAACGGTGAACCCTGTCAGTGCGCTGAGCCAGCTTGTGAGGGGCACGGTGGAGGATCAGGCAGAGTGGTTCCGGCAGCTGGATGAGGGGTATATCAAGCCGCATTTGCTGCTGGATAGCTCGAAGACGCATGACGGCGGAGTGTAAATTGGTTACCTTGTCATATGACTGAGCACTTTTTTTCTGCTCTGTGTCGCATTTTGAATTTGAGGCTTTTCTGTAAGAAGTGTAAAAACCGGGATGGGAGATATCCTCGGCTTCGATTTATATTTTAAGGACATGGATGACCATAAATGGGATGGCCGCTTGCTAATGGGGAGGGGTTTCTTTGTATGTATATCTTTTTTGGGCTTTTTGGTTTTCATACTCGGTTCTGGTGCCTGGATCGCATTTTATCTATACATCATGGCGAAGACATTAATGGTTATAGACTGGGTTGGTTAGTTTACGTGACATTCCGGATTTCGGCTTTGTACTCCATGCATTACATCGTTGTACGTCTTCATACCCGTGTATCTGTACCGCCATATCACTTCGTGGACCCTAGTTACTCGAAGATTTGAGCCTCGAGGGCGTGGGTAGCAGAAACTAGATCCCCGGTCGGTAGATAGCTAAGGTAGCTAGTGGCGGGTTGCTAGAACTTCCCCCAATCCGGATTAATTCATTAAGAGCGAAAACTACAGCAGACAAAAATTTAATACGAGTAGCCTTGTTGACAGAAAGCTGGACGAGCTTCTACGTGTTTAACATTTACTATTTTGTATACAAAGCTGGTGTAACGAATGGGAATAAACAGTCGGGAGCGTAGAGATTTAGACTGAAGGCACTCAACTCATTACACTGTTATATTTTTTACGAAACGGGCTGCCTGAGCTCAAAGTTCAACAGCATGCAGCATTGATTTACTTGACCACGAATATTAGGGCATCTACCTGTTGGCATCCAATCCTATTTGCCTTGGAATACATAAAAAATAAATAACTAATTAGCTAACTATCCTGGGGACAAGTGTGATCCTGAATATACGTATTCATCCCACCCGTGCAAAACTATATCAACCAAGAGCAAGAAAGTAGATCTGCATAATCATCTGCGACCAAAGCAGTCCCCGTAGAGCACCAAGTACAAGCACTAGACCGGCGAGGGTAGGAACAAATTACCGAAGTCGATGACGAGAGAAAGTTTGGAAGAAAACCCCGCCTCGAAAAACCGCAGTTTAATTTTGGTTGGGGCTCGGAGTATTGTCACGACATGGCCAATAGACTGAGGCGAGATTGGCCTCGCAGCGAGCGCATCAGGTCAGGTCCAACTTCTTTCTGCGCTATTAGTAAATAATTTAGCTATCGGTTGATATATCCGACGTGAGTTACTTGGATGCTGGCTTACTCAATTGCGCGTTAGCGGGTTCCCGTTACTATCTGTAGTTATGATAGTGATGCTATTGCATATCCGACATGTCCTCTTATCGGTTTTCAAGCTGGGTTGGGAAACAGGTATTTCCTCTAACTTGTCGCATTGGCCGGGGTTCTCTCGTTCGAAAGAGCAGGTTCTCTTCAGCTCGTAGAAATGCTTTGCTCCAGGAGGTTGTTCGCAGCCGAAGTAGTTTTTAGTAATAAAGACACATAATGCCGAAATTAATTAGATCGAACGACGAAAAAACAAAAAGAATAATTTAGAAAAGTCGTACAAGGGAGAAATTCCGTGAAGCAGATGATACTACCAGTGTCTGGATCTTATTATACTTTTTTATCGTTATTTAATTTTGATGTTTCTTCTTAGAATAGGGAGCAGTCAGGAAGAGATATCGAGATATCTTCAGATCTTTATAGGACTTTCGTATATATATGCGCGCATGCAATGTAAGACTTGCAATGAGCTTACGTGAAGACCAAAAGCTCTATATAGAGATGGATTTTCTTCTGTCCGTAGACTGGTTCTGTTATAAAGCCCTCTCAGCCCAACTTGGCCTGCCTTCTGAAGACACCGGCCGGTTATACTTCTATCTAACCATCATCTGTGTCTTCACTCAACTTATCTTCCAAAATATCGATGGGCCTCCAAAATAGTGCACCAGCGCCTGCAGCTGACTCCAAGGCTCCAATGGACTTGCAACCACATGACATCCTGTGGGACGACCTCTACAAAACACCGCCTGGCGAGTGCGGTTCAATTAGGAGAGATCCGCACTTGTACAGAGTAATATCTGATATGCGCTCCGTGTCCTGTGACCCTATCTACGAGTACCAAGGCCGAGCAATTAAGCACTCTGTTCAACCGCGAGAAATAGCCATGGCAGAGATGGCGGGAGACTGCGGGGTCAAAGTACTTGGCCATATCGTGAAATTTGACCTCCCCGGTGGCAAATCTCGCAAAGTAGGTCTCGCGATGGAGGTTGCCCAACCTCTCGTTGATTACATCAAGACGATGGATGAGTCCGAGAAGCCTAGGATTAAGGCGGAGATGATTGCGGTGGTGGAGAGGCTGCATACTAAATACAACATGGTTCATGGCGACATTAAACCGTTGAATTTTGTTATCTGCAAGGACGGCAAGCTTCGTCTTTGCGATTTTGAATCCGCACGACCAGCGGATGAGGATACCTCGGTCTGGGAATTTCTAGAGAACGAAGGAGAAATTGGGTGCTCTACTGACCGGTATAACAAAGAAAAAAGGATACATTACGTACCGCCTACAAAAGCCGATGATTGGTATGCTTTGGCAATTTCTGTCTGGGAGTTGTACACCGGTAAAGTGCCGTTCGATGGCATTGAAGATGGCGATGAGCTGAGAGAACTTCAGGAAAAGGGCCAGACTGTGGATCTGATGGAAGTGGAAGATGAAGAAACGAGGACCTGGATGAGAAATATCTTGCGGGAAGGGGGAGCTCTGGTTTAGACATATATAATGGTTTAGATGTGTATTTACAATAATAATTTCGCTGGGGGTTTTCGTAGTCGAGTCGCCTTTCCGTTTTGTCTCGTCGGATAGCTTAATAAACACACCAAAGATGAACGCTAGTATCTATATATTCCACATGTGCTTTGCAATAGATCCACTCCGTATCAAGACATCCTAATCCTCAGTCCTGAGAAGCTTAGCATGGGACTTTTATACAGCATAGCCCCACATACTCACAGGGAACTTGAGTCGCGTACCTATCGCGTGAATAATGAATGTACAGCTCAGGCCCGCATCCCCATTACCTCCCGCTTGCTAACAACCAGCGCACCCTTTCTAAACTTGCCTATTGCCGGCGCACCGACCCCTCTATCTCTATCTCTAGCACCACCACTACTGCTCTTCTTTTTACTGCTTCTGCTCTTCTTCTGCGGCTTGGCTACCACTATGCCATTCTCCTTTGCTACCCGTTTCGCTTTCGCTTCCCGGCGGGCTTGGGCCTTTGCCATCCCGCGGCGGATTAGCATGGGCACGCGGGCGTCGGCACCGGAAAGGGATGACATGGGAGTACCACCGAGTGCTACGACCCGGGATTCTAGCGCTAGGTGGCGATGGCGGCCGGAGGCGTGGGTCAGGGTCTTGGAGTCTAGTAGGTGAGATTCTTGGAGGAGGCGGTTTAGGGAGATGTCGTTTTGGAGGTTTATGGACTCAGTGGGGTCATCGTCGGGGGCGGGTTTGCGTGCAGATGTAGTCGTGGAGTTGGTCGTAGTGGAGGGGGGTTTGGCGGACATGAATGTGCGGCGGTTGGAGGGCTTGGTAGATGGTGGTGGGCGACGGCGTGAAAAGTCGTAGGAGACGACCTGGACAGGTGGTGCGGTATGGGTAGTAGCATCTGGGTCGAGAAAAGCTTGGTTAGCGGAGATTCTATCTTGATATCGTGTTATACCATATTAGATGCGGTGGGCGTACTCGCGATGCCATCCCAGTCTGAGCCGTTCGAAGCTTCCGAGTCTGCTACGCTTTCTTGCTCCGATTCGTCGCCTTCTGTTCCGTCCTCTGCTTCTGACTCGTTGGAGGCATTTGAGCTGGTGGATGAATTATCATCCTTGGGTCTTTGTCTGCGGGAACTGCTTCGTTTTGTGCTTGTGCGTTGCTGTTCTGGCTGAGGCGCTACGGCTGGTGCTAGGTCTACGGCGCCGAACCTGTCTTCGAAGTGCCGCCGGAAGATGGCGTCGATTGCATCGCGGGAGGAGGCAGTTGTGTCGTCGCGCTTTCGTTTTAACGATGGCATCGCTGTGGTGTTTGGTGGTGAGGTTGAGTGTCGGTTGAAAAGTTTTGGATTGGGCGCCGGCTGAAATCCTTTGCGCCAAACATAAAGTACCTGAACTTCGAGCCACATTTGGCGAGCCTACGAAAAAGGCATTTATTTTGGGGCGCATTCGCTCCATTGTCTGTTACTAGTACAAAATGTCTGCATTCTCATATAAGCTGCAGCATTCGGATTACTGCTACAAGCTACACAATAGACGATATGCTTTTATGTAGACCTAAAAAAAAAAAAAGAGTAACTACAGTAGCTAACAGCATTGGCCTACAAATGCGACTTGCCCTCAATCTTATATAACCTAAACAGCTCGTCCCGGCGTTCCTCCTGTTTCTTTAACTTGGCAATAATCTGTGGCGCATTCGAGTTCTCATTCCGCCCCATTTGCGCCAGATGCACCTCATCCGGACCGTCCGCGATCCGCAGCGTCCGCAGCCCAGAGTACATTCTCGCCAGGGGGAAGTCCTGGCAGACACCACCCGCACCGTGCGCCTGAATAGCCTTATCTAGGATATCACAGACAGTGCGGGGCACAACAATCTTTGCCATAGCAATCTCCTTCAATGCGGACTTGGCATCACCGCGGTCAATCTTGTCGGCAGCGTTGAGGACGACAAGACGGCAACTGTCGATTGCGATACGGGACTCTGCGATCCAGGTGCGGATGGTGCCGTGCTCGCTGATGGGCTTGCCGAATGTCTGGCGGCTGGGGTCGTTCACGCGGGCGATCATGTGCTCCAGGGCTCGTTCGGCAGCACCGATGGAGCGCATGCAGTGGTGAATACGGCCGGGGCCGAGACGTCCTTGAATGATCTCGAACCCGCGGCCCTCGCCGAGGACGAGGTTGGATTTGGGGACACGGACGTTCTCGAAGCGGACTTCGGCGTGACCGTGGGGAGCGTCTATGTTGTCGTATAATATCAGTATATATACATGCGTAGTGGGTTGGTAAACGGGGGAGGCTTACCATCGTAGCCAAAGACGGAGAGGGCGCGCACGACAGTAACGCCGGGAGTGCCTGCAGGGACTAGCACGACGGACTGCTGCCTGAACGGGTCGTTGGCAGTGTTATTGTCCGACTTGCACATGACAATGTACACCGCGCAGCGCGGGTCACAAGCACCGCTGGACCACCATTTCTATAATTTAACATCATTAGCCGGACGTTCCTACGTCTATGTCTACCAGCCGGTAGAGATGATACGGGGCCCGTACTGTTCCGTTAAGGATTAGATCATTGCCTTCCTGGCGCATGCGCATGTTGATGTTTCTCGCATCCGAGCTGGCTGCGAATCGCTCGGTCATGAGGAATGCGCTGCGGATCTTGCCGTCTAGCAGGGGCTCCAGCCACTGTTTCTTCTGCGCATCGTTACCGTACTTGGCTAGCACCTCCATGTTGCCCGTGTCCGGGGCCGAGCAGTTCATCGACTCGGAGGCGACGTGGCAACGGCCGAGAATCTCAGCCATCAGGCCATACTCCAAGTTGGTGAAGCCTGCACCCTCGGAGTAGTGCGTCTTGGAGAGGAAGAGGTTCCAGAGGCCCTGAGCTCTGTATGCATGGAATGCCGTCAGTATAGGGCTTGTTTACATTTATACACTAGGTCGTAGAGATCGTACGTACCTGGCCTTCTTCTTCAGGTCATCGATAACGGGCGGATAGGTCTTCCACCTCTTGGCGGGGTCTGTAGAGATCTGAGCCTCGTAGACCTCGTCGGCCGGGATACATTCTGTTTCAACAAAATGCTCGATCTGAATACATGCAACAATATTAGCATCCAGCGCTTAGCTACGCGTATGTACGATTGCATCTGCAGCGCTCACCTTCTTAAGGTACTCACGCGCGCGGGGCGACACGCGGTCCTGCACAATAGCTGGGATCTCGAACGGCATGTTGATTGGGATGTATGATGATGATATAAAGATAACCTGTCGTAAGCGCGGCTAACGACTGATTGTTATGCACGAAAGGAGAGGTGGATGGATGGAAGGTGGGAAGAACTGCTCCAAATAGTAACCAACTTGATCGCTAACTTATAACAAGTCGCCTTCGAAGCCTTCGATCAACCGAGCTACCGGGCAGCCGTGGAATGTGAAATCTGGGGATGCTGCGAAGTGCCATGATCACGTCGTTTGGATTGGGGCGAGGCCTCGGCACGGCGTCGCCGTCGGCTTAAATCGCCGGGTCGGGCAACCAACACACTCGAACGCTATAAACTCGCCCGCTGCTCCACAGCTGCGCAGAGTTCGGGGCATTTCTTAAATACCGATACCGTTTTCAAGTACTGCATCGGGGTGGGCATTTGTTCCTCTCGTGGAGATCTTGGCGGCATAACTTGACGCAGCCCGCGAGCAGGTGCGCAGGATGGACCTACAAGATACGCGAATGCATTCAATACAATACCCTGCTTCTGCAGGGCTAACGTTATATCGACCCGTCTCTACATCGTTTCTTCGGCTGGGCCGAGCATCGAAGGCTAGATTAAAGCATAGCGGACATCCATTCAGAAGGTGCAAGTTCGTACACGTGCGCTGTGTTAATATTGATATAAGACCATTAGACTTCATGCCGCATGCCGTCCCGCCTTTCAAGCTGATTAACTTGGCAAGTTTCATTTCCAACCCTTTGAAATGGGCAAAAGCTCGGAAATATTGTATTCACAATATTCATTTGTTCTTACGTCTCGATATAGCGTAGCTCGGTAGAGCCGTCAGAGGGTGCATATATTTGGATATTAGATATATATACGTTGAAGATATAGAGGAAAGTAGGCGTTCGGGTCTCCTAACATCCGACTTTGCATTGACAGTCCTCATCATGTTGAACAATGCAATGATCACCAACTAGAGTCTATACGGAATTGGTTTGCTAGGCATCGGCGAGTTTACCGGACTCTACGCGAAATTGGCTTTGTGAGGGCCTGCGTATAATTTGCATAGCAGGGCTCTAAGGAATAACGGAGATTCCCGTTAAACGTTAGGCTATAGCTACTAGAAACGGAGATAATCCAGACATATAAATGAAGCTCCGTCGCAATACGATGACTTGGCTTCACGACGTATTGAGTTTGCATATGCAATTCACCTGCCTTGTAGGTTTAGAGGTCCTGTAGATTTTCTGGTACTGTATCGGATCGTAGGAATGCATGTGCATATGCCGTTATTCCACAATCCAATCAGCTGCTTTAATCCGACTGGACAGGCTATTTGCGAAGAAGCCAGTTGCTGCTCTTCCTATATCATTTGTCTGTGCTAGTATACCAGCATTTGTTACACAAATATCAACAGCACAACACCAAAAATAACGGCATCTCGAGCCTCAACGGTGCCAAATTCAACCTTCACCAGAACCCTGACGACACTCGCCAAATTCGGCAGAGATGGGAGCATACTTACATAAATGCACGCAACGTTCACCTGCCTCCGAGTTTGGTCACGTTAACGCCCTCTCGACAGGGATCAATTGACACAGCCGCAGCGTTGTGCGCCTCCACCGACGCCTTCAGTTTGTACCAGCTGCCGGTTTATTAAGCGCTGCTCAAGCTTTCGACATCGGATCCTCCCTCTGACTCTCCTCATTTCACGTCGGCTGTAAGCAGTCTAGTCACCATCGCAGATATATATCCCTATCAGCCCTCAAGAGCGCCTCACTGACATCAACGGCTTCTCCTAGCTGAGACCCACCACTGCTGTGGCGCACACCAATCCCGCAGCCTCCCGCTTCCAGACGGAGCACACAGCCTCACTCTGCACCTGCATCCACGGCGCTCTGACATGACATCCGCGTGCTAGTCTCGACCCGCGTATAAAACCTGGGACAGAAGCTTGGCTGTGTCGCGAAATTTTTTTTTTTTTTTCCTCCTCGTGGGAATCAAAACTGCCAATCCGATATATATAGAGACGGAGTCGGATCCCAACTTATAGGCTTCGGGGACAGACGGAAAATATATCCATACGCCGCCACTATATACACACGAGCGACAATGCCTACAATGCCCAGCCCAGCAGTCGACGACTATCCTAAAGACCCGGGCGACCATGGCATCATGGCGCGTTACCAGTCCTTCAACCTCTCGCCTGGCGCGGACGCCGCCATGGAACTGCTGGAGTCGCTTTACGTCCTGCACGACGAACACTTTGGGAAGACGCACCGCGGGTTGATCACGCTAGAGAAGCGAATGGGACCTATATTCGAGGATGTGGAGGACGTTACACCTGGAGAGGAAGGTTGGTCAAAATCCCACCATAGATGATATGCACTTTTACATATCCGCAATCATCCAACAAACAGAAAAACAAAGCTAACTGGCGAATATTAACAATTGTAGACTTCTTCTCGGATCTCATTAAAAATGACACCTGGATGCTTCCCCAGTTTTGGGATGCGATGGAGTGCCAGTACTACATTGTCGACACCCACCTCCAAAACCCCTTCAAGCAGTTCCGCAAGCCTCACCACGCGGCCCTCACGCGCACGGGCTTCATCAAGTTCCTCATCATAACATACATTGACAGCCTGGAGAATGGCAACAATAAGGTAATTGCAATCAATACCTGCCCACATATGCAAATCCACGGCGACAACTTACCTTAGCTAACTACCTCCAATTCGCAGGCTTACAACACCCTGGTCGGCCTCAGCACTAAATACCGCCTCCTCGTCCCTGGCACCGCCCGCCCTGTCATGCCTCTCACGGATCACGCACAAGTCAACGCCAACTTCCGCGACCTAGCCCGCGAACTCCAAATCCCCATCGACCGCATCCGTCGCGCCCTCAAAGCCTTCAAATCCAGCACACCTACTAAACCAGCCAACGCCCGCGCCACCTCCCCGCCTCCACCACCGCTCCCACAGCGCCCGCGAACAACCTCCTACAGCAACGGCAGTAGTAGCGGCAGCACTAGCTCAGGCCCAGCAAGCGTTTATAGACCCCCGCCGCCTCCTGAACCTCCCCGCTCGCCGTCCCCGCAGCTAACGCGCCAACACTCACGGCGTTCAGCAGCTGCTATCGAACGCGAGCGCGAGGAGATGGAGTTAATCGCGAAGGAGCAGGAATTGCGAGATTTGGAGAAACGCTATGAGCGTCTGGAACGGGACCGCGAACATGCCAATGAGCTGGAATACCTCCGTGCGCAGCAGCGTGTTATCGCGGCTTCGACAAGAAGCATGGAGGAGTCCGCGGACCGGATGCGGCGTATTGGGCAGGATGATGATTACTATACGGAGTATCGGTATTAAAATGTTGACATTGCGTGCCAAGTCTCGTCTAGGCAATTTTTTTTTTTTTAACCCACGGCATGGTTTGGCATGATGTGGATATGGTATGGCGTGGGTGTTTGAGCGGCTGCTGCGGTTTTTGTTGGCGGCGTGCCTGTATTATAGACTTTTTCATTTCTGTGTAACTAGCGCGGGGAGCTGGTCTTTGGATATTATTTTATTCGTTTAGTATTTCTCGTTATGAGAAACAAAAAAGGAATGATAGATGCTTTTAATTGTCTGTATGATATAGGCATAAATATATTGCAGAACGTGAAGCTTTTGCTCGACTGATACCCACCTTCCGTACGCCGGTGCTTTTGTAAACCTGTGGATGTACATGACTTCATCGGGAGCGCCAGGCTAAAAGATATGCATAAAAAAAGATTGCGTTCAGTTAAATTCGTCATGATCTAGACGCCAACCGTGGTCGACCCAGTCCCTGTCTCTGTTCATACCAACAATATTAGCGACTCCTGCCCATCTTGTAAAGGGGAAAAGCTTCAAGACAACTTACAATCTCATCCAACTGCTCCATGCCGGTCTGCTGCTTCCCTCTCCGTACCCTTTGGTGACGCTTCCCCGTCGTCGAATACCCCTCCAGAAATTCATCCAATATGCTCCCAAAGTCCTGCCTCTCCGGCGCATTCGACAGCACTGACGAACGTGATGCCAATTCGTCTTCTTCGTCCTCGTCCCGCGCATATTCCTCCTCAATCCGGTCAAACCGTTCATCAAGTGTTGTTAGGCCCTCCGTGCGGAACAGCGCCGAGGATGACATGGAATAGGTGGAGGTCGCGCTGCGCGCGGAGCTAGGCACCTTCTTTTTCTTCAGTTTGCGGTTATTGAACGAGCTGACGAGGGAGGCGAGATCTTCCCCGCCAAACGACATTGCCGTGCTAGTTGTCTTGCCTCCGATAGAGGATAGACCGACATCGTCCTTTAAGCCAGGCTTTTTCTTATCCTTTTTGAATTTCGCGAATTCTTTCTGCCAGTCCTCGTTCACCTGGGCGGATTCTACCGCCGTGTCGTCTGCTCCTACTGTCTCGGGATCCGGTAGATGACCTGGAGGAACTGAAATTTCTTGTCGCTCTGCAGCTGCTGCTGTCGAAGAAACTTGATATGCCTTCTCCGTAGCATCGCTCTCCCAGCCATCATCCTCATCATCCTCATCATCCTCGTCGAAAAAGTCCGCACTTCGCTCAAATTCAAACTCCTCGACCTCACCACTCCTTGCTAGCGACTTGAAAAAGTCTTCCTCCTGCCCATCAACATCATCACCAACATATTCATCATCTTCCAGCGCCTCAAGCACCTCTCTCAGCCGCGGGTCCATATCCGGCTGGAACCCCGCAATTGTATCTGGTATATCCTGCTGGTCCCGGTACGAGCGCTTCAGGTATCCGTCGCTCGGTAATACCTCCGCTGGGAGCTGTACTTTGTGGGTCTTCCCCGCATTCTTCGCAGCAGTGTCCTCCTCTAGCAGTTCCTCCAGCGTTTTTTTCCTCTCCACGCCGTCCGCTTGTTCATCACCCTCGGGAATTGCTGCAGGTACTTTGTTCTTGTTCTTCCGCTGTTTGGATTGCTCTTGCGGTGCCTCGATGAAGACAGCTTCAGTGGAGACGCCTAGGTCGCGGACATGCTGCATGTAGTCGTACTCCGTGTCGTCATAGTAGATGCCGTAAAGCGCAGCTTCACCTTCGTTCTGGCGTGATTTGAAACCATATTCAGACTCTAGATCTGAAATGTTCTTTATCCTACTTGTGCCACTGCGGCCGCTGGCGGCAGAGATGGACGAAAAGGCGGACGAAAAGTTGGAGCGGTGGCGGGATGAGTAGGGGGAGGGCTGCGGTGCCACTGGGGTGTTTGTGTTCGGAGTGATAAGCTCCTTGAAGACCATCTGCGAGGCATCGGCATCGTGAATGAGAGGGTCCTGCTGCGAGCGGTGGACGAGGGTGAACGTCTGTGCGGACTTTTTGTCGCTGTTAAGGCATGTTAGCCATATTCTGAAGTTCTGTGTACGGACATCTTGTATGTAGTAAAATCTGCTTACATCCACTTTTGTCTGGGCATGGCGACGGTGATTAAGCTTCCCCGAGCTGGCGATTGCTATTTTGCAGCTGGAATGTATTCTCGAACTTCTGTTGTCTGCGCAGCGGCGTCGTGCGGTTGCTTTGTAATGAAGGAAGAGTCAGTCGTTCGAAGCTTAGAAATTGGCACAGCTTAAAAAAAAAAAAATTCTGTCGACAAACCCACACACACACAACTTGGACGTCGTATAAAACCTTCCCCAGACAAAGAAAGGTATCAAGTCTCAACCTCTACGGGAAACATACCACACCGACCACCAACAGGGTAGCTACTCTCCCCCAATCCGCAGCTATGGGCTTACCAAAGGCCAAAAACAACGAGGGCCTCGGCCGCACCCTCATGAACGACAAGTTTGGCGGGGCAGCGCGGGGCTCCCGCGGTGGCGGCGCCAAATCCCGCCGGCGCAACGGCGACGGCAGCGAACGAGTGTGTACTGTCCCCTCTTTCTCATCTACTCGCTACTTTGCAAGAATTCAAATGCTAATAGATCTCGTATGTAGTACACTACGACCCATAAAGAGGCAGACTGGGTCAAAATGCGCAGCGTCACCGAGCAACAAGCTCTCGACGAGTTCCTCGCCACCGCAGAGCTAGCCGACACAGATTTCACCGCGGAGAAAATGAACATCAAGATAATCCACAGCGACCAGATAAACCCGTATCTGCTGTCCGCCGACGAAGAGAAGGCAAAGATCAGCCGCCATCACGCCAATGCGGGTAAGCTGACCGTACCTCGCCGTCCGGAATGGGATGAGAGCACTACCCCCGCTGAGCTTGAGCGGGCGGAAAAGGATTCCTTCCTGGACTGGCGGAGGGGTCTTGCCGAGCTGGCAGAGAACAATGACCTCCTGCTCACTCCGTTTGAACGAAATCTGGAGGTTTGGCGGCAGCTATGGCGGGTGATCGAGCGGTCTGATCTGGTGGTGCAGATTGTGGATGCACGGAACCCATTGAACTTCCGCAGTGAGGACCTGGAGAATTATGTCAAGGAGATTGATGAAAATAAGCGGAATCTGCTGCTGGTGAACAAAGCAGATATGATGACATTGAAGCAGCGGCAGGCCTGGGCGGAGTATTTCGAGAAGGAAGGTATCGATTATAAATTCTTCTCAGCGGCGCTGGCGAAACAGGAGAACGAAGGTGATGAAAGCGAGGAAGGGGATGATGAAAACTACGAAGACGAGCTGGAGGGACTACCGCAGGGCCCCGAAGACCTCGAAGATGACGATGAAGGAGAAGATGAAGAACCTGAAGAAGATGAAGAAGAAGTACATGAAGAAACACAAGAACAAGAACAAGAACAAGAACAAGATGTCCCAGAACAACAGAAATCAAGCGACCCCGCCCCCGCACTCGCCGCCGCCACGGAATCACTCTCCCTTGCAGAAGAGGACCCCCGCACAAGAATCATCACTGTCGACGAACTCGAATCTCTTTTCCTCTCTCACGCCCCCTCGGTCACCTCAATGGCTTCCCCGTCAACCTCCCCCACCCTCTCTCACCAACCTCGAAAGATCAACGTCGGCCTGGTCGGCTACCCTAACGTCGGTAAATCGTCTACCATCAACGCCCTTATCGGCGCCAAAAAGGTCTCCGTTTCCTCCACCCCTGGCAAAACTAAGCACTTCCAAACAATCCACCTATCTCCCTCCGTCATGCTCGTTGACTGCCCCGGTCTCGTCTTCCCCAATTTCGCCACCACAAAAGCCGACCTCGTCTGCAACGGTGTGCTCCCCATCGACCAGCTCCGCGAATTCACCGGCCCGGCAGCCCTTGTCGCCCAGCGGATCCCCAAACGCTTTATCGAGCGCCTCTACGGTATCACCATCCCCGTTCGACCACCTGAGGAAGGCGGCACAGGTATCCCCACCGCCTCAGAGGTGCTCATGGCGTATGCCCGCGCGAGAGGGTTCACCAAGACTGGCACGGGTCGGAACTGGGATGAATCCCGCGCTGCGAGGTTCTTACTCAAAGACTATGTTAACGGGAGACTACTCTACTGTCATCCTCCGCCGCGAGAGCCGGAAATCGATACGGTGCAGTTCAATGCTGAGCTGTACGATATCAACCAGTTACCCGTCCGTCGTAGCGCATTGTATCAGGATTTGGGTATCCCCAAATATACGTTCACAGGTACAGCCACGACCACGGATGCAGGTGCAGATGCAACTGTGGGGGGAGGCGGTGATGACGAAATGGTTCATCTGCATCCGCTGGCTGAGAAGGGCGCCAAGTCAAAAAACCTAGATAAACAGTTCTTCCAGGCAGCTGGTGGGGAAGCAACTATCAATACGCCGTACCAGTACGTTGCTGAGGGACGGACAAGCTCTGCGGCGAAGCACCTGACGGGGCGGAAGGCGCGGCTGGTAGCAGCATTGGAGAAAGGGATTGATCCGGCAGATGTGCGAGTGGGGAAGAGGCATTTCAAGCCGGCGAGGACGAAGCGGCGGACGAATACGGTTGATGATTGATCTGTCTGTCTGTTTTTCTGTCTGTACTGTATATGAGGGAACTGGGGAGAGGAGCGTGCATGCTGTCAGCGGCGTTTCTTTACTCTTTTCATTTGTCTTTAGTAGGGATAGTTATCCGGCGTTCCTTTTTTTTTTTGATGTGTCTGTCAGATATTTTGTACCTAAGGATAGTATTTAGGGTAGGCACTGGGCTTTGTTTTTGACGCTCCCCGCGCACCACCCTAGCTCCTTATTATAACTCCACCCGAGCTACCTGGGCCTAGGGTCCGGATATCATACGGTGACCTTTCAAAGAATCTAGGACTTTAATATAAGGTCTAAAATACAACAAGAGAGTGTTGAAGAATGAATCCCCGACAGCCGTTCCCAAGCTGTGAGCGTCCGAGGACACCAACTCTGGTGAATCCCTAGTGAAAATCGTATGTTCGAACCTCCGGCAAGAGCATCTTTGCTATAAACACTGAACTATCTCTTCAAGTCTATTTCTAGGAGACAAACACCTGAGAGAGATGCCTTTTAACTACTTCATAAACCTGCTTCCCTTTCCGCTCCGCGTTACCTCTACGAACCTGAACCATATACTTGCCATCCAAAATCTAATACATATAGTCAATACTATAGACACACAAATCACCCATCCAAAAGGAATTGGATTTGTCACGAACCTCATAATCTTCCCAGCTACTGTTTTTCTGAAAAACAGTGCCGTCGGCAAGGACCGCGAACCGGTTGTATCTGTTCACCGTCTGGCCCACCACAAAAAGACTCCAGATGTCGCCTTCCTCGACATCAGTAATGTAGACCGTCTCCACATCTTCTGCTCCCTGTCACAAACAAAAATGTCAAAAGGTCTATTAATTCTCCATCAACATGATGAAAACATAAAAGCCAACTCACCGCCTCTTCCCAAGCCAAATAACCTAGACTCTTGGGATACAGCTCCCCAAACTCCTCAAGGGTCATTCTACACATTGCATTGACCAATCTATATTAGATAACAAAAACTCCCGCTATAAAAGAATTTCATGTATAAACATAGGTACCTACCCGCGCTGATAATGATTCATCTTCAACGATAAATTAAGTCTACAGCACTATCGCCTACGTCGTGAATGCCGGCCCACTATAGCTACTAGAAATTTTTGTAAACAAGGAAGGATATTTAGAAGTTTAGGACAATGTTTCCAACAAACGAGGAAATACGCGCATCTTTATTCTGGAAAGCCAACAACAAAACCTAGCCTTACTGTGAATGCTCACGTTATGTACAGGTACTCTTCTTATACAAATTGGTACATCCATCATCTTGATATATAGGCTAGTTTTGGCCCAGCCCCTCAAGAGTAAATGTGCTATCAAAACATAATATCGCTGCTGACATGTATATATACATAGCGTAATTAGATATTTTTTATTTTAGTACCAGTATCCAAATATCTACGCTCTAGTGGGAGGAGCAGCAACTTGCCACCGGCTTTAAAAATCGCTATTGGTGTAGCATGTATTATATTACCTAATGGTTACCCGGACGGGAAACGGGGGGAGTTGAAAAAAGACCATTGTAAAGACTTTCGATCAATCGAATCAGAAACATATCGTACATGAAAGGAATTAACAAGTTATAAAATATCAATCCATCCCGTCTATAAAAAAAACAAGAATCCAGTCTCCAGTCTAAATTTTGTTTTTTTGCTTAAAAGCAGGAAGTCGAATGGAATCCGTTAAAGCCGTAAAGGTAAAAAAAGAAGAGGAAGGGAAAGGAGGAAGAAAGAAAACCGAGCACAAAGCTTAACTGAGTAGAACAAACGTAAAAAGCGCAAAGAGTAAAAAGTAAAATAAAGAAAATAATCCAGCTCCCCGTCCGCTCCTTCATCTATAATTTTAGCTATATATAGCCCAAGCCAGTAGAAAGGAAAAGGAAATGAATAAAAGAAACAAGCATTATGGGAAATAAGAGTATTTTTGGTTTTTGAGGAAACTAAATCACCGATCATAAGTAGGGTTACATCCCCATCTCAATATCTTCATCCAGTGCACTCCCGCTAACGCCATCCGCCATCTCCATTCGCTCCTTCGCCGACTTGCGCCTGTGCGATCTTGATGGGCCTTTACCCCGTCCTGCGCCTTTCCCCCTTCGCGAAGGGGTACCAGTGGGTATCGGCGTGCTAGCTTCCGATGGCTTGTTGCTATTATCATCGAAATGTCCTTCTCCTGAAAATGGAAGTCCCATTAGCCGAATTTCATCTTTGTCTGCGGTCCCAATGTGGGATCCATCTGGAGGCCCCTCACCTTCATGGTACATCTCTTCCAAGAGCTCCGACGCGTTCGCCTTCTTGCGTTTTGTACCCTTCCGTTTGCCCTTCGCCGCATCCTCCACTTCCCGCTGTTTCTGCCGTGCATCCATCTGTTGCTCCAGAGTTTGTCCATCCGCGTCGTCGTCGAGCAGCAGCATCGCCATCTCTCGTGATCCTTTATTGAAGTCGACATTCTTGTACTCGCCTTCCCCACCTCCGACGACAACTTTCTGCACTTCTGCCTTCTGCTTGGCGCGCAAGAGAATTCGTTCCTCAACCGTACCCCGTGTAATCAAACGGAACACGCGCACCTGCTTCGTCTGTCCTAGACGATGCGCACGATCCATAGCCTGACTATCAATCGTTGGGTTCCAGTCTGAGTCGTAGAAAATGACCGTATCCGCAGCCGTCAAGTTAATACCTAAACCACCAGCGCGTGTTGACAGCAAAAAGATAAACAGGTCCGGCCGCGTCTGCCAGTCGGCAACCATGTCTCGACGGTCCTCGAGCTTCGATGAGCCGTCCAAGCGGAGATACTTGTACTGTCGGTAGGAGAGGTATTCCTCCATAAGGTCGATCATGCGGGTCATCTGGAAGTAGAGCAGCACTCGGTGGCCGTTCGCCTTGAGCTCCTTAAGCAACGAGTCGAGTCTTGCGAGTTTGCCAGATTCTGCAACGAACCGCCGCATAGAAGGAACCTGTATCGACGTGAAGCCACCCACAGCAGAATCCGGATCTGGGAGAAGCTTAGCCGTCGGGTAGCTAGCTAGTTCCACCCTGTTTTCTACCAAGTGTTCTTCCTCGATCGGCAGTGGGCCAAAGAGCAACTTGCGCTGACGTGAGTTGAAAAGAATGTCACGGCTCTCATAGTCCGTGGCTAGAGTAGAGCAACCAATCGAAATCGGGGGTGCCACCGCCTTAGGAATAACCATCGGTTCCAGTCTATGAAGTCGCTCTTTCAGGAATGTCGCCCGGGCAATATGCTTGAGAGACCTTAGAGTGAATGAACTATCCGACTCCTGTTGCGCCATCTTCTGCCTTGCCGTGTTGATAAGCAGCATGGTACGCATGGGGACGTAGTTCTCTTCGTAATCGGGGAATGGCTCATAATCCAGGCTGGATTCCGAAAAGACGTCAAATGCACGCTCCATGAGAGGTGCGTGGAACGCCTTGGACGCTTCGGCAGGTGAGGTGTCGATGAATCGCAAGAACGAAAAGGCCGAGTTGGCTTCGACATACTGCTTCGCGAGGTACATTGGATTCCAAATGTTTAGTTTGCTGTCGAACGAATTGAGGTATCGTTTCCTGAAACCAGCTTGCGACTTGTATCCAGGGGCATCTAGCCTTCCAGTCTTAGCGACTAACCGCGGAAGCTTGTACTCGATTATATTCGTAACGCCGTATGGAACATAGATATTGTTCCCCTCTCTCAAGAACGATGCAGTCTCTGGAAACCTTGCAAAAGCCATTGGCGACATGGTATCCGCCCGCTCAAACAGATCCGGATGGTTACAGACTTTCCGGAACTGCATAACGAGATTCATCAAACTCTGCGATCCTTCATCACCCATGACAGCCTTATCGATGATGTCAGCCATATTGATCTTGTTCCGTAACGCACGGTAGATGCCTCTCTGACGGAAAGTGAGCTCGCAGTAGACATCGACTTCAATCTTGTCGCCAAGCTCGGATTGAACATGTTTCTTGATACGTCGCAACATGAACGGCTTGAGAATCATGTGTAAACGCCTTAGCTGCGCCTCATTTAGCTGCGTGTTGCTCTGTGCATGGCTCTCAATGTCCTTGGAAAACCACTCGCTAAACTCATCGTGCGAGTCGAATAACGTCGGCATGATGAAATGAAGAAGGGCCCACAGCTCCTGCATGTTGTTCTGAATCGGTGTACCAGTGAGCAACAACCTATTCCTGCAGGAGAATCCGAGAAGGGACTTCCAACGAGTGGAGGTCGAACTCTTGATTGCCTGCGCCTCATCCAATATCATATACTGCCATTTGATCCGCTGGAAGTATTGCGCATCCGCGACAACTAACTGATACGACGTAACTAGAACGTGGAAAGGTGCGTCCTTGGTGTATGTGAGGTGCTTTCGATCCCAAAACTTGCGAAGAATTTTTCGATCCTTTGTATTACCCCAGTAGGGGAGCACTTTGAGATCGGGGACAAACCTGGAGATTTCCTGCTGCCAGTTGTGCAGAGTTGACGCCGGAGCAATAACAAGGAATGGACCCCAGATGTTGTGAAATTCGGCGAGGTAAGCCATAACAGATATCGACTGAACTGTTTTACCGAGACCCATCTCGTCGGCCAGAATACCGTTGATACCTTGTTCGTATAGATTGACGAGCCAGTTAAGACCCTTGAGCTGGTACTCTTTAAGTTGGCAGGTAAGGAGCTTCGGTTGGTCAATGTAGATGTCGCCCAAACTTGTTGGGTTCTGGAAATTCATTTCGTCACCATCCAAATTGACGCTTCCGAGGTTAGTCGAAGGCGCATCGTCTCCATCAGTGTTGTTGAACTCCTGGGCTTTCTTGCGGGCTTCCTCTACCGCCAGATGAGCATTGGTCTTCGCAGCTGCAGTAAGAGCAGCATCATCATCCTCGTCGAAATCAAGATCTTCAATCCGCGTAACTTCGTTTCCAAGATCGTCTTCGTCAATATGAGCTGCCGGGGCGCGCGCCTGTGTACCCACTGCAACACCATCTTTATCCGTAGACCTCTCGACCTCGTCCGTTTTGATCTTCTTGCCGATAAAATGGGAATACAACTCAGTCTGGGATATCAAGAAATTCAGCTTCCTGGCTTGGCGTCGGGATTCGCGTTCTTCTTCCTCCTTCTTCGCTCGCTCCAAGGCCTCTTTCTCCGCTCGTCTGCGCATGTCACGCTCCTCTCGCTCATTGCGTTTCCAGAATGCCGTCATCTCACGCATAGATTTCTTTGCACGGGCCTGCACATCCTTCGTATTCTTTGTTGTTCGCAGTTGCCACCGTCTTGCTTCTTTGGAGGCCAATTGGCAAGTCTTGCGGTAATTCGACATCTTGATCTGGAGTGTGTACTGCTGGTGCCTCGAGATCTTTGGAATATCCCTCCTCGCAAGATCTCGCCAAATTTGTTCGTACATTTGGTTGTATGCCTTGGAAGAGTGGGGCAAAAGCGGCTCCGGTGTTGGTTCCTTAACGGGCTCGATGACGGGCGGTTTCGCGTCCATCTCAGCCCTCATCATGCTTAGCTCCTTCGGATCGTCCGTGCGACGCTTCGGCTTTCCTGGCTTCTTCTTAACTGGCTTTCTCACTTCGTCGTCCGCCGTTGGAACCTCGGAATCTACATCGTCATTGTATCCTCTGAAGGTGAGAGTCCTCTCCATCGGCATAGCCTTGCCAGCTTTCCTCGCCTCTTCCATCATGATTCGGTTCTTCTCTGCATTTTCGAGAGCTTCCTTAGCAGCCAGATCAGCTTTGGCGCGGTGCTCTGATGCTGCCTTCGCGCGCCGCCTAATCCGTTGCATCTCTTTCTTGCGTTCCTTCTCCTCGTAATCCTCCCGCCGTAGTATCTCCTGATAGGCGGCATCGTGGAAGTGCTGCTCGCCCCGTACTCGTCCGGTAACAGCTGCTGTAGAAACCAGCTCCTCCACTCTCTTGCTGAAGTTAAGACGTCGGTGCTTGCATTGCCGGTCATCTTTCCGGGTCACCTGAAGCTTCCTCTTGCGGGCCTTGGCCATATAAAACTCCTTTTTCTGGGTGTAAAGATCCGTGTCCTTCAGTATATCATCATCGGCATCGACGGCATCAAAATCGACGAGTGAAGGTTGGCTTCTGTTCGCGTTCTTATCCGTCTTGAGAGGTTTGATCGGCGTCGAATCCTCGTCAAGATCCATCTTAGCTTTGTCCGGAGATTGACGTGTCTGACGTGTTGATGAAGGTGTGCTGACGGTGAGATTGGCGTTTTCAACGGGTTGTCTTCGGACGTATTTGCGTTTCGGACGCGGTGTGGGTTCAGCTGGTGTAACTGGTGTTGCTGTGGGAGCTGGAGCGATAGGGGGCGGCTGTGGTCGCGAAACAGGAGTTGCAGCAACTTCTTTAGGGGTCGCTTCGGGAGCAGCAGTTTGTGGAGGTGGAGGCGTTGGGAGGCGAGTTTCGATGGGAGTAACTGGACGGGCTGATTTTATAGGTGATGGCGAAGCTTCCGACGCGACGGGGGGTGCGTGCACTGGTGCTGCTGCCGAGGCTGCTGCCGCTACTGCTGTGGGCGGTGGCGAAGGTCGCGACGGGGCTGCAGATGGCCTACTCTCCTCGCCTCCTGATAGCAAGGCAGATATTGACATTGCTGATTTTTTTGCGGAACCAGGGGCGGACTAGAAACATTATATTAGCATCAATTAGCNAAAAAAAAAAAAAGACGCGATAACACGCGATAGCCGAGAAGTATTATCAAATAGCACGTACGGGAGCCATTGGCGGCGACGATGCCGTGACAGGTGGACGATACGGTGGGCTTTGGAACTCTGGGCCACGCGGCGGATAAGTAGAATCCATACTATGAACGGAAACTCGTCTAGGGCCGCCGTTCATTGACGTGGGGGACATCTGGCGTTTTACATCGCCGTGTGGTGTTCTATATTCCGTTGGCGACCTCGGAGCCTGGGGGGGCGTCCGAGGCCGCTCCTGCGGGCCGTCAGGGTACATGTATGGTTGTCGGGACTAGATGGGTAGATAGACGGTGTCAGCAAGCATTATTCATCGAGCCATCGGTAGTTAGCAAGGTTATGTCCGTGATTTACCGATGGCGAGTCCTACTGTCGCGACTGGCAATGGTGGTGGGAGCGGAGGAGGAAGAAAAAAAGAAAAAGGAAAAGTGAGGAGACGAAAACGGAAAAGGTATTGTAGACACTTACGGGCTGCGTTGGTGACGCAAGGGGTGGGTATCGTGATGGTGTTGGGTTCCAATCCCGGGTAGTTTCTCTACCCGCGACGGGGTCGTAATAGCTGGAACGTGAAGAGCCGTTGTTGTAGGTGCCTGGAGATGGTGGAGGAGGGGAGTAATGGGTTCGCGATGGGAGAGGAGGGTGCTGGGTTTGTATCGGGCTGTGGAGATGGCCGGGTGGATAACGGGATGAAGATGGAGATGTTGACGATGGTTGGAGAGGAGGAGGAGGATGTTGTTGATGAGAGGGAGGAGGAGGAGGAGGTTGTCGGGAGTCGTAGTTGGAATATTGGGCGTAGGGCGTAGCGTGGGCAGGCGGAGGATGGTGGGTGAGCGAGTGGGAGTGCGAGTGGGAGTGAGAGTGAGAGTGAGAGTGCGAGTGGTGGTAGTTGTTGTTGTTGGTGCCGCCGTGGTGATATGAGTTTGATGAGGCCGGCGGCGGCGGCGGCGGATAGCCACCACCAGGCCCTGCTAGCTGCTGGTGCTGGTGATGCTGGTGCTGCGGGTGCTGCTCCGAAGCCGAAGCCGACCCCGAATTATTATGATTATGACTACTACTGCTATTGCTGCTGTATTGGTTATGGTGATGATGAGGATGCGACGGCGGCGGTGGAGGAGGAGGATGGTGATAGGACTCCATCCTGACTAACGCCCTGTTGGCCGCTTTTTTTTCTTTCCTTGCTCTTTCCTTTCTCTCTAAATTTCTCTCGTCGACTTCCTTTTTTTTTTTTTTTTTTGCCTTGGTTGAAACCTCACCGCCAGCAGACAATCAAACAAGCCGTCAATTGTGGGCACCCGCTCGCCTATCGGCTTCTGAAGCGGTGTTTCGAAGCGTTCGCTGGTTGGTTGGCTGATCGGGCTTGGTGGTGCGGGCCAGTAGCAAGCCTTCCTTCCTCCTTCCTTCTGCTCGAATGCCTGCTGCTGCTGCCTCACTCCAATCAATCCGCGATATCAAGGTACTGCGATGGCGACAGTCGGTGGAGGAAGAGAGAGGGAGATAGCGAGGGAGGGAGGGAGGGACAAGCCGTCGAAATCGAGAGAGATAGTAAATGTGACGAGAGAGAGAGAGTTCGACCGATCCTATCCTCCGTCGTCTTCCGGCCGTCGATGAATTGTGCGGATCGCTGAACCCCAATCGAAATCGCTGCAACAGTTAAGCTTTTTCGTCGTCTTTGGCGATAAAATTGCTGGATGGCCTCAGATATGGTAAAACCCGGAACGCCTGGGCGAGGTTGAGCAAACCGCTATGCTTTTCAGTCGTCGTCCGCTGGTTTGCTCTCTGGTTCGTCCGGCGGGCGGATGCAGGTACTTTGATTGGCTCACCAAGCGGGCGGACTGCCTGCAAACACGTTGGATTTTTGCGGCGGGCAGGAACAATGGTCATAGAGCATCAAGGAAGAAGGAGAAAAAAAGAAAAAAGGAAGCTCGCAAGAAGAGATAACGAAGCGAAGAGGAAGAAGCGTGGGCGAAGGAACTCTGCTGGCGAAGCAGCGCGCGATGGAGGACGACAGGACAAGAGAAAGAAGAAAGGAAGGAAAAGAAAAAAGAAAGAAAGAAAGAAAGAAAGAAGGAACGAAACCTTCAAGTCGCAATCCACATGTGGCGTATGATCCAATATAATCCGCCTGTCTGTCAGTCGCTCTTCGTCGGGCAGCTGATGTCCGCGGGAAAACGTGACCAGGTGTAGTAATAAAATTAAATCGAGAAAATAACTAAGAATAAGAAAAATAAAATGGACTGCCGTCGATTCGATTGTGTTGCACCGTCGATTCAATAAATAAATTCCAGCCCGGTTACATCAGGTTACTCTTCCACCTGTATCTATCTCTCATGCGACTTTGGTCTGTTATATCTCGGTTGGAAAGGCGACGATGGTGGGCTGAAGGCTTCCACGATGGGTCGGATCGCTCGATTGTGCGAGAGTCAAGATGGAGGAGTTGGAGGTTGCAGATGCAGGTGCATGTGCAGATGTAGGTTCAGGATGGTGAGAGAGTCAGAGAAGAGGGAATAAAAGAGAAGACAGAGAAGAAGAAGAAGAAGAGAAGAGGAAAGAGACAAGGTGGTTCGTTTCGATCGTTCGTCCGAATGTCAGAGAGTAAAATTACCTGCTAACTATACTGCTTCAGTCACTCCGTCAAGCAGGTACTCCCACGGATACGATACGGACATACGTACGAACCTACTTACTTTTTCATCCATCCATCCATTCATCCACACATGCGCACATACCATACAGACCAGTCCTCCATGCTTCATACGTCTGAATAATCCGGCGGGCGTAAGTGAGACCGTTGGAAATTGGTCGGGGTGCAGGCGACCCAGCTGCCCTGCTGCACCATCCGAGCTAGCTTACCCTCTCCACCCCAGTTCACCACTGGCTTCCCTTCATGCAAGCAGCAAAGCTAGCTCGCAGCTCCCCCCAAGCAAGCAGCATGAAAGCAGACAGACATGCATGCGGCAGAAAGACAGCTGCCGGACAGCCAGCCAGCCAGCCCAGCCAGCCAGCCCAGCCCAGCCGAACAGGCAGAGAACGACTCCAGAAAATTGGTGTGGGCAAAGGGCGCGATTAATTTATTGGTGGAATGCGTGATGACGAAAATGGTAGACCGGTGCACCCTCCGCTCAGCGGAACCGATGCAATGCCCTGCTTTACCCTGCCCTGTCCTTCGACGCTAATTCGATGCTCTTTCCATGCTTCCGCTTATATCTGGTGTCGATTGGTCTGCTGTGGACAGGGCTCCAGCTGGTAACAGCCTCACGTTCACCACCTGTACCGCCAGCCCAGCTTTGTCCGAGCTTGGTACGTTGCAGTTGGGGGTGTCGCCCGCAGATCTGGATTTACCGCTGCTGGCGATGTATTATTGTTATTATATATCGTACATCCGTGGTGATACATATTGATATCACTTTTTTTCATATAGGTTAGGTGCCTCGTTACGTGAATGGCGATGACGCCGCTGGATATGGCGAATTCAATATTATGCACAGGCCCTCAACTCCGCTGAGGCACAAGATTCTCGATTACTATTTACCCCCCAAATGCTAGGAATGAGCGTGGGCGCTGCGATAGCGGAGGAAGAGGAGTGAAAATACAAAAAGAGGACCTCTGGAAGAAGAAAAAAAAAACTCCTCGTGTACACATGGGCATGGACATGGACATGGGGATGCTGTCTCGCAACTATCCAAAAATATGATACGATATCCCACAGAACAGGATAAGAGTCGAATCGAGACGAACAATCAAAGCTCCCCTCTTACGACCAAACGTACATATGCACTGACGACCTTCTCGCACTCCGAAAAGTAATCATTGCGGTTCAGACAAGCAACCGACCCGAACTATCTGCATGCACCTGCATATAGCGAACAATACCGTGATGTCTACACATCTCCCCCCAATTGACTAGGACTTCCCTCCTCTCCCGCCTCCAAGGAAGAACCATCAAGCATTGTGATACAATGCCATGATCAAAGACATGGCTGTCTGCCGGGCGCTCTTTCTTAAATTTCCTCCAGGTACCGTCAAATCCCGCTAGTGTGGAACCCGCTAGCCTAGCTTGCTTAGCTCAGCCAGCCTGTGGGAAATGCCCTCCGTCGTGTGGTTGGTCGGTGTGGATGGGTGGGTAGGGAGCTGCGGGCCCAGCATCTCGTTTCTCGTCTTGTCTGTCCTCCCTCACTAAAACCCGACTAACTTATTTACACTTTATCCACTTATTATCCACCCGTCAAACCTGGGACCCCGTAACGTTTGGTTTCGTTGGCGTTTTCCAGGCGCTTTGCCCAGCCGTTCGATTCGTTTGGTTCGTTCGTCCGACGCTCAAACGAACGGCTGGTTGACAGAAAACATGCAAATCTGATTTGCATGCAATCGATAAACCTGGCTTGGGCCGGTCCCTGGATAATCCGGGGCGTCGCCACGGTCACAATAATAATTCTTTTTATCCCCATCGGTAGATGATATTAAATCATGGAGAGATATAACATAATCTCCAGTTACCTTTTTGTCATACCTACTCGCCCAATGCAATGGAATGGTTCGACTCGGTCAGCAGCCGACATGACATGCCAGCGCATGTATGTGTAGGTATGTCGGTAGCTCCAGCACCCTCCGCCCGAGCTCGCTCGTTCTCTCCTCGTCCTTAGTCACTCTTCTGTTTTGCAGCCAGGCGATCGGAAAGACCTCATGCAGAGGTGTGGTAGCGAAAAACTCAAGATTAACTTATGATCACGATTGTGCAATCGAATCGGATGTGAGGAGACAACTTCCCCCCCTCTGAAAAAGCAACCAAACTCACAATGGAGGAACGAACGAACGGACGGACGAACACGAGGCATTAGATGAACTCTGCTGATTCCACCCCACACACGGAATCGCTAGGGTGCTGAAGGTGTATGTAAGTCTGTAGTCAACCATCACCACCACTACCACCACCACCACACCCAAAGAGCCGACATGTCTTGCCTCGTCTCGATCTCTTCCTGCACAGCACTGGATGGATGGACAGTTCCGGATAATCAATCCAGTCGCCTGTCCATTCACGCCCGGCTGAGGAAATAAATCCCGCTGCGGATGAGATCGAACCTTGCTTGAAATGCCCACCAGAGTGCAGAGGCTTAAATGCACCCGTCCATCCTATCAAATCAACGCAATGAATGCACCGACCTCAACCACATCGCCAGTAGCGCGCTGGCACTGAACGTGAACATGGGTTCCGAGCAGCTCGCAGCCAATCTCCGCCACTCTTTGCGGATAAGTGGCCCGACCCATCATCAAACACTTTAACTTTTTTGTTTTTTGTTCTCAGGTCGACGGTGTCATCACGAGAGCGCTATGGTCCAGGGTCCATCACCTGAAGAAATAAAATAAATATCCGCTTCGCAAATTAAAGTACCGCCTAGTGAAATCATGAATCACGCCGGGGCGCCGCTTCGAGACATCGGTCACAAGATGGTGACGGCCGGTGTAACGCGGATTAGCCCCAAGTCTTAATTTGGGAGTGCTTAACGTCGGGGGGACGAAAAGGGTCGATCACGTGAGCAACGCGCTGGCTGTTGAGAAGCTTGAAGCTCGAAGTAGCATTCGGACTTTGCTTGCATAGATGCATTTTCAGGAAACCATTTTGATACGGATGTTCTTCGGAGTATCAACGCTGCCGCCAGGACTACCTACAGCCTTTACGCTAGTCGGTTTCGTTGTCTGCATACCTCGATAATCCATGACTTATATTTGGCCATGTCGCTGGCTACGGTATAATTTAAATAAGACTTGTGTGGAGAGGCAGCAAATTCTCAAGTTTCATGGCGCATAGCGGAGAGTGGGAGCATATCGTCCGTACCTTTATCGAGGTGCCTCCCTGGGGCTCGTGGGCACTCAATTGGCTAAGCAATTTGCGACCCGGTTGACGGCGGTGGCGGTGGTGGGAAATGAACAATTCGGTAGTCCAATCTCGAGGCTCAGGTCTTGGAAGCAAGTCTTGGAAGCAGCTCCACAACGCGGGGCTCACATACAAGTCTCAGCTATAGCCATATCCATAGTTATCATCGCCCGCACATCGCTCTATCAACCTATCCAGTTAGCCTCTAGCTCCAAATTTACCTTTACCCTATGTCCATCTTTAGATCATAGCAAACATTATTCCTACTAGTCTCGCGCGCGTGCCTGGACTGTCCAGGATTTCACATATTCCATCTCTAAATCGTTGATATGTCCTCGTCGGATATACCATCCGAGCCTCCTGTGCTATGCCTCCCATCTTCAGACCCCGCTAATCCAGATGAGAGTAGCAGCCCCGGAACCCAGCTTCCATCCGTCCTCCTCAAGCTCTTCGAGATACACATCATATTTGACAATATCACAAGAAGGCTAGACGTTCTCGACCTCATTCAATTTACCTCATCATGCAAGTACTTTCGAGAAATGAGGTATCGGATCTGGAATATCAATTCCCATCTGCGCCGATTCGTAGAAGAACCATTGAGATTCAGAGGCCTTATGGCCACGGAGGGCGCTTTAGTGAGTGGCAGCGACGCTCTCCAGTTCCTCATCAGGAAGCGTTATGAAAACAGCGACCTCGATGTCTATGTTGAAGGCGATAGCTCTCTCAAAAAGTTCGCCGATTACTTTGTCGATAAGGAAGAATACAAATTCACACCCTACGCCTGGCAACCGGAAGACTACTCTCGTGCGATCACGTTTCGCAAGGAGGATATGGACGAGTTGGTAGATGCGAAGAGGCCGGGCCTCATTTTCCAGCAGGCAGGGTTGAAGGACAACATAGCATTCTACGAAATGAAGACTCTTGAAGGGGTTAGTTAGTCTCTCTGCTTTATCCCTCTGTTGCTCAACTGCTTTCTTCAGGCCCGCAAACTAACTTATCTACCTATCAATTCAGGTTTTCTTATTCCAAAGGGGAAAACCCGAGACCAGAAGTCACCGTCAGATCCAGCTTATCGCCACGCGAGGCCCACCGCTTTTCGCAATTTTGAACGATTTCTACGCAACCCATATCTTCAATTTCTACGATTGGAAGAAAGCATATTCATTATTTCCCTACGAAACATTTGTGAAGCACACCGGATACATCACTCAGCCGCTCACCAGAAAGCTTTTCAAGTGCTGCAATAAGTACACCAAGCGCGGATTCCATCTAGAAGATGATTTGTACCTCAATATCAACACTGGACGTAAACCCAAGGGCATCATTAACTCCCGACGGCTGGGTGACATGCACACCCTGGCACTCGACCTTGATACTTGGGAAATAGACGGCTCTCCACCGGCAACTTGCCCTGTCGAATACACCACCTTTGGCATCAATTTCACCAACGAATGGACAAATATGTTTGGAGAAGAAAGAGTCTACGATTCACCCTACCTTCGGGTCAATTGCTTGCCGTTTCGGTCTCGCCACCTATCTAAACCATTGATCGTTAACAGCTTGGATCAATTGTGGAAGGAGACGCTGGAAACGATCTTTAAGGGCATCGACACGCGGGGAGACACGCTGGGGTCTGCGGACATACATTGGGATACGCATGTGCCTATCTGGTGGGAGGCACACCAGCGGTTAGAGCTGAAATTGAAGGAAGCGCTGCTCCAAGCAGAAGGTTGGAAGAAAAAAGCGGAGGAAGTGGTACCGTTAAAACAAAGAGTAGACGCGATGACCGAGGCGTTAAAGAATCTCATTACAACGTAGTTTAATGATATGAACATGTTCCTCTTTTCAACCTCCCTCCCTCCTCCACATTGCTTACATAATCTACCAAGTACCCCCAAAATAAAAAAAAATCAAATAGACACAAATATAAAATATAGAATCTTGCTACATTCCCGTCACTTCGGGTGGGCATATGACGGCGATCGGACTCTCGGACTCCATCAAGCTCTCATCCGACATTGTCACAATCTGATAACACACAGTCTGCACGCTCGTCGACGTCACCACCACTGGCGCCATCGTCGCACTCACCACGTCCGTTTCCGTGAGTGTCAAGTACACCACACCATTCGCATCGAGTATACTACCGCACAGACTACTAACACCCGCCGGGCTCCCCGTCACCGCTGTCGAGAAGTCTGTCGGCGTCGGGACGACGATTATCTCGTCTGTATTCGTAGTGCTAACGCTAGCGCTAACTATCCCCGTTCCCGTCTGTCGGACGTACACACGCCGTGATAAGCCTTCATTATCTGTCGCTCCCGCGGCAGGATTAATGATGGATTCGGATAGTACACCGGTTACAGAGATAGATGTAATGCTAGCTACGATATCTACGGTGGTCAACGTACACCCATGCGTACTCGTTTCCGAGACCGTCTCCGCAAGGAACGACCAGCACCAGCAAGCTGTGGCAAAGTCGTTTAGCAGTCCGGTAGTACTATACGCGGCTGTGTAGTTTAGATTATTGCATCCAGAGATGTTGGGGTCCAGCGCTGTGGATGTAGTCGTGGGAGTTATTGTGCTAAGGACGGTGGTGGATTCGGACGTCCTTGTTGGTGAAGGGGCGGTAAGCACTGCTGCTAGATTGACGACGAGACAGTCCGGCTGCTGTTGGAGTAGTACGAATATATCTTCGCTGTGTGCGGCGGTGAGGTCGTAGGTGTCGCCGGTGGGTTGTGCGGGACAGCCGATAAAGGCGGCGCTGGGTTCGTCTAGGATGGCGATGGTGCCATTGATGAGTAGTGCGTAGCGGTTGAAGGTCTGTACCGCGCGCTTATTAGGAACCTGGATGCTTATGTTGAGGTTGTTCCCGGTGAGCTCGGAGACGAGGTATCGTGTGAGGTTGTACTGATAGTACGGTGGAGTGGTGCTCTGCCCGATTATGGCCTCGCCATTGTCATCTTCCAGAATGTAATAATCTGTATCCTGTCTCTTTTGCGAACTGCCTAGGTCGACGATGATTGGGAAGGAAGTGGCAGTGGCAGTGGCAGTTGCACTTGGTGTAATATAGGCAGAGGTGTGGGATGCTACATTTGTCGAAACTGGGATGGAGGTGACAGCTAACAGACTGACGGGAACACAGCTTGACGGGAAAGATTGCCGGTTATACGCTGCATCCAGTTGCCACGCGATCGCATTCAGTTCTGGTATCTCCTCCTTGCATCCCAAGAATACGATACCGTCAAGTCGTCTTGCGGTCTCGTCAATCGCGTACAGCGGCTGCGCTCCGGCAGCGGTAAGTTCACCGGGAACCCACTTGTAGTAGACGTTGCTTCCATCGGCTGCGGTGTCATTCCCTACTATGACAGTGGTATCGTAGTTGTTATCACCTTGAGTATTAGTACTTGTTTTGGCATTCCGTTTAAATTTCTGCGCCGATAGTAGAGGTGTGCCCATTGGCGCGATGGCTAGTCTGATACCCGTGTTGTCGAATATCAGGTCTTGGTCGCCGTCGAGGTACCACCCGGGGATATTTGGACCTGGGTAGAAAATTACATAGCTGCCTCCGATGGCGAGGTACGGGGTACCCTCGAAGTCCGAGAGCTGTTCTTCTGGGGCGACTTCGATAGCAAATATATCGTTTGGCTGAACTCCTTGTGTGGCTGTAGGTGTAGCTGTAAGTATATGAATTGTCAGTTCAAGTTCGATTCGAAGCAGCCAGTGAATTTTGAGGTGAACCCCGTATATTAATTTGAATATATCTGTATATTGATATATTGTAGACTGACTTACCTCTCGTAGATGTAGTAGTAGTTTGAAACAGTGACTTGATGATATCGGAACACATGCCCAACGGCTGTCTGTCGTCCAGATATGCAGTTACCGTTGGCGTCTCCGTCACATATTGGACAACGGTAGCGACACGAGCATTCATTGCCCCATTTTGAAGAAAACTTGGGAATGCATCTTGTGCTTGTGCAAATCGAAGGGCAAAGCTGCCGTATACAACGGCGCTGAACGACACGCTGTGTATGCTCCACATTTTATGTGCGATTTCGAATCCACTTTGGCTTTTCCTATATAATGCGGTTACAGTGCTTCAGGGCTAAGTTAAATAGGACAGGCAGTGGTATTTAGAATACGAAAAGGCGAATGCAAGTCCATACTTACCCGACCCAGGCTTGTGGCATAGCTAGGACCGGACCTACCCCGGACTATAGCGCCCGCGCACGCGTAGTATCGTATCATACGCAGCAAAGCACAAGTAAAGATACTATATCATCGATCGTATGTATTTGGGTACATATCGATGCATCTATCCGAATATGTTTAGTACGCGAGAGTGCAAATAGGGGACATTGCGGGATGTTCGTTGCGAGTGTCGTAGCATTTGTATCGATCTCCGAAGCTGATCCACGCCGGAGTGCCCGGCCAATTTCTAGACTCGCCCCTCGCTTCTCCATATGCGGACATATCTACATCGAGATCTCGGAAGACGACTTGATCGCAACACATTTCAAATGTTGCATCTTTTTTTCGAGGTTGGGTTTGTGTTGGTGCTGATTTCATTTCGGCTTGAAGTACCTAGGTATACACATATGTCTGTTGCGTCGCATGGCAGCTCAGACGCTGCGTAACCTTCTGGTAAATCTATTTCTTAATTCTGATGGTCTACTTTATGTGGCAGATAGGTATGGCTTGAAATTTGCTAGCAGGGGAATCTTTTGCGAAACTAAGTGGTTATTGAGTAGGCTGAGCTAGTATACTAACAACAATTTGGTACAGTAGTGAGCGGATATGGCTAACGCAGTGGATATATAGGTTTTTTAATATATAAACTGAGCAGAACGAATATCACTCCTAGACATACACAGTCAGCAATTATTTGGGACTAGCGCTGAACAGGCACTAGGGTATCCTTATGAATTATCCCCAGAGCCTATGTCTTTTTGTTCTTCGAGGTTGGTAGTGGCTCTTATACTGATATCATCCTTGATATTTAGAAAGAGTGGGGGTAAGACCTCGGGGTTGGTTGAGCCTCTGCTGCCTGTGATTTCGGTTGCACTTCTTTTGCTGCTCCTACTACTCGTACTCGTACTTATTATGCTCCCAGGGGATTTACGCTTCGTCGGAATTAATTTTTGGGGACGCTCCGCTTGATTCCGAGGCGCAGTGAACGTTCCAATATACTGAAGAAGGCACTCCCTTTGTGTGTATTTGTGTGTGGCCAGGAATAATTGATTTTCTCTGGCGGGCGTTGGATTCCAGGGGAATGGATATGTTTGCAGAATCCAAGCACCTTGATTTGCTTCGACCATGAAGACAGAATGAACCTTAGGGGAAGAGTCTTTGAGAGAGCCAAAAAAATCATTTACTTGGTCGTGAAGCGCCATTGGTTTGCGAGGTTCAAGAGAGTTTCCTTCCAGATAATAGACTCGCTGTTCTAGCCAGACCCGGTCCATGTCTTGAAGCGCATTTATATAAAAGGCCGATTGCTCCGAGGCGGTAATTATGGCACCTTCGTCGAATTCGTAAAGAGTATTTAGTAAACTTTGCATTCGTGGGAGCTTGTCGATGTTAGAACAACAACTAGATGGTAGTCGATCGTCAATTCGAAGGCGATATTTAATGAATTGGGCAGATCTCGCACAGAGTGATAGTGCTGTTTTGATGAAACATCTGCAAGGCGGAACGTATATATATACGAACGCTAGATTTAATGTGCCTTGAAAGACTAATTGGAAATCGTATCCAAGGGTATTCAACTTCTCTATCTCTTCGAAACCGAAATTAACACCAATTGCTTGGTTAAGCTGGTTTCCTAATCCCCAGGTCCTTTGATCATCGTCATCGAACAGAAAACTCGGCCCTTCTTCACGTATCTCCAAATCCTCTATCTCGCATGAGGTTTGCACGACATCCGCGCGGCACTCCGTCGTAAATGTGAATATCCATTTCTGACCTCCCCATATTTTTGCCGACTTAAATTCCTGGTCTGAGCCTGCATTCGAAGCTCCGTTGTGAGAATTATTTTTCAAGTTTTTCAAAACCTAATATGATAAACCTCTCTGAGTGATGGTATTACCTTTCAATTTATTAAAAACTGGTACAGTTCTCGTCGGCAGCCTATCAGTATCTGGTTCATCGATGCCATCGTTCTCGATACCTGATATCCACTGACTGACTATAGTCCTTGGGCCTTCATTGGATGAACTAACTTCAATAATGATGCTTGCGGCGCTGGACCACGCCGGATAGTTAGAACTGCTAGCCTCTTCGAAGAGTGTTAACCTGCTCAGGTCTCCACAGAGGGATTTGATATCTTGAATGGCCATTGCATCGCGCTCCTTTTCGGGTACTGGAAGAATATCATAAAGGCTCCCAACGAGATCACGAATATCTTGAATCAATTTTTCAAATCTCCCTCGGTCGTTGAACGCCCATGTCGATTTTCGAATAAGGTCAAGCTTCGGGTTAGGTACTGATGATAGATGACGGGTTTTCCACCATTTGATCCGTTTCAAAGCTGAGTTGCTCGGATATACTGCATCATCTTTGACAGCTTCTGGCTCGAATTCCATTTGTGACTGTTTCCTATACCGATTCCCAATCTCCACTGTCTGTTGTACTAGGCTCTGCGAAGGTCCCGATTGACGTTGACTAACACCATACTTCTTCCTTAGGCTATCGGCGTCGGCGAAGAGGCTCTCGATTAAATCTAGTGCATGTTTTACCCGATCGGCGACTTCAGGTTGCTCAAGGGCAGGGGCCTGACTGTCCGTGTTGGCTGCGGATATGCCGGTTTTCTGTCCCCAAATGATAAACCTTTCGTACTCGCAATCAAGCTTGAACAGGAGGACCTGACTCTCCCTATTTGCAGCCTTGGCCGTTTTGAACAAACGAAAATACTCGAGACAAACACTGAAAACTGGAAGGATCCCCAAGGATAAGCCTATTGGCTCCATTAGTCCTAAAGGCGATTCGAGTGACAGTATAGCAATAGTCTTTAACTCGAAGATGAGCCTGGAGAGTTTGCAGATAATTAAGGGTGGAAGATTCTTGAAGAACAGGAGCCTAGGAGCTAGTCTTCTTTAATTACCTTATATCCATCCTATGGTCACGGTCAAACACTGCGCTGTGGGGTTTCTCAAGACCTATCAGAACCATTGACTGGTGTTTGTTCACGATTGGTGATTCCTCTAGAGAGCAAAGTCTCCTTGGAAAACGCCTTGCATAGCTTGCTGGTATCTCTCGAAGTCTATAGGAAGAATTGGTTGTTGGAATGTGGGCCAAATTGTTCAGCCTCCAATGCAATGTAGTCTCTCGTATTAAGAAGCTTCGCCAAGTGCTGTGTGGCGAAGCATCTTGATACGACACCAAATGCAATGCAATGCAATGTTTTGCTGGCTGTTCATGCAAGCATTGCATTATATTTGTGTAACAATGAACAAAGCATAGTAACTATCATCAAATACGGGTATTGGCTAGTCTTACTATCGATGTATTTTGTTGACTATAAACATTGGAGATGGTGTCTCGTGAACTAGGCTTCTTGCTTTCGCTGGCTAAGGGATCGGCTGGCTGGTTTACGAGAGAATGGAGATGCTAAAAAATTTTAAAAAAGATAGTTTTCCTATCTATTTGCTTAGACAATATAGAAGCTGCAATCATTTCAAGTCGATTGTTATATTATATTGGTTAATTCGAATTCTGAAACTCAGTAAATTGAGTAAGCTTTCAGCTACTTAAGTCGATATACGAGGTTTACAGGTAAGCTTACCGAACCCAGTTGAACTTTAGCCAGCTAGCCACAAACTTGCCACAAACTAGCCACAACGCAGTGGCTGCAGCTGGGCGTCCAAACAATTATCTTCTGTGGAGCCTTCTGCCGGGCTCAGAGCCTACTGGTGGATGAGGAGCATTGAGACGCAAAGACCTCTCAAACCAGCTTCTGTAAATCCACTAGCCTTTCCCCAGATCCAATTAAACTTGCCGACTGTTTTTGATGCATGGGTGTTGCCACAAAAATTGCAGGGGATGATGCGCGTCCAAGCTGACTTCTGGGAGAAAATGCGGACCGCCAGAAGGTGGAGTATATATTAAGTCCGGCGCCCACAAGGCTTCTCACGTTAGCGGCATGCCATTGTTTGAAATCGCATGCACGGCCGTTGTGCCCGTGTTCAAGGGCTCCTGATTTCAGGAAAAGTTTGGATCATATTTTGGCATTGAGCCTCACGTTCAGACACTCTTCACAGCATGCAACACAAAAGTCGGTTTGCTCCACGTCGTTCCGCCTGTATTCGACGTCGCGACGCCGCACATTTTTTTTATGTCCATGGATCCAGTATCCGCTAACGCTAGTCTACAGGTCTTGTCTTCCTTTTAGTCTTTTCTACGACGTTCCCGTGCGCTGCTGCGCTTAATTGGGATGACTTCACGAACAATTTTGCGACGGACTTGGTAAGTTTGGGTTCCCTATCTTGACTGTTTCGCATGGGTTTTAAAATTTTAGTTAACCAACACGTAAATTCTGCCATTGACCTAATGCAAAGGCTCCGCTCATTACACTGTTCGGTGAACAAGTGACCAAACAGTTTTTGAGCGAATCGCTAAGCATATGGGACAACATCATATTTGCAATGGCCCCTTTGGGTCTGCTTACGGCTGTTGTTTCCGCGATCAGAGTCTGCGGCAGTCCTTCTATGCGGGCGTTCATAGGACGGGCACAAGAAAGCCCTGGAACGGCTGAAGTCGAACTTCTATCTTGTACATCGGAGACGACCGCAGAGCTATTCAATGAGGGTGGTATAGCAAGGGTTTTCGGCGAGCCACGGATCCTCGAGGTAATGGTGAAAGTATCCGATGAGAACCCGAATAATCTGATAATTGGACGGTTCTCAGATGTGGGCGGGGCATATTGGAAAGAGACGGCGAGCTCGGTTCCAAATGCGTCCCTAGAAAAGGGAATAAAGTCTCGTTACCATCGGCCGAATTTATCGCTCAATGTCGGGATTACTAGGTTATCCATCGGGTTTACCTATGCTGCTGCCGTCTTGGGCATCGCGCTACAGATCGGTAAGCTTAAGAAAAGAATATCTATGTCCCCAGATGCAGAGATAAGCTAACACGCCGATAGGGATGTTGGTATTTGCGGCGTTGACTGTTTATACCTTTCCAAATAGCTTTATAACTACTAGCGGAGGCCCGGCCGATGTGTATGCATTTCCTATGACTTTCACAGGTACCGTTTTAGTATGCATTGGAATGTTTCTTTGCGCCTATATAATCGAAAGAAGCACCGATGAGATCCACTACAAGCAACTCGAAAAGGATAAAATCAAACGATGCAAGATGTATTGGGTGCAACCGGGCGGACAGAGCATAGGAGACCAGGTTTTTGGGTCATTCATTGGATACTCCGAAGACTCAAATTACATTCGCTCCACGAAGGCCGCTAGCCAAGGAAGACGAGATGCTGCGCTTTTGTGGGTTGCCGTCAGCACCTCGATGGTAGGCTTTGTTGTGCAGTTTGTTGGGCTTAGAGCAATGCACGCGACTGTCATTCTGGTACAAATTGGGTCCACCATGCTTATGGCTATCGTAAGAGCGATGCTCCGGACCCAGCGCCTTGACTCGATGAAGAAGATAATTGGGTCTTCCGATGGCCGAATAGGTCCACACCATCCCTTTTCGAGGAACCCAAAGCTTTTACACGGCCACGAGCTGGACCTGCTTACGCTACACCTATACAAGATTGACACGATAACGGTTTCTGCGTCGTCAGAGGGGCAGTTACAAAGTAAGTCCGCGCTGTAATCTAGGCTCGCAAATGAGCCACCCTAAAGAGAGAGAGCTTCGTGCGAGTGCAATTTTTTGGCTTTGTTTACATGGGGTGTGTTTACTGAAAGATATGGTGCTAACGTATGTGTAGTGTTGCCGGGTCTGGGAGACGTAAAGCAAATGCTGCACAATGAAGGCCGCGAGCTAGACTATGATACCGGTGATGAGCGTTCTCCTGGAGATGTTTACGGACCACTAGCGACGCGAACGCAGCTAGCGGATATCACGGGTAAGGGATACGGTCCTTCATGGGACGACCTGGCCGTCCGCGTGGCCGCGAAGCAGTTGGGGGCTGCTATCGAGGGCGTAATGGAAGTAATCGCAACTATCCCAGGATCGTTCCTTGGATCTCGCATCCGGTCAGGAGAAATTTTTAGATGGCCGATAGCTCTTAACACCACTAAAATTTCAGATCTCTACCGACCTACAATCTTGATGGGTGATGGCTTTAGTCCTCTATCGGGCCAGACCTGGCTTCAGAGTGTGCAGGCATCGTCTACGCGTAATCGGTCCTATAGTGAGCCGGCGCCGTCTACGGCAACATTCGCTCTCTACATCGAAAAAGGCGACGGCATATCGTGGATTGCAAATGGATCGCAACTGGAGGCTCTCTTAGGACTTTGGGCTCTATCAATACTGGTATACGATATTCGAAGCGGGGAAGAAGAAGAGGAGATCCAAAACCATCGTCTGATTGCAACGGACCATGCCATGTCCGCTCTTATCTGGTATCAGGTTTGGATTCAAAGAAGATTGACCCCCCGTGTGGGCAAAAGTGGCTTACAAGAAAACCTGGTATACACAAGTGGATCATATGCTGTTGATACCCATATTTTCGGCCGGATAAGTCCTTCGAAAAGTGGCGATGGCCTGCCGGATCCCTTGACCGTCAAGACGAAAAATACAAAAATACAGATGTGTGCTCAAGATGTTTTCATGTTTTTTCTTCTTCATGCCCTTCAAGACATCTCCGATATCGGAGGAAAGACAGAAACCGGGGCCAATACTGGAACAGATAATACGCCTCTCTTGCTTCAGAATTCCACGGTCGAGACAATGACTGACCGATTTGAAACTAGCGGGCTAGGCTCGAGGGAAGATGCATATATGTGCATATATCCCATATTGCAGCACCTTGGCAAGATGCCAAACATGAATAGTGTTTTTGATGCAATTATCGAGAAAGCTGCGGAGTTCAAAAAGAAGGGCGAGTGGGAGAGGGCACAGGGTCTACTACGGTGGTTATATAGCTTCCATGGGATCCTCGATAGCTTTCTTGTTGCTATGGCGCTCCGGGGGTTGTATTACGAAGCAATGTGGGATTCAGATGCGGATGTAGCTACCTTTGGCTTCAATGGGATTTGCGAAATGTTGGACGACAAGTCAGAACCGGACATATTGCCAAGTGTTCAAGAGGATGCCTGGATTGGGCTGCGGATAGCAGAAGATAGAGGCCTGGATGGCGAGAAGCGAAAACTCTTACAATATGGAGTGACTGAGGACATGGTGCCCGACTATGTTCAAGGCTTGCGACTTGTTGATTGGGCCAAACGAAACAGCACAGTTATGCTCAGATATCTTATTCGGAAAAATAGTACTGGTTTGAACTTGAACGAACAAGACGAAGATGGCCTCACTTCTCTATGCTGGGCAGTGAAGAACAAGAATGCAGATATCGCGGATTTGCTCTTTGGAAAAGATGTCGACACAACTATCATGGACAATCAAGGGCGCACAGCAACATCATACGCTGCGGAAAACGGACTTCCCGAGCTTCTTGAGACTCTCCTGGAGAAAGACAAAACAACCATCAACTCTCGTGAAAAGGGTAGCGGTAAAACGGCACTCATGTACGCAACGGCGAATGGTTATAAGCAATGCGTGCAACTCCTCTTGGCGGAGCAGTATCTCACGATCGATGAGCGCGATCATGATGGCAACTCAGCTTTGCATTGGGCAGCATGTACCGGGAATGCCGAGATTTTGGATACTCTATTGGCAAGAGGCGCTAGTTTAATGGTTGAAAACATTAAGAGGCAGATTGCTTTACACTTAGCTGCTCAAGGTGGCTACGATGAGATAATTCGACTACTGCTGGACCATGGGCAAAATGTTAACTATGCAGACACGCTGAAGAGGACCCCACTAGATGCAGCTTCCGAGGCGGGTCATATCTCAACTGCAGACCTCTTGATACAAAACGGCGCGCTGGCCTTCTCTTCCCCTTGGAAAGACGAAATAGATTCAAGATCAGCGATATACTTCTCTGCCAGAGAAGGACATCTGGATATTCTCAAATTGCTTCTAAATTCCAAGTCTAGCCAGAAAGAGAGTTCTGACGAAAATGGATGGAAGAAAAATAGAGCCCTTGCCCTCCGCGAGGCAATACTCAACGGACATGAAAATATGGTACAATATTTGATAGAATTGCATGTTGAGACCGATATGATCGAGACGACGAGAGACACTTCACTTCATTTCGCAGCGAGAAATGGGAATGAGAGTATGGTCAATTTGATATTGAAACTATCCAAGGCGGGGATCAACTCTCTTGGTGAATCTCATTTTACCGCATTGCAGGTGGCAGTAATCAGAGAACATGTTGGAACATGCAAGATTCTTCTAGAACACGGCGCGGAACTTCAAGCAAGAGCCGAAGACGATAACAAGTCCACTGCACTACACCTAGCCGCATTAGACGGTAACGTCGACATCATCCAACTTTTTCTGGAAAATGGAGCAGACATCTACGCACAGGATGAGAAGGGAATGGTTGCACCTCATATTGCGATTGTCAGAGGCCACTTGGCAGTCGTTGAAATCTTTGTCAAGGCAGGGTTTGACGTCAATACTGTAACACCCTTCGGTCACTCACCACTCTTTCTAGCATGTTACGAAAATGCACCTCATAAGCCAGTGCTTGGCCTTGATGACGGAATCCGGGAAGGCATCGTTCGATTTCTCCTGGAACAAGGGGCAGGAGAAAGTGTCAATAAACAGGGACATTACAAATCCAAGTGGACACCACTCCACGGGGCAGCTATGTGCGCATCTCCTTCGATCACAATGCTCCTTCTTGATGCGGGAGCGGATGTCAACTTAAGGTCCTCCACCAGCGAAACCGCCCTACATGTAGCAGCTACATGCCGTACAACTGGTCCTATTAAGGCGCTACTTGCTGCTGGGGCCGAGGTTGATGCTCGAAATGGCCTCGGCAAAACGCCACTGATTCGCGCGGCCGAAATACCTGATGCGGCAACCACAGTAACAATACTGGTCGGCGGTGGGGCGGATGTTAACGCGAGGGACACCAAAGGGCGGACAGCTCTTTCCTATGCGGTGGCTCAGAATGTGGTCCTGGGCCTTGTCGAGAAGTTGCTCGAACTAGGAGCGGACGTGAATATAGCGGACGAAACAGGCAGCACCCCACTCTTTCATGCAACCAAACCCGGTTTTCAAGAGATAATCGGGATGCTTCTAGCCGCCGGTGCAGATATAAATGCGCGAAACAATAATCTTCAAACACCGTTGTTCTTAGTAGCCCACAGTCAACATACGAAGGAGGAAGATATCCGGTTCTTTGGTGGTAACGGCGCCGATTTCAGTTTACTGGATGACAAGGGGCGCACCGCGATGGAGGCATCGCCCTACTCAAGAATTAAGCAATTTCTTTTCGAAGAACAGCGAAGACGAGGGCGGAGCAAAGCTTAGTTGCCAACTGTAATCGATTATGTACATGAAAATTAAGATATTAATGGTATATAGAGGCTGTCAATGGCGTCTTGTGGAGGTTTATGCTTAATATATCTGACGCCGATTCTAACATCAGTCTTGAATTTTGAACAGAAACGCGGCGTAGAGCTTCCGAAATGCTAATTTGGGTTATGGCTTCGAATTTTTAGCCTTTCTGCACAGATGCAATGGTTTCATGGTGTAGTTGGTTATCACGCGACCTTAACACGGTCGAGGTCTTGAGTTCGATCCTCAATGAAATCAACCAGTGCAATTCTTTTTTTGCGTCCTTTCCAACCGACAGGGATAATCCACTATCGTTCCCTTTTTTACCCCCCTTGAAAATCTGGCGCATAGATTCAATGTGTTTTTTTGATTAAAAGCTGAGGGGTTTGCATTCGCACATTGGTTTATTCCCTTGCAACGCCAGACTTTTTGTGGGTGTGTGCCCCAGTTACTTCACTAGGTCGGCGTTATAATAAAAACTATTTTCGTGTGGTCTGAAGTCTTGTGTTTAAAGCTGAAGGAAATTGTGACGGTTTCTGAAAGAATTTGGACAGAACCTGCCAAGCTCTCTGGTACTTCAGTTGCATTTTTAAGGTTATTGCGGTTTGGCGGCCGGCCATTTGTAGGCGTTCTGACTTTTTCGCCCAAGAAACTCTCATATCTCCCACCTGGTCAGTCGAGAAGTCGGGTGTCATTTTTTCAAAGTAGTGATGATCAATCGGGATAAATTTATCAACCGAACACCAATTATCAAAGGCAGCACAGGCATCCTCCAACAACAGATTACTACCTGCCATCTGCCTGATATCAGCGACTATTCGCTTACGACTATCGAGGTCACACCCTTGTCTCATTTTCTCCGCGTATCTATCTGGATAAGCTTCTTCGATAAGTCGAGAATACTTGAGAAGCTAAATTAATTGGCGGTATGGCGTTTCCAGTTTCTTTGCCTGGCGGTTGAATTGGTGGCTTTTGGGAAGCACGGCTTCGTAATGCCTCTTGAGTTCGCTGAATGGTTCGGGGATGCCTCGAGAGACCATATCTTCAACAAGAGTAACCATACCGACTATAATTGGCATAAGCTGTCGAGCTGCATCGAAGTTATGAGTATCAAACCATTGTATGCTACGCTGCGTGGTTTCACCAGGGGTGCCACCGTGACCTGGAAGTCCAAGTTCTATAACATGAGCATGTCTGCCTGATGGCAAAAGAACAGTACGACCTTTCTGATAAACAGGCTCGCCGGCTTTGGGTTGGCCGGTTTGTTTACGAATTTGGATATCTAGCGTGTCAGTTTCCTCTGTGACCATTCGAGGAGCGATTAAACCGTCAGCTTTCTCGGTATTTAGAATGAATCCCATTTCCTCAGGTGACCATGAGATTTCATTGTAGGCGCCTTGAACCCACGAAATAACACCGAGCTTGTGGAGACGGGTGATCAATAAATGTATTGGAAAGGGAGCGGAGGCTATCATATGCTTAAGGAATATTCGTGTGGAAGCATGCCGATTATCGTATTGCTCTGATTTTTTTTGGTTGTGAGTAGCGTTGAAGTGAAGCGATCGAATTGCGTGCCAGGGTTCCCGCACCAGCAGAGGGTATTGCTTTTGGAGTAGAGTGCGTTGTTCCACTGTTTCTGGGCTTGTAGATAGGCTGATGAAGAAGGATATCATGCACTTGCGCATCATACTAGCTTCAGTTAGTGCTTGTGGGTCCCCTGCAAGTTTTTCGTTTTCTACGGCCATGCGATCGAATTGGTCTTCCGTAGAAACCGTCGGTTCAATTTCCTTCGGGGATTTGTTGAGTGCAATTGCAGTTGCAATGCGGGATAGCTCAATGAGGGTTGGGAAAGAATCAACGTTCTTCCTCAGATGAACCGATAACAACATCTCGGGTTTGATGAAGCTGAACCCTTCAGGCATTGCTGTATTCGCGCCATCTGCGTGGCGGGGTGCGCTTATCTCTCCAGGGGTACGACTAAATAGTTTGATCAAGCCCTTATATTTCCTAGCCTCATTCTCATCAATCGTGAGGTCTCTTTCTAACTTAAAGATTTTCGTCTTAGTTAAGATTAAGCCGATAAAATCGTAAGCTGATAGGCTTGCCCCACCGATGAGGATGGACTTCCCTGGTATGATAAATTTATCCGCGTCTAATAAATTTTGTTGGTTGAGGTAGCTGGCAAGTTTCTTAGAACTGGGAATATTTGTATAAGCATTGGCTTGGATATTCCCGGTTACAGGAACCCTCCATGTTGTCCCAGTGGCCTTAATGAGGAGGTCGTAGGCCTTGGTCTGCGTGGTGCCTGATTTAAGATCTTCAATAAGAAGAATCGGTTTATTTGGCTCGGACAAGTCTATCTTGCGGACGTAGGCGCTGTGTATAACATTGATGTTGATCCAAGGTAAATATCGTCTGGCTAGCTCAGATGCTTCTCTAGCCATAGATTCTAGCGACTTTCCTAGTATATTGCGAGGACCGCATGGCATTTTCGTATTAAAGCGCCCAGTTTTAAGGTCCCAAGCATCAATAAATAAGGCGGCAACTAAGATGTTGTCGACCGTGAGGGACTTCAACATTTCGTTTGGATCCGCCATCATAAATTCAGAGTAGCGGCTTTCGACATCTGTGAGGCGGTCTAAAGTTTTAGATTGCTCAAGTGTAAGACCGGTTTTGTTTATTGCAACAGGGCCTGGTAATCCAGTGTTTAAAGCCGCATTGCTTTCGAACTGGAAAGCTGCGCCTGGTCCTTCCTCTGTAGACTGCATTTCGTAGTAGTCGTGGATTCGAGGCGTTCTATCTAGAGGTAGCCCTCGCCATAGTATGGAAAGCTGTTCTGCGATGTAAATATTGTGAAAAAGCGTACCGCGGGCGCCGAAGCCGCAGATTGCGATCTTAGTAGGCTTCATTGCGGATTTTCTATGGGGGCTATGGAGTATTTGGTATCTTCGTAAAGAAAATTTTAAGATCTGGTGTTCTCAAATATCTAAGATATATATACACAATTCCAAGCATTCAAAAAGTTCACTATAAATTATCGAAGAGTATAATATTACCCTATATATCTTATTGTAGATCTACTTTTCGTCTTCCTACTAGTGCTTCTCAGTGACGGCATTGAATAGAGCTAACTTGAGCTATAGAGCTGAAAGGATTCAGACCGTTCGCACCAATTACCCGCGCAATATGATGTCCCTTACATCGGTGCTAGCGCATAGCTCTTGAATTACTCTTGCAATTTGGAAGGTAATGGACTAAGGCAAATAGGCCCAATCGCTGCCATATAACAATTGAAGTATACACGGTGTAGCCGCCGCCCTCAAGCTCTCTTAGGCTGCGATGTGAGCTAGACGCCGAATCGAGCTTTGGCTTGACGAAAATTCACTTGGCCATACTAATTGGCTCAAATCCCTGGCCACTTACTCGGAATCCCGTGCTAAATCAATCGGAATCTCGTGATGGAAGGATCGGAATACTACGCCAAATCGACCGAAATACCATGCCAAGCGGTATGAGCAGTAAGGGGCCTTTAACAAAGTCGTAGTCTTGTGCAATTGCGGCCAATTTCCGATAGCCTCGTTCGTGGCGAATCGATATTTGAAATTTGGGTAGCCGCAAGGGGTCGCAACGGCCTCGAGACTAGGCGCTCGAAGCAGAGGGGTCGCAAGATTTTCACAATCGAAAGGTCGTGCACGGTGTAGAAAAGTCTATACACCTTTAGCAACATTTATTCCGTTTTGTCTTTTCGTAATATATTCTCTTTAAGAAGGACTCCAGGGTTCAGAAAATATTTTCACTTCCAATTATTTTGCTTTAACTGTTGAGGCGCGACAATGTCGGAACTCGAAGAGGCAATTCCTCAGCACTTGATTACGGATCGAACGCGGCCTCTTCAGGGGCCAAATGACTTCGAACCAAAGATCCCATCCTATTCTGCTCGGTTTGGAGAAGAAGTCAAAGAGTTTGTCGTGGTTTATTTGGGAGTTCAAGCTCCTTTAGGCGTTGACACAAACGCTGTGGTTAATGATCTACGAGCTCATTTGAACCACCCAATGGTTGGATTTTACGATATAGGCTTCTTTATTGATATGAGGGATCATGGAAACACCCTTCTAACGATATACTGGAAAAGCAAAGAAGCCTTTCAAGAATGGAACAACGCTGTCCCAGAAGGATGGTGGCACATGAGCGCTCCACCAGGTGGTCAGATTGGTATTTATTGGGAAAAATATGAGCCAGGTGTCGAGGATATCGAGACGACTTTCTCGCACAATGACCGTCCGGAGGGTTGGGCCCATCTTGCCGACAAACTGTCAAAGCCGACGAACAAGCATGGCTATTGGGGATCAGCACAAGATCGAATCGCACGTTCCCAGACGGAGAGCTTAGAACCGGAGGGTAAGTGCGAGTCGATCGAGCTTAGACCAGGAATGATACAAGTCATGCCACAAGAGAATCTCGTCATTTTGCGCTCTGGCCAAGACTGGACCGATACCTCGGACAAAGAACGGAAGTTCTATGAGAAAGGAGTCGAACCAGTTCTCAAAAAGGGATGTGTGAGATCGAGGATGGCTTGTATCTAGGATGCTACTTCAACCGATATGTAAGGCTGGGGAAGCACCAATGTCTTGAAGAGCGAGCATATAGTGTAAGCGCATGGCATTCAATGGAGGAATTAATAGCATGGGTAAAGACGGACACTCACTTGGCCATATTCAACGCTGGTATTGCCCACTACCGAAAAGTAGGCTCCGATGCGCAACTGCGTCTCCATCACGAATTAATGGTATTGCCGGCGAAGAAGCAGGAGTTCTTTTATTACAACTGTCACGCGGATACGGGGATGCTATGTATAAAACCTGATGAGCTTTCTAGTAATTAGTTGTATTTTTGAGGAACGTTATTGCGGTCTGGCGGTCAGCTATTTGTAGAGACTTTCATATCTTACATGTGGTTAGTAAAGAGCTTAGGTGTTATTTTTTTAAAGTATCGATCATTAATTAGAAGAAATTTATTAAATAAACGGCAATTATCAAAGGTAGCTATAGTATAGGCTTCCTTTAACAACAAATGACTTCTTTGTCTGCGTTTTTTGTGTATCTGTCTGGATAATCTTCTTCGACAAGTCGGGGATACTTGAGAACTAATTGGCGGGTATAGTTTTTTCCATTTGTTTTTTTTGGCAAATGAATTAATAATTTTTGGGAAGCACGGCTTCGTAATGCTTCTTGAGTTCACTAGACGGCTGGGGGCTGTAACAGGGTCCAAGGGGCCAGGTGTGGCAAGTCATTTTGGCTTATAGTTGGAAGTGATACCAAATGCTTAATTAATAGATTCTCAATTCTAACTGACAAAATAATTTTGTAACTTGAACTATACAAAACACACCATCTTGATCATGATATCTCGTTCCTGCAATCCTAATCTTATCTGTTTCCCGATTTATATTTTCTTTACAGACCTAAAGGCCTGAACAATCTCAAAGGAAACAATCACATGCCAAATATCACAACTTACACTCCGTGTGTTTGAATATTAATATTTTTATGTCGACTTAAGCTTACAGCGTTGAAGGGCAGCTGCTGACACTAGTGTTGTTTGAACCCCAGCATTCAGATATCTGTTCAGACTAAACGTCTGTAATAGGTATATGGTGGTAGCGTCTGGCCATCGACGCCCCTCAAACCGTTCAGATAGCGTCGTCATGGAGTATAGAAAGGTTGTTATTTCGGAGGAGACTCGGAAGAAAAATTAAAAATTAAAGGTCGACCAGACTGGTAACCTATGGCAACAATACCGGATGCGACGGCTGTATGGATTGACCGATATTCCTGTGGTATCCACAGAACATTTTGGCCTTTCCATGTGATCCATGCTGTATCGGCGCTAAATCCATAGAGGTGATCACGAAGGCTCCCTAAAGCGGACGCTGCTGATACCTCCAATGAGATAGCGCCTATACTGGTTAAAAGATATGAACCAGTAGGATCGAATGCTATGTTATTAACCACGGGGCCAGTTTTGAACTGGTGGAGGCGGTCGCCGCTGCTGGAATCCCAGACTTTTATCATTTTGCCTGAAGCCGACGCCATCTGCGAGCCATCGTTCGAGAATGCAACTGAGCGTATGCTACTGCTGTGGCCGCGGAGAGTCTTAAGGCATTTTCCGTCGCTCACATTCCAAATCTTAAGTTCCTTATCACGCGATCCTGTTGCTATCCGCGAGCCGTCATTTGAAAATATAGCTGAGGAAACCTTGTCTGTGTGACTAAGAGTGTTAAGGCATTCGCCGCTATTAGCGTCCCAGATCTTAGCTGTTCTGTCCATAGACCCTGATACTATCCGCGAGCCGTCGTTTGAGAATGCGACTGATTCAACCCAACCTTGGTGATGGAGGATTTTAAGGCATTCGCCGTTCCTAGTGTTCCAGATCCTCACAGTTTTATCACCCGAACCCGATGCTATCCGCGAACCGTCATTCGAAAACGCGACGAAGGAAACCCCTTTAGTATGGTCGCGAAGTGTTTTAAGGCATTTACCATTGCTAGCATTCCAAATTTTAACTCTCTTATCAGCTGAACCCGTTGCTATCCGCGAGCCGTTATTTGAGAACGCGATAGCCGATATATAATTACTATGGCCGCTCAGCTTTTCGAGGCGATCGCTACTGCCGACGGCGGCATCCCAGATCGTGACAGTTCCCTCGTTTCCCCCTGAGGCTATCCGTGTACCGCTATTGGAGAACGCGATTGCAAATAGTTGATCTTCCTGGCTATGGAAAGTATTAAGGCAGTTACCGTTGTTGGCGTCCCAGATTTTAACTGCCTCGCTACTTGTTGACGCTATCCGCAAACTATCATTTGAGAATGCAACTGAGCTTGCATATCCGCGGTTATCGATTGTATTAAGGCAGCTGCCGTTGCTAGCGTCCCAAATCTTGATTGTTTCGTCGCTTGACCCTGCTGATATTATCCGCGAGCCGTTCTTTGAGAATGCAACCATCCATATAGGGCCATCATGACCACGGAGCGTCTTGACGCAGCGACCGGCGTCCCAAATCTTGACGCTATTATCCGACGACCCTGATACTATCCGCGAGCCGATAGAGAATGCAACCGATAGAACAGAGCTCTTATGTCCATAGAGCGTGTTAAGACATTTGCCATCCTCGGCATTCCAAATTTTAATTGTCTTATCGAATGACGCTGAGCCTATTTGCGAATTATCATGCGAGAACGCAACCGAACGTATACCATCATCATGGCCATTGAGCGTGTTGAGGCAGTCACCGCTGCTGGTGTCCCAAATCTTAGCCGTTCCGTCCTCTGACCCCGACACTAAACGTGTGCCGTCATTTGAGAACACAACTGAGAACACAGTATCTTCATGGCCGCTCAGCGTATTGAGGCAGCTACCACTACTAGCATCCCAGATCTTAATTGTTGTGTCGCCTGCTGCGGATCCCGACGCTATCCGCGAGTCGTCACTCGAAAATGCGACCGAATACACCCTGTCACTGTGGCCGCGGAGCATTTGTATGCAAGCGCCCCACTCCGCTTCCATTATCGGCTTTGTGGTGATCCAGTCGAGCCCTTCTTCTTGGAATTCGAATTGCTTTCGTGTTAAACTAGATGCTGGACTAAATATCAGGGCCGACGAATATGTTTGCAAAGGGGTATTTTCGATAGTGCTTCTGCTAGCCAAAATAAATCGATGCATATCATGCACGAGATGGGAAAGCTGAGACTCCGGTGAAATTTTCTAAGTAAATATAAATTAGCGCTAACTCATAAGAATTTTATATTCTATATTTAGAGGAAACTACAAGACAAGTCTGGTTACGAGACTGGAAACTAACCGTGAGCACATTAACTAGCTTTGTTATTGCCAGTACGCCGTTTGAAATGCATCTCATAAGGCTTAAGGCTTCTAGCCAATGAAGAAAATGCTTTCTTAAAAAAATATCAACAGCGCCGTTGTCGCAGAGGCCTGCTCCATCGTAGCCGCCTTTTTTGATCTCACAAAGGTGGTCAATCCAATGGACGCAAGCGTATCGAATGGGAGCGAGAGGATCTGGGTCAGGAGGTCCAACTTCGTCAATATAGCAATTGATATCGAGGCGCCGTAAGCTATAGACGTTCTTTCGCAATGTCTTATCCATGGCTTCAATTAACCGTAAGGTTATTAATTGCTCCTGGTTTTCTGCGCGCCCATCGGGGAATATCTTCTTTCTCGCGAGCTTCACAAGGTAATCCTTCGCCGACTGATGAATGAATGAGATTTTGCCCTCCCGAAGTCTAAGGAAAGACCCACAATACCCTATAGTGTCTGCTAGAAATTCACAGTTATCAGATATGTCATCTGGTATGTCAACATCGGATACATTTCCAGATGAGTTTTCCGATACATCGTCGAGTGCGTCAGTGTTAGACAAGTCGCCCGTCGTGGCTACAATGGGTGCTAGCTCCTCTAGCGTAATGGGTCGGCGCATAACACAAGCGATAGCCAGAATACTAGTGCAGAGCTGAGTTTTATCTGAATTATATATCTGTTCCATCATTCGCTTGTAGAGGGCATTAAGTCCAGGTGGAAATTCTTTTAGTTTCCCTCGAACCTCCTTCTTAGAGACTTTAAATAGCGCTTCACAGACCAAGGCCACCCAGAGGAAGGTGCCATTTGCTTTTAATTGCAAATGGCGTTGGACGGCGTCCCGCAAATTTTCTTTGTAATTTTTTTCTCGCGCTAAGATATCGACCTTGAATTTAATGTAATTGGTAATAGCTTCAGAGATGGATTCTTCATTCAGCTCAATTGTGAGACATCGCCCGGATTCTTGTGCCACAGTGTCGAGTTTATTCTCGATAATTGGCCAGTTGCGGCTGGAAACAATCCATTTGATGCGTGAATCGGACAAATTCTGGACTATAAAGTCAAGGAGCAGAGGCAGATTTGTTATACACTCGTCAAGTGCATCGATAATCAAACACGTGTTTTTCAGGCTCGGGTCTTGGAGGATGTTGGTGAAGATTTTCGATAAGGCAAACCAAGCATTACTATCATTAAAGAGGTCCTTGCCAGAAGTATCATAATCCTTGCGTACATGTGATATAAGCGTAGGTTGCTGCATTAGTAGTGAGAAGATAAGCCCTCGTAGGACGGCTGTAGCGGTATTGATGCTTGCATCAGTGGCTTGGCAGAAAAAGAATGAGACAGTTATAGCGTTGATGTCAGCAGCCGACTTAGCTAGTTCGTCGATTATACCACAGAGCAGCATAGTTTTGCCTTTGCCAGGATCACCTTTGATCCAAAGGAGTCGGTTTTGTTCGCTGTCGCCATCGCGCCATCGTTGGAAATCAGCGTTCTGGAGGATCCAGATATAGGAGTCTCTTAGAAGCCCTCCTTTATCTTTCTCAATGCGATCCTTGTCAAGACGAGAGTCGGTTACCCTTAGGTCCACTAGACAGCGGTTGTTTTTCTTGGAACTGTCTATCTCAGTTGTTAGTAACGTAACCGCTACTTATAGCTTAGGCGCTCACTGACGTCGACATACCAACTTTACTATTATGGATATTTATAACCCTAGCCAACGACTTAGTAAATATCATATATCAAATAAAGGCTGCCTTACCCTGTGTTTTCAATATGCCCTTGGATTGCTATCTGGCATCCTGTATTCTCATATTTGTTTTCGGACATTGATTTCGGTACCGGTACCCTGAGCACAATCCGCTCCTCAGGTCTAATTATACTTTCAAAAATATGTTTACTAAAGGTCGAATTGAGCACTTGAGTAGTAGAAAGTCCTAGTAGATGTTCTTATCGTTTCGGCTTGTGTAGCGGGATATAAGATTATTTCGAGCTTGTAAAGCTTTGCTATGCTACAACATGGGCTAAATATGCTGGCGAGAAGCTTTCGATCTACAGGTTTGTCCCAATCGCCAAATTACCCCGCACCATGCGCGCCAGAACTCTCGCGCCAAATTTGCAAAGCCTCCTCACCCTGGGAGTATTTCTGGCGTGCAGCCTTTAGGAGCCGACTATTCAGGTAAAATTTTGCTTGGATGCGTTAATCGAAATATTTGGGAAGGAACTCCTATGCGCAGTGCATTGATGCATATACGGATCCACCTTGCCAAAGGGGCAATCCCAGCGATTAGAAGAGACATGAATGTCCTTGTTCTTGAGGGTGCCTTTAGTAAAGCCGGGGAACCCCCTCACCGTATTCGCCATGGGAAAATTGACTGACAATTTCCAAAAGGGAATCCATCTCTCAAAAGAGTCTAGCTATCTTAAATAAATAATGCTTGAGACAAATGACTCTGTGTTGCCATGTGGCTCTTCGGTGGTACCATAATTCTCAAAATATAAACCCACAGAGCCACACCATATAATTAATATTAAAAGCATAGTAATCGACAAGTAGGCTGACAGGCTTCGGATCAAACATAAATACTGAACAATACCCTCACGCCCGCATGGGCATAGTGCTCCCAAACGCAGTGCTTGAACACCAGATCTACAAAGCTTAGAATCTAAGGCTCATAGATAATATTAGTACAATGGAGAATCATAAATCTACGCTAGAGGTTGATGTAGCCCTCTAGATCTAGTATATTCGAAGTAGCCGCCGGTGCTGAGGCATGAGGTTGTATACCCATGCCTATGCCCCTGCTTGCTGGCGACACGACCGTGATGTTAACGGAAAGGGTTTGGATCTAGCCACACTTCCAACAAATCGGTTTAGTTTACATATATTTTCTAATTTTACAAATATTCAGGTTTCGCCACTGCATCTACTTCTGAATCTTTAAAACACCAATCGTCAAGTTATCCAACTCAACCGTCCAGCCAGCTCCGGATTTTGGAACATCTGTGACCAGCCACTTGCTAGTAACATTACGCGGACTGTTATACGAATGGCCATTGGGGGCACTTAGAGTGGTAAACGTTGCTTTGCCGCCTCTCAAAGCTGGAATGTCAACGGTTATGCTTGTTGAAGTACCATTGTAGTTGGCCAGCTTAACATAATATTCGCGATGTTTCTTAGAGTATGTGGCAGACCAGAAGAGGGGGCGGAAAGCTTCCGTCGTTTCGACGGGTACCGTGACGTCGCCGACATTTTGGGCGAAGAGCTATCATATTATTAATTCCCATATATGGATATGGTTGAATGTTTTCAGACTTTGCTTACCTTTTGCAAATAGTAGGAGATAGACAAAGTCGTATCAGCTGGGTCAGCCGTATATGAAATCAGATCGGGCTGAGTCAAAGGTGTTAGTATAGTGTTGAACGTTTCCGGGATAAATAGTAGAAAGGTTAACCTACCGCCCATTGAAAACTATTTAGATTCTGGAAGCCGGGAGCGTATGCTATGCCTATATATTTTCCACGTTATGATATTGTGAGCCATGCACGATTTAAATAAATAATATCGGTTTCATATGGATCGTACTAACCTTTAACGAGATCAGCGTTGCGCTCGCAGCCCATCAGAAAGATAGACTCAGCAACGGCTCCAATCAAGGTGGGATATTTTAATCTCAAAGCCCCGGGCGTCCATTCAACTTCGGGTTTAGTTGGCTCGTTTGGCGCAATTACGGCGACCTCTCCGACAAGGACAGGATGTTGTCGGTCCCAGTTATCGAACTGATCGAAATAAGTAGTAAGATGGTCCGGCTTGTCGTATCTGTGATAGTCAACCCAGGTTCCTGCGGGGATATCAGTGATCTCTGGGGTGCTAGCAATAATAGTGATGTCGGGATATTTGGCTTTTATTGCTCTATTGAACACATCGAAACGGTACTCTTCGTACGATGGGAGACCACCCCAAAGGTTATCTTCATTTCCGATTTCCACATATCGGATTGTCCATGGGTTGGGGTATCCAAGAGAGGCTCGGACAGCGCCCCACTTAGTGTCAACTGGTCCAGTAAGAAATTCAAGCTCATCAAGAGCGGACTGGACATATGGAGCAATATCACTCTCTGGAACGACTGTGCCATCGAGGTAGAGGCCGGCATAGACCCCGAGAATGGGCTCTAAGTCCATCAAATCGGTCCACCGCATATATTCAATGAGACCAAGACCAAGGGTATTGACATAGCCCCACGGGCCGGGATAAGCAGGACGGTTGATGAGATCCCCTAGGGTCTCATTCCACTTCCACCAGTATGGTGGGGATTGTCCTTCGCTACCAAGTGAAATCCAGTTGGTCAGTCGAATGGTAGCACATTTCGGGCATGCATGCAACTTACAGGTTGTTACCTCCTGGGAATCTCAAAAATTTACCACCGATCTCATCAATGGCCTCTGCAAGGTCTACACGCAGTCCATTGGTTCCACTAACTGCCGTTAGCCTTAGAAAATTTCATTATGCTGGCTTTTGGGTAATTTACCTGTTGCTCCATGTTTTGGGAAAGAGACTTATAAGGCCAAAATACAAGCTCTTGCCCCTGACTTTCTCAGCATCGAATGAGATAGTAAAAGTATTATTGCCATTCGAAGCTTCCATGGCGGGGGTAAATCTTGTCGTATATTTCTTCCATTCATCGTTCGCTCTCACAGCCACCGACTTCGTACTAAATATAGTACCATCAATATCGGAGCGCAAGGAAACCTCAATGTCGCCTTTAAGGTCTCCTTTGATATAGAATGACGCTTTATATTGATCTTTATTCACGACCATTCCCCAATACCCTTCATTCGTAAATCCAACTTTCCCAGTCGCAGTCGGAGAAATATCCAGGCGGAGGACATTTGGAAGGGCATCAGAAAGTGGCTCGGTCGTGTCTACATGAAGTGTGACTCCGGAGCCGTATGTTCGCCATGCTGTTAAATCTGGATTGGGGCCTTGAAGAGCACGATTACGTATCAATTCTGCGTAGAGCCCACCGTCTCCACTAAAATTGATATCCTAGCAATAATAATGAAATGGTCAGTCGAATGAAATATTATCGCCTTATCAGAATGTAAACTAACCTCGTACATCCTACAAAATTGGAACGAGTTAGCTCATTTGACATTGATGATATTCTCCAGGTCGCCATGTTTTTAAAGGACGGTTCTTACAATCCATAAAGCATACCGGACGTACTATTGCCATTTTCAGAGGGAATAGTAAGCGTCACTGACGCACCAGCAACTTTAAACGCAAGTAATATTGCCTGACATATCAGGCTTACTCGCGTCATTTTTGACACCAATTTGCTATTAGAACGTAAGTTCGTTCTGACTCTTGTATATTCCCCAATAAATAAGATAGAAAATTCTCAGCGGAGGCGTCGCGTCTTAATACGAGAATATTGGAAACTAAAAGCCTAGCAAAAGTTTGGATCCGATACATTGGAAAGGGACTCGACGGAGTGTTTAAATATAACACCAACAAGCTCTCCGAGGTACAAAATCGGCAGAATTTATTTTGCCGGATATCGCAATTTTCTTTTCTCAATCTATATTATATCAGCATTAAACTTTCTTTTTCGAGAAATCGAAAATCATAAAAATGTATCTTTTGTTAGGTTATGGAACCAAAGCCTAGCCATCGTCTTTGCGCGTTGTGATAGTGACGCCCACTTGATCGCCAGAGTGGATTACGTTATAGTTGACCTTTGGATCTTGGATTTGAAAGATTTATCCATCATTTAGCCAGTTTACTAGAAGGAAGGTTGGTATTTTCGCCGGTAGTAAAATACGGCAAGGGCTCCAAGACAAAGCCAATATCTACGTTTTGCCTTATATAATTATAGAAGCGTTGCGGATAGTCACAGGCTAAATCCCGTCCACTGGCGCCACAACCGTATTCGGATATGTGCCAAGGACCGCCCCAGATGTAATGCTTACTGCGACTTTGCATTTTTCCCGTTCTTAAAGTGAAGTGGATTGGCCCGACGGTTATCATATTTACCGTACCGGATCACTAACCGGCAACCTAACCCCACGGGCATCGCAGTATGCGAAGGAAATAGAGGAACTTGGTAGTTCAGATATCACCCCTCTTCACCAAAATGAGGGACACAGTCGTGATGGCGCACTTCGACAACGCGACGCGGAGCTCAATACATACAAAACGCACCATGCAAAACAAGTCGAGATCATTCAGTTCGTTCACACCAATATTTTACTCTTTATGTGTGTGTAATCTAAATATGCATGTTCAGTTTCCAATGCAACCTTCGGAACAACAGCGTATTGAATTTACAGGAGCTAGGTCTTCCCTGATATCGAAGCCTTGGATTGGAGCTAGCTCAGATGTACCCCGCTGTACCGAAGTTGAGCCTTTACCATAACCAGATACTTGCCCAAGCCGGGATATTTCCGGACTTTGCCTTGGGGGGCCGGCTCCACCTTTTGCAAGATCTTGAGTTTACCGTATCTTGGCCAAAATTCGAGCTTGATAATAGGCAGAAAATAGACTTGACATGTTTATAGGATCTAATTAAGCCAATGATACAACGTTAAAGTGTCACAAGGTTAATTTTTGTCACCAAAACTAGACGGGAATTTCTTCTTCTTTTTTTCTGGGGGGTTTATAATGAGCCAGTTAGGATAAACTCCTCGTTCTCGACTCGGTTCCGGAAATAGTTGACGCGATTATCACAATCGAAGAAGCACGGAAAAACGCCAAACTGCAAAATGTTTGTCCAGATAAATTTCCTCCTTTGTCAAATTTCCCTTTTGGGGGAGTATTTGGTTTTCGCAACCTAGATTCACGCGAACTGCAAATAGGCACTTCGGAACATTATAGATCATTTTATTTGTGTTGAAGAACTCGAAGTGATCTGTAGCTCATCTATCATAAAAGTAGAGGATATGATGGCAAATTTATCTTCATTGGAAGCGTTGGTTATTCTCGTCGCGCCTCACGAACTACCTGAGAATTAGGGATTTCTCCATCAACCGAGTTATCTTAATTCACTTTGGCTAGAATACCAGTATATTGATCAAAGAAGGGAGCTTCTGCCACCTTGTATGCATACGTTGGGTATTTCAAGATGTGAAGAAAATATGCTAACTGTTTGGAATTTCACACATTGGCTCTTATTGAAGGAACTAGCAGCAACTAGGACAGCAGCATCGACAGGACCGTCGAAGTTAATGATCCCTACAAACTTAAGCAGACTATGTTTTATACAAGGTGAAGAGGAGAAAAAACACCCAAAGGAACATGTTGGGGATAGGAAAGCAAGAAGCAGGTTTTGTGAAACGTTATTAAGGATATACTAAGTATAGTAAAGAGAATATGCGCCAAACTAAACAGGCCTACGTTTAGAAGTTTTGGCGGCTGGGAACGAAGGGATTTCCGAAGCTGGGAATGGGGAGTCGGTCATTGCGGCAGCAAAACATAAAGTAATGGGTAGAAATAAAACAAAGACCATTTCGGAGGTAATTACACATATTCTGGCCGAATACTGTACACCGGTCTCGCAAACCGCATATATTATACAACATCCGCAACTCAGCAGCAGGGCAGCAGCGTGCTGGCTGGTACTGGACTGGTAGCCCTTGGGAAGCTCAAAGGTACTAGAAGTTCCTAACATTGAAGATGTCAAATTTGCATGAATAGTTTTAATGTTATTCTGTTTCTCAAAAGGTTGTCAACCTTTCTTTCATTTGACGTACAAATTTTATTGTTAATTAGGAGCAACGGAATCCAAGGAAAATAGCTAATAATAGGTAGAACCACTCGGTGGAAATCGGAACATTAACCGGGAAAGAGAGGTCGATTTCTAACATAACCGACCAACGAGCAAGGAGCAAGTTGAGAAATCCAAGCGAACTATTTAGCTATGTTCCTAAAAGGAATTTAGAAACTTTCCTGATAACCTGGAGGTCCCTTATACCAATATCAGGGTCCCGCTCAGATAGAAAGTTTGTTGATATCCCTGCTGGCGCTTTGGAAGAGGTATGTGAACGATAAAATGTGGCCGAGAGAAGCCTGCTCAGAGGGGCTAAAATTAGTCTTTAATGTTATTCTATTAGAATTGGTATACTGGGGTATGCACTATATGTTCAGTAGAGCGACAGACTTTAATCTCCTCGAGCGACCTGTCATGTGCTGTGCTTGAGCTTTCTTCATCCGTATTGAGTAATTCTAGTCGTTATCTTTAGCTCTAGGACAGCTGATTCCAATGTCGTAAGTTGAGTCGACAAACCGGAGAAAACCGGAGAAGGTTGAAATTGTTTTGTTCCTAGTTGACAGTGCCGGCGTCGGCCGTTAGCAGTCCTTCGGCACCCTGTTCGTCCAATTTTAATAAATATTCCATGAACTCTTCTATTGCCTTAATTCCAGTTTGTTAGGCTCCATACAACATGGTGGTATTTAAGTGTAACATGTAGTTGTTATACTAACCCTGAACAAAGGCTCTTCACCTGATGTAAATGCACCTGAACAGTGCTCGTTCTTCTCACATGACCCACACGGTGCTCCATGCTCACGCCATGCTACTAAACCGCGGGGCGGCCGATATGAGAAGGTTTGAATTGCCCGGGAGTGATGGCGTAAAATCTGATAGACTTCAGCAAGACGCATTACCTTACGCTCGCCATTGCGGATTATGCCTGGGCAAGCTTTGAGACTTTGGGTGAGATCTAGAGCATTATTCCTATTTGTGTCAAGAACCACATGGAGCTTAATACTGTAGAGGTTGGACTGAGTGCTTCCACAAATTTCATCGGGCATATAGCAGCAGCACCAGGTCTCAACTAGAAGTCTGTTGTACTCCACAATGAAACTTAGCCCGTGCAGATTGCATATAATTTGGTCGCATAAACCGAGGAATAAAGTATGGAGTAATGGGGGAATAACATTGTGGAGGAAACGGTAGCGAACGATGGCTTGAGTTGGTTGGCCGTGTATTCGAAGAGAGGCGGCTTCGTGGAAGATTGAGAAACATTGATCATATAACCTTGGCCGTTCAGTTTGAATATTTATTGTAGCATCTTTCATCCGCTCGTTGAAGCTCTTCCTGAGAAATTTGTGGCGGAGACCTTTCGAAATGCAAATTTGTTTACAGGTCTTCAGCCAACCACAAAGGTGGACGAGTTCTTGCTGCATTGCCGGAACGATGCTCCTGTGCAATCCTATCTTGTCTAGGACATTTTCGTATGGCTGAAAATAAAAGGTATATTCAAACCCTTCATGAGAAAAGCATGCGCCATCTATCGAGTTTGAGCTTCTTAGATCGGGGGGTACTAGGTTAAGGGATTGACTGACTGCTGAAAACTTACTAATCAGAGTTAGAGAACGAGAAAGACATTTCAAGCTATCTTTTCCTATAGCTACAAAACTGAGCTGTGCCTGCTGTAGGCCATGCTCGTGCTCTTGCTTCCTCCTAAACTTCTTTCCAAGGTCTTTTTGCGTTACTTGTATGTGTAGTTGCTTGCCTCCAGATGCCTTGGTACACTGTGTAAGGAAAACCGAAGTGACCATACTCTCGAAAAGATGGTTGTAGTCAAAAGTATAAAAGGAGACGGTAACAACAGGTCCTCTTTTGATATAAAGGACCTTGTGACATTCCCGATAAATGGCTTTGTTAGCCCTGAGGATTGCTGTTTCGATATCAGGTCTTTCAATTCCCTGCTGGTTTATCCGTGTAGTGCAATACTTCACGTCGAGGAGGTATTTGTAAATCTCATTGCGGATTTCTGGTGGTAGCGTCTGAAGCCTGGAGCGTGGGTGGGAATCTCTGTGGTTGTTTTCGTCCATTTTGAGTGTCGTCGAGTAGAAGGGCACGGATTTGGGATCTGGAGAATAATACCAATAAGTTGAAGGGTCTATATTGGTATTGATCGAAGCTTTGAAAGCGAGTTGCTGACTTGGTAGGGAGAAGAAGGGACGGTTGAATTGGCCAAGGAGCTATCTAGGTAGTAGATGATTATAAACTTCTAGAATTGCTCTGGTGCATCAGAGACAACACGCCTATGTTGGCGACACAACCTCGCATCGGCGACGAACAGATCCAAGCCGCTTAACAGTCAAATAACCGTTTCCCAGCTCCCAGGTAGACCTTATGCCGTGCAGAGGAGATAAGCCACTACCGTCACGAAGGCTTTACGAATAGTACGATACAATAAATGACAAGTTTGACTAGACTCATGACGCATTGATACACTACCCTCCCGAAATTCTCTTTCATATTCACTCTCTTGCATGGCGCATACTAGTCGATCTTCTGGTCCCATCGAGCCATTTATGATTTTGCGTCGCGGGTTTAAATAATTAGGTATCTCTCAAGCCCTGCGGTCTAGGTTGGCCGAGCAAGCGTTTCATAATTACAAATTACAATTTTAGGTAGCTCATGGCCTTATGTGCTAGACAAAATGGATTGGAAGGTATAACTTTAGAGGAAGGGAGTGATTTGATAGATAATGAAACGAAAAAGTTAAGAGAAATTTTTTTAAGGAAAAATAAGGGGATCTGTGGTATAGAAGAATTTCTTAAACAGTAGTGGGTCTGTGTAGAGGAATTTGAGCAATACACTGGTGTGTCGAACCAAAAGCAGTCAAATTGAATCATCGGCGACTCCCTCGGCGACAGTTACAACCAGGTCATACTCAGAGTGCCTTTCCTAGATGAGATACGGCAAACAATCATGGGATATTGGCTGACAATCAACTGGTATCAGCCAAAATATCAGACCGGGAACTGAACCCCGGGAAGGTAACCTCCATGCCCGCGGATAGTAAGCGCCAGAACAGATTGGTACACACCCAATGCAATCTGCTGAGAACCCTCACAGGCAAACCCCTCAAGTGCCGTGTCGATGCTTTCTGTGTCGATGCTTTCTGTGTCTAGGTTTTCCACATATTTAGGGATATTGCCAGCGTGCGGATCGGGAGGCTCAACGATTGGAGCCACAATACGAGATTCCCAAAGAGAGCCCTTGTACCCAAGCTTCTTCAAGATGTAGCGTTCAGTGCGAATAGTCCCACATTCAAACTTTTCCTCAAAGTGGATCGGGAATGGATCTGTTGGGAGATCTTTTACCAGAAGGAGTTGCTCCTGAAATATATTGTTAGATATTCCTTCCTTTAGACGATATGATGGGACTTTTTTTTCTTCAAATGCTTGTAGCTCACCCCTTTGGTAAATTCCGAATCTCCCTGACGTTGAAGAACTCTCTTCACTAAATCTCTCGAATGAAGCTTCGCTTCTTCATTGTATTTTCCCTTGCAATCCAGGGCCCTATCGTAAGTTTCCAGTACCTCCTCTGGGTGTTGCCTTAGAAATACTTTGCAGATTACAATCAGGTGGAGCAATTCGCTTTGCATCCCTGGCATTAGAAATAACCCATCTTCGAGCTCATGGAGACATCTCTGGACTCTCCTAATATGTATCCCGTATGCAATTCGCGAAGTTTTCGCTTTGGATCCGGAATACCTTGGCTGCTTTGCCGGCTGAAACAATCCATGGTGAGCAAGCAGGATTCTTAGCAAAATTTCATTGTATTCGAGAGCCGAAAAAATTCCGCACAATCTTTCAGTGGTATACTCCTCCCCGCAGTAGTAATTACGGCGCCTCCACTCCTTAATTACAGCGATGGCGTAAATGTAGTAGTCCAGAGCTTGGTGGTAGAAACCCCCATCCCACAATTCGGCAGCAGTCTGGTAAAGAGAACTACAGCCATTGTAAAGTTCGATTTTTTCAGCTAGAAGCCATCGGATATTGTCGGTTAACTTCCCCACAAAACCTTCCTCAAGAGACGCGTCTAGCCCAGTCAAGGTGAGATTTGAGCTACGGATTCTTAACTGATCGAGAACCTTGCAGATTGCAGCCTGCTCTTTGAAGATTGTGTCTCCGGACATTTGTTTTTCTCCCAATACATTGCAATACTGTTCAAACTGAAAGCAGCATTTTATATTCGTACCCGGGTCTCCTTGATCAATAAGACCTGGCAACGGTTACTATTTTAATGCGTGATGTTAATGCGACGCGACTAAGACCATTCAAAACATACTGTATATTTTCCAGAGATGAGCTAGGCGTTGTAAATCCTTCGTCCCGACTAGGACGAACTCGAGGACATCGAGCTGTTCGTCGAATGTTGGGGAGGCTGAAGCCGGAAGAGCGTGGATGTGAAGTTGTCTGCCGACGATTGCATCGGCACACTTGGTTTCCTGGAAAGGGCTTATATTTTGTGGAAAAATTTCGGATATCAGGCGGGAATGGAAGGCAATTGTGACGATAGGACCTCCACTGAGATAAAGAATCCCATGGGCTTCTCTGTATACGGACTTGCAGGTGCGCAGAATGTTTGTATAGAATCCTGACTTTTCAGCTTTGTTTCTGTATACATGCTGTTCTTGTCTCCTTTGCAGACCTCCTTTAGACTGCTGTTCGCAATACTTCGGATTCAGCAGATATTTATAAATATCATTGCGGATTTCTGGGGGCAAGGTTTGAAATCCACGCGGTGTCATTGGGGTAGTGTCGCTGGATCCTGTGAATATTTTATTATTATTATTATGTATACTAATCGTTGCAACGTTGTTTGTCCTTTCCTAAGATTCACAGTGTTGAAGTACTTCTCCCCTCGACCTTCCTCTCCCCTTTTTTGCTTTTCCCCCCCCGCATGTCACTACGGACGCCTATTGCGCAGACACAATAAATTACGGAATTACACCATTATTTTTTTTTTGATTTTCTACAAATTCGTTTCTGGCGGTTCAAATTTACCTAAACTTATATACAATTATCGATATATTTGTTAAGCCTTTCAAACCCTTTAGGCTGTATTGATATTCGTTAAGGCATCATAAGTCTTAACGTCTATTCTCTCTGCATGTTACTATTACTAACTATTCCAATGCATTTGAACTACGAAGTTCCCATTACCCCAAGCCGCATTGCTGCATTTAGTCCATTTAGTACCATCATTACGAATTCCATAGCAATCACGCATACACTCTGCAGCACCCCTCGAAACTTCAGTACTATAACGGTTCAGCAAAGTTAGCGTCAGCAGTTCGTGAAGCATCACCAGGATTGCTAGCTTATGAAACAAAGTCAAGGTGTTTCAGTTTTTAATGAAGGAAAAGTGAAGATAGTTACCATGGCGATGTCGTTTGAAAATTAGGGTCAGTAGACCATACAACCCATTGGGCAGTTCCTCTAGCGACTATAACCCTGGGGGATGGAGTAGCAAAGCAAGCAGTATTGCGGCCAAGGGCAAAAATATAGTCCGAGCACACCCAGGAGTCTATCGTCAGACATTGGTCTTGGAATTCGCATTGCATGTAGTAGCGCTTATCAAGAACATTGTCCCTGGAGGACACAGCCAAGCCGCCTAGATTGAACTAGATGTCAATAAAATATGGAAGTTAAATCTAAAGGCTGATGTATATAGTTATCATACACTCGAGCGGGTTGTGTGAACCATCGCCCTGGGTGGAGTTACTGGAGGTTTCGCCTAGATTGAGCCAGATGTCAATAAAATATGAGGGTCAAATTTAGGGGCTGAAGTATGTAGTTATCATACATATGAACCCGTGTTTCGTGTTTCCCTGCTCACGTCGCTTTTGCTTCTGCGCATCAAATTTCTTTCTCTCTCGTACATAAGCGTGAAGCTCCTCTGTAGTAAAGCGACTGTCAATCATCTCGTTGGTTAAACCGATTTCGTGCGGGAGCGGCCAGCCTTCGGGAACAGTAATTTCGCCAATCCAGTCGATGTACGGCCTAGGAGCGTTAGCGGTATCAGTTGATGCCGGTGGCGGGACTGCCGCCGCAAGCGCTATAATGCTAACGGCGGAAACGAAAATACTGATATAGAGCATATTGGGCCTAAGGTATTGGAAGTGCAATCTCAAGATAAGTAAGTTTATAAAGGCTATAGCCAGAGGATAGGCATGGAATGACGGCTAACAAGTATGCTAACTGATTTTGGAGCTGGCATCTAAAGGATTTTTCAACTTTGGATTTTGATGCTTTTATACACTGCACTGGGTCGCGGCATATATATGCGTATGAGCGAGTGCCACTGTTAGTAAATCTTTAGCCGTGTAGGTATACGGATATACGTATATACACATCTGCACACTAACGTAGCTAACTAGCCTCGTATTGAGCTCCGCCTCGCGTCGCCGGCCGCTGACTACTGTTTGGCTCTAAAGCTTCAGCGTTAGCCATGTTGCATATCCTCTCGGTGATGCTATAGCTATGTTATATATATATATATATATATATTACATACATGTATATGCATCTGACTAGCTTTAAAATTACTAGTTAACTGCAAAATAGTTCCGACGTCTATGCGGCCTTTCTTTAATACCTGATATATGCGGAGTCCATTGTATAACCCTTTTACGGCAACAGAGAGAATTGTCGGACAATATGAAACCCCGAAACTCATCTCTCCAGGCCTCTTATAAATACCCCACATTGTGTCGTGTCCTGGCGTCTCATGCGTGGTCGATCACATTATCGATCGCGATTATTAATTCTGGTAATATACGTAACAGTACAACCCTAGCTCATATTATAACGCAAGTTCACTTTATAATTCACCTGCACGCCGCACACCACGATGAGTTTTTTTTTTTTTGATACGGTGCATGGTGGCCCTGACTTACGAACGTCGACGCGATTTCTTGCATCTATAATATACGGGAAGATTACAAAGTACGAAGGTTATCAAGCGTGTTTAATAAAACTATAGATGAACAATTTTATGATTTCCTAAGGTGAGGGAATATCGTCAGTCCCAAATAAAGCTTCTTTGTAAGTTCAAGATCCGACCTGGATTCTGTATGCTGTTGATTGCAATAAGTAAACGTAAGCAACGGCCAGAAATCTCCGTGCATACCAGGGCTCCATTTACTATAACTACTCACTTAAGTACTGAACTACACACTACCCTAGCTGCTCACTCGCTATACTTATTCGGGTTTATCGAAAAGGGTAAGAATTTAATTCCGTTCACTGTTTTAAATGGGTAAACTCAGCATATATAGATGCATGACTTGATTAGCAATATCTCCCTGGGACAGGTAATTTTCCGCGTCATCAATTATATAATATATATTCATGTTTACTATAATAGTAGTAGAGCAAGTACGGATTATATAATGTCGATCCATACCCGAGTGATTAACTAAGCTTAAACACACGATTCTTAACGGACCTACCAAACGCAGTGCACCCAGTGGTAAACTTTCCAATGGCTGTGGTTGGCGGTTGGTGGTCCTGGGATTTTTAATTGTGTTGAGGTGAAGTTGGTGGCACAAAGTAGATTCCTTAAAACACAGCGACACGGCATTTATCGATACCTACTTAGTAGGTAGCTATCAGGCACCAGAATTCTGGCTCGACATCACTTCTACTCCGTCTAACTGTATTTCGGTGCAAGACCGTCATATAATATCTTGCAGGACTTCTTATCTGGACGGAATCTTCTGGATTCCTTTCCGAGCACGTGTTGCCGCCGCCGCGCCAGGGACACATTGATCCCTGAGGTTTTATTCCAGGCACCGCAGGCTATTTGGACCCTTTTCCCAGTAATGTTCCCTCCCACGTCTACCGTAGGATTAATATTACCTTTATCAGACAGTTTGTGGCTAGAAGCTAACTATAAGCTCGCCAGGGCATCATGCAAGTCTGTTATACTTCGCATCTACCCTCCCATTTCGAATACTTCGGAGAGAAGCTAACCACGGCAGACCGTCTAGCAAACTGGAGTGTCAGGCAAACGTCGTCAGCTAACAGTCAACTTTCTCTGACGACAGGATACGTGTCTCTGCAGCCGAAGTGCATACACATGTTGGTGCTATCCTCTGTTGACCGTCATGTCCGGCTGGCATTTCTTCGATCGGCGCGCGGGTGAGGTTTCTGTTGCATGAGATACGATGTGGAGGTCATCCGACGGGTCCAAGCACAACCATTTTTGCTTGTGAGAAGGGCTAACAAACAAGCCCACAAGACCACCATCACTAGATGCTTACCCATCAGCCCGATCGAACAATCTACTGCTCATCAACGGGACAGGCGGCTCTTTACGCGAGGTATATAACCGTCTTCTCCCTATTTACATCCCTACACGGATATATACTTAAGGCTATATATCGACGATAAGTACTGTATTTCTATCACCGAGCGAGCTGTTCAGGACACGATAATTTTTTTCGGCGGTCGTGTTGTGTGTGGTATCTCGGCTCCCGTCAACGCGCGTGTAGCTTGCAACGGAAGCCAAGTCGAAGTCGGGCTGCCCCCAGCTGCCTCCCCTGAAACTCGAAATCTCACTCTCACCAGAACAGGCAACTAGCACAGCTTATCCGCGTCGGCGAGCCTTTGCACAGTAGCACAAAAGCTTAACCTTACCTCGTCGTTCAGATACACAATGGCTTCCGCAGCTGTTGAAACTCCTCCAGCTCCCATCGACACCATCGTCGAGAACGAGAAAGTCGAGGTTGTAACCGCGGTCGATGCCCCTGCACCTGCGACCGACATCGACCCACCGCCAGTGGACGCCACGCCTGATGCAGGCGTAGACTACCAAGCTTGGGACGCGGCCATCCTGTCCGCCATCGAATCCTTACCCAAAGAAGAGCGAAAATCCCGTTCCCAGGAATTCGTCACCGCTCACCCCACAGCCCTTAAGGAATTCCGCAAGCTGATCTCAGAAACCGAATTTGTGCTGCCGCTCGCCCCCTTCCAGCATCACCCAACTTACCTCTTACGCTACCTTCTCGCCGAATGGCGCGACGAGGAACTCAAAGAATTCCGGACGGATCTCTCCATCATCCTCGCCAAATCAATCGCACGCGTCGTGGCCAGTCAGAGATGGCGTGCCGGCGAAGATGAATGCTGGGCCCGCTTCGGCTTCGCAAATATGGATGATATGTACGCGCATTTCCGGCAACCCACCGACGAGGAATTCACCATCCGTAAATGGTTCTTCCAAGGCTTCTACGGCCTTGACAAAGAGGGCCACCCGATCCATTGGGAACTCCTGCCGGACAGCTATCGCGAGGATTTGATGACCACCATCATCCTGCGGCGCATCCTCAACAACGAGAAGACGATGCGCGAGCGCATACCCCGACTGAACCCGTCGCCGGAAGCCGGGGCGACGCCCAAGCAGCTCGCCGACCCGATTGTCGGGGCATCATGGGTGCTCGATGCGCGGAAGGTCGGGCTATTGGTTGTCCCGGCCGTGTATAAGACCATGTCTGGGATGATTGCATATGCGAATAGATACGCCGCAGCGCATTTCCCGGAGCAAGGACACCGCGCGTACGTGGTGAATCTGGGCAGCGTGCTGGTGAGTATATATCATGTTGCGATTAAGATTATGCCGGCGCAGACGCAGAGGACGACGAATTGCTATGGCGGGATGGAGGTTTTGGAGGAGATTATCGGGGAAGAGAACATGCCCGCGATGTTTCGGAAGGGTGCAGGAAAGAATACGGATGGACTGAACGAGGAGGAAATCCGTCGGCAGAGGGAGATGGGGGATGCGGCGCCGTGGATGGTGGAGGCCTAAGGGGCTAGTCGCCGATGACGACGACGACGTAATTTTGATGGGTTGTTTTTCTTTCCTACTGTTTGAGAGGGATGGGATATATATTTCTGGCTGAGCCTGCAAGATGGTGGGATTTTTTATGTTTTCGAAGGATTTTGCTTTAGACGACGGGCGGATTCAATTGGCGGCGACATATATTGATTGGGACTAGTTAGATTGATATCCTCTTTTGGAGTATGGCATGCGACGCAATGTGAAATGGTGGTTTAGCTAGGTTTCTTTTCAGCGAGACGGGCAAGATGTATGTCTCTAGACGGATAGCCATAGAAGTTGTAATGCAAATGACGGCTACAAGCGGTCTCGGGCATGAGGCCTGCCTAGTCTGCTCTACCTTACTAAGACGTCCGATCTCCTTTCTCCACAGTTGTTATTCAGCTCTTCATGCATGTGTGTGTGTGCAGGTTAACATTTTTTTCGCAAACGCAATCGATCGGGATAATATAATATTCCGAGCGAGCGAGCGAGTGAAACAATCAAAGCTAGTTTCAGCCCGGATCTGAAATACAAATCAAAAGCAGCTGCCTTCGCGATGCTCTCTCCAGCCGCAGATATACATAGAGATAGAGTACTTACTTGCATCCGCATACGTCCACGCTGCAGAATCATATACCCGATGGTCAGTGTGAGTGGATGCCGAGAATCCGAAGTCAAACAAGCACACGGACACCGCATTCGAGTTCCACACGTGCGCCTAATGCGCTCGTGCCTCAGGTAATGTAATCTGGCTGGCGAGCTAAGTTAGCCCGGACGCCTACACCCATCTGATAGAAACTGTGGTAATTGGTATTCGCCGAAGGTGGGAAGCTAATAATAAACCTACCTACCCAAGTCCTTCCTACCTACCTTCCGACCGACCCACTTACCCATAGCGCGCGCCGCTTGCTCGCTCGCTCGCTGGTTTGACTACCCTGCATGCAAATGGACTCGCTAATCGTCCGCAAAGCGGTGCAGCTCTAATATACGTGCTTGTGCGAGTGGTTGAGTGGTGGAGGCTGAGCTTGGCTTCCTTGGAGAGGTCGCAGAGCCGCTTAAGTAAGAGTTGTGCTAGGCACCCTTTTTTGTTAGTGATAGGCCTCCAGCCCAAACTCGCCTGCCAGCTGCCTGCCCATGCTCACTCATCCGCGGCACTGCACTGCGACTCTTTCTTTCATTCATCCCATCATTCGACGTCCCGCACCTGCGAGTCATGGTTTATGCGCCTCAGTTGTGGGGCGGGTACTCTACTCCATTCCCTGAATGACGGCCAGCAATCTAGGTGGTGGTGGTTACGTTACCAGCACGAGGAGAGCTCGAGAGGAAGGGAAACATGAGCCGGACCCTGCAGTGGGAATTAACAATGATTTGGAAAACCATCCCGGCTGGCTGCGCATGCATCGCGGACCCGGGTCAATATTCACGCCAGCTAGCTAGCTCTCCCAACTTTGCAGCAGTACTTTTACTTTGACTGCTGTTGGAACCGGGCGCGCTCTCGTATACTAGGCATGCAACGTTATCCATAGCACTGCAAGCCAAGTTGGCCAAGATTTCTTGGAAGCTCAACGGTCGGGTTTGCGATGTGGTAAGCAGAAAGAGATTGCTATACGGAGTACAGTACTTGCTATCTCATAAATGTGGAATTTAGGCGAACAGTTTCTGTGCATATGTCCCGGAGACAGCTCTGCTGCGGTGGGTACGGTTCGGAATTGCGCTCTGTTGTTCTTTTCTTTCTTTTTCCCTCCTTCTTTCAAGTCGGTTGTTCACAGCTATTCCTGTAGGGATGATGCATGGACGCCGTTAACTTAGCCTTAGCGTTTCCGTCCGACAGGTACGAATAAGTAAGTAATTAAGTGAATAGGTAGCAAGTTGAGCCGATGGAGTGGATGGATGGATTGGATGGATTATATGTATGGGGCGGGCAGCGCAGCGCAGGCGGGAATTTGCGCCGCATGACCGGGCCATGCCTGCTTGCCTGCCTGCCTGCCTACTCGCGAAAGGTTAGGTAAGTTGGTACTTTTATTAATGTTATTGGTATAGCTGGCTGGCCATCAACTTCAGTTCCTATATTCCTCGGCCCTTTCACGATGTTGTCGCCGTTGTATATATAGTCGGGCTTGGGATGTCGTTATGTCCTGTTGTTTATCACATCTACTCTCACACATCATATCATCCAGCTTCGACTTCAAGTTTTTTTTATCAAGTTCGTCTAACCACCATTTACCGGCATTTATATTACACCCACCGCTATATAATATATAAAACCTGCCTACACCCCTCGTTGAGATCGATATCTACAACTTCAGCAACTACGCATCCTATACATCATATACCTTAGAGTTGCTCGACAGGAAGGCCTTTGATCCCATCCACCCTCCAAAATGCCAGCAGTACAGCACACATTCGGCACAACTGGCAATGCGCCCGCCTACCCAGGCGCCGGTACAGTTACTCCCAATGTGCACACTCCCCGTGCTTCAACCCCCCAAAACCTGCCACAGCCTGTATCTTCCGACAGTTATCCTCTCAACACATTGTCCGGGCCAGGGGGGACATCAACGAGTCCAGGACCGACTTATACCTTCAACAACTACGGCTACCAGTCCCCACAGCCCCAGGAGCCGGTGCCAGTGTACATGTCCGCCGCCATGGTTGGGAACCCCAACGATTCGTCGGACCTGGTTGCTGCGCGACGAGAGTTGATGGATGTAGAGAACATGATTAACCAGCAGACCAACGAGCTAAAGTAAGTTATAACTGATCCTTTGTATATATATAAGACGCAATGAATCAAACCGAAAGGATCAGCTACTAACAGTATACTTTTTAAACGCTGCAGCCACCGTCTAAACAACCCGGGTTCCGGCGAAAGCATCGCAATAGAACACATCCAAGCTGAAATCGGCCGACTAAATGTCCGCAAGGGTGGTCTCCAGCAGCGCATATCCGACCTTCAAGATCCGAATACATACGCCTACCAGCAGTCGCAAGCGTTAACTGCGCACCCGAATGACGTGGAGCAGGGCCTGCTCCGTCGTCCTGCGGCAGTGGTGGCGGCCGCGAGGAATACTGCGACGTGGTCATGGTGGAAACGGTGTTCCTGCTGTATCATCTTTTTGATTGCAGTAATAATTATTGTTATAGTTGGGTTGATAACGAATGCTCATCGCAAACAACAGCATCATTGATCTGGGGTTTGAAGTGATTTGAATTCGAAGCGCTGGGGACGCACTCGTACCGCATACTGTCCCCGTTAACGGCCTACCACTTTTTGTATCTGTATATATAGTCTTTGCCTTTTTCCTGGGAGATTGTCTGTGTTCCTCCATCTGTTTGACCGATTTCGGGCGCGAGGGTAGAGAAGTTTGGAGTTCGTTTTGAGTCCACATTGGCATCTGGACATTTGTACTGGTTTGGAGTCTCTACACAGCAGTCTTTGGTTTGGTACTGGTAGTATTTAATACGATGTGATGACTTGATGACATTTATTTCCGCAGCTGTCTGCAGTTACCAGTGATCTATAGTTAGTTGTAAGACTCGACATGTAGACGTGCATAAGCCTCACCCGGAGACATTCAATATGCGAAAGGCTTACTTAGTGAACAAGCTTCCTGTCTGATACCTGTCCACCAAGCTGTACCTAGCTCGAGTTACACAGTGCAGGCTCAAAACTTGCCCGGTTAGGATATGATTAGCTAGCTGCTATTCGTGTAGCTACCTGCACAAAGTCCCGGGACCAGGATAAAGCTGTCTGTAAGCCCACGAGACTGCAGTATTGATAGAGAGCTGGTGTTCAAGAGATACCGCGTGGCCTGACTCTGAGGCGAGACTCTCGGGCTGAGCAGCGACAAACATCGCCAGCCAGCGTTTCAGGTTACGATTCCGGGACTCGGCTCCGATTTTTTTTGTTCATGAACGAGCAGATGCATATGGCGGCGTCCTTCTGGTTAGCGAAAATAGACAATACGATGCGGGTTTTCACAGCTCTAATTTTGGAGTCCGAGAGAGAGAGAAGATGTGTGCACTGCCCGGCTTGGAAGGCGCTCAAGAATCTTAACACCGGCCAAGCGGGCAGCCCAGAGGACACTTTCGCCCGAACAGGCTAACCCTGCGCCCCAGCTCACAACCACAATCCCTCAGAATGCCCTCCCTTTCCACGGGGACAAAATTAAAAAAGTACCTATCGCAGCGCTGGGGAGAAAGAATCTCTGTCCAGGAACCCCGAAAGGCAAGTGCCTCGAAACAGGCGAGCGAATGGCGATTCCGCTCACAGCCAGGCGCGGCTAGAGCTCTTTTGCTGGGGGCGGCCGTTTAAAATGCAGCTCCACCCCCTTCCGGCATTTCGATCCCCTTCCCACTTCTCACCGCTCCGGGTCCCTGCTGCTCTGCGGCTCCAAATCCTCTGGCTCCCTCCCGCCATGCGTATATTATAACAGCAGCCCGTGCTCCCGGTACCAGCTATACAACCTCTCTCCTTCATTCCTTCCTTCCGTACGACAAGCATAGACACCCCCTTCAACATCGACTCGCTTAAGGTTTAGGTTAGGCCGGCCGGCATAGCGTAGATACGCCTCCTGCGTCACCATGGCCGCCAACGTCACCGACACCACCGAATCCGCGCCGTTCATCGTGCCGGACGAGAAGCGCTACATCCGCGAAGTCCTAGAGATCGAAGACACCCGCAAGAAACTAAACCACCTGAACCTCATCATCCAATCCGAGGAATCCACCGGCGGGGCCGACGCCAACCGCGACTCCGGCTTCGTCAACCCAGCATTCGCCAACCCCTCCGCAACAGCCTCTACCGACTCCCTCGCAACGTCGATAAACAACCTCAGTCTCCATGAAAAGAAGGAGTTAAAGGCCGACCTGGAGCTGCGGCTCAGCCAGCTGCTCACAATCGTGACAAAGGATAAGAAGAATCCAGCAAAGATCGAGGAGGAGAACTACCTGAGAGAGATGGAGGCCCAACGACGCGAGGAGGAGGAACTAGACCGCCAGCACCACCGTGGGATGAAGTGGACGATTGGTGTCGCGATTGTATTTGGGTTAACGTGCATCATGCTACCCGCTACGGCGCTGGTGCTGGTGCAGAGAGGGGTGATATGATTTGTGCTGTCTGATCGATCGTGTGTGTATGGCGAATCGGTTTCTGTTGGCGGGTTGTGACGGTACAGGATTATTGGCAACCGGTTAGTGCCTTTTTCTCTAAAAGGTACTGTGTACTCTCATCGAAACCCACTGGCTGACCGACGGTCCTATGGTCGCTTCCCAATACTGACCGAAAGTCTGTTTAGATATCATCAACAAATCTACATCTCTTTCGTTTACCCTTACAGCTGCGGGTCCCTCCACTTCCAGCAACTCTACATCCTTCCCACATTCTTCGGCGTTTTGGACTAGTGTCACTCACCGTCTCCAGACCACGTGGCCACCATCTTCTACAGCGACTGCGATAGCGCGATCGCGATTCTATTAAATCTCATTATCTATTCTACTAAGCATTGCAAGGGAAAAATACCGGTGGGCAGGCAGCATATTGGTTCATTTTGGGCTCAAAAAAATTCGTTTTCTGAAATCTCTGTATACTACCATAGCTATCGGCGCGAATCTTGAAATTGGAAACATACATTCATCGTATAACATATTTAGTAGAGTCTGCTAGATAAACCCATCATACTTTGATAACCTTCCCCCACACTAATTGTAACTCGAGTAAACGAAAGACCTTTCTAACAACCGGTTGTATTTCCGAACAATCAGAAAAGGTCTTTACTATGATCGCAAGGCTAAGGGGACAGAAGCTCGAATTAAATTGCAAAATATGGCCCAGCACCCCTGTCATTTAGCCTGGGCGCACAATTTTCGCTATGAAATGCAGATGTTTATTCGTAGCGTTCACACATCACTGGTGCGTGTATATATAGGCTAGTCCCACTATCAAGGCTAGCGTTTTGCTTTGTTAGTATATATTCCAGCGGCAGTAGCGCCCGTTCTAATGATAACCGCAATTTCGAGCCATTGCTGTCTATCGCCAAACTGGGAAACCATTTCTTCAATATACGAGTTGCTAGTAGGAGAATATAAAATTTCGTCGTTATTGCTTATTCTCAAATGAGTTAATACTATAGCATAGGATCGCTAGGATCAAATTGCAAACTAGGCTAGATGATATCGCGCTTTATGAGCCGATAGCTGAGACTCTCTGGCCGAGCTAAACGCCTGGCCGGTGAGATTACAGCATCTTCAAGAGTTGCTAGAAATCTTTTTCTTGTTTCTTCAGTGCTTTCTCCTACTAATGGCACAGCTTCAATCCTATAATTGTACAGCAGATATGCCGCTGTCACAACAAATTCCACACGGCTATAATTTTTTCCTATACACGAGTGGAGACCACCCGACCATGCAAGAAATGTATTCTCCGGTGCTGGGCACTGGAAAGAATCTCTTCCAGATTCGCCCTCCGATTGTATTACCCAGCGTTTAGGGTCAAAAGTTAGAGTATCTTCTCCCCAGAACAATGGGTGTGTTTGAATTGATCCTTTTGTGGGAATTATGTAGATTCCCGGGGGTATTTCTACCCTAGATGGCATGCGGGGGTCCAGCTTATTCGCATCGGATAAATCAAGGGCAGTTGTTGCAACAGTGTGTTTAAGAAGGAAGGGAATTACGGGGTATAATCGAAGTATTTCGTGCTATATTGAAAATGTAAAATCTTAGCCCTGTCTTGGTCACTCAAATTCTTGGTACAACATGGTCGTTCAGATTGTTGAATATACTTATCAGGGGCGCATATAACATACCATAAGAGCATTGCAACGGACCAGCTCTGGGAAAGCGTTGATATCGTCCCATCCGTATTTGTTGATAACAGTTGAAACTTCTTCAAATATCCACTCTTGTAACTCGGGATGGACAGCAAGAAGGCACGTGGCGTGTATGAGGCCATTCCCAGTAGATTCGTGGCCGGCGCCCATTAGAGCGAACATGTTCGCGACGACGTCTGTGATTGTATAGGGAACTAATTTTGATTGAACTCTATCAAAATCAGTTTGTTCAGCCTGAGACTTCATATGTTCCGCTGCCAAAGCTGTAACAAAACTACTCTTTTTAGCCATGTATAAGTCGTCCTCCATCATCTTAGCTTTCTCAATTTCGGAAAGGCTTTTCAGATAATCCCCAAAGTCACGGTAGGCCGATTTAATGCGCCCTGGTAATAAGAATTTTGGAAGGATGTGGAGGGTAATGAGATGATTTAGGACGATTGCAAAACTCCGTCTAGAACTGTAGGTATACCCCTTTGATGAGATTTCCGCATGGTGTGTACCAAGTGCATTGACCATTAGAACGTTCAATGAGTGTTTTAAAAAATCGATTCTCGTTGGGAGGCCATTCGCATTATTGTCCTCCCGGAGCACCTCATCGATACTCTTGATTGATTCCTCCCATACTGATGCGTTGTTTCGCTCACTAAAGGGGGCGTTGCTTATTTTGCGGCTCCGGACCCACTCCGAGCCTTGGGTCTGGCTGAAATTAGCCAACGATCAATGCTTTTGTAAGCTCTATAGCTTCTCAAAGAAAGGGTTTGTTACCGATAAGATATTGTCCCCATATGGAGCGTACTGTCCTGTTATTGGCGTTAGCCCGTAGATCTAAATACTCTCGCAATTACACACGCTGGAGGAGGGTCCCGAGCCCTGCGAGTTGTCTAGTAAACTAGTGTTTATACGTAGTGACAGACTTTACAGAATGATTCGAAGCCCGAGTTGGCGATTCGGGGTGAAGAGAGCGAAATCAAGAGGAAGCACGTGAAAGCTAAAATGAACTTACTATAATATACAAGAGGCTTTACAATCGTCTTCGATCTTAAGGCTTGGCCACATGCAAGCGGCGAAGATATGTAGCACTTGATATCACCTGGTGTGACATGTAGAAACACCATACCATGCTTCTCGGACATTCGATGTCTATGCAGAATAGGCCAGGAGATGCAACAGAGCCTGAGGCCGTCCCAGCCATATGTCTGAATGAGAGAATTAAATAGGGGGTATATAGCAAGCCAAAGATAGTTTGTTGAAGATAGAGGGCCCACGAGATATGGCAGGCCGATCCTACGCGCTTTCTGGATATTTAAGATAAGAGAAACGACACTAAGTGATATCCATATAGCTGCAGCCAGCAGAGGGCCTCGGGTGAAAATCGTCCACAGATGAACTGCTAGAAAATCCATCCTATATCGTCTGTTCGTTGTTCGTTGAGGATATTACTATAGCTCGGAGGTAGGATTCGGCCACCATTTATACCACTAGCGCTAGTCTATATCAGTTGCAACATACTTATTTTATGAAAACCTTCTGTTTGAAATCAAAGTTAAGAGTTCCCCTCTCTTTGCTGAATCTTCAACCTCAATGCTCATGCAAAGAGCAACTATCAAGATTCCATGCAACAAATTTGTTGGATCGAAATTCCTACTTCCATTTTGAGCCAAAGTACTGGCAATCCTAGGCTCTGCCAGCGGAAACCGCGTCGTTGCAAGCAATTTTTAATGTTAATTTCGCTCCTTCAATAGCTATACCGCAGCACTTCATGCATACATAATTCCTTCGTTCGTGCTGTTATCGGCTCATCTGATTAACTTTGTATTGAATATCCCAACCCCGCCATGGCGCCATATCAACATATTTGCTGGCAATGCATCTAGCATTCCACGGCCGGGAATGCCCTAGGCGATCTCTCCGCTCAAGAAAACGAGAAAAACATTCCAATGGTTCTAACACACTTCTGTTCACATTTTTATGAACCTTAAACTTAGCCATAAGAATGATATCTTATCACAATTTATATGTGTAGCCTGACAAATTGTGATAAACTGTGAGGCAGCCACGTATCTGCATAGCGCATTATCGTGGTTGAAGAACATTCTGAAAGTATCAACGAGAGCAAATCTCAACCTCTTCAAACCTAGTTTGCGGCTTTTCTAGAGTGATACCGATACTAACTAAATTCCATCTTGATAAGCAGCCTGCGGCTTGGGACACCACTCTATACACATCGGTTTCCAGACTTCCTGATAAATTGCCGTAGCAGACCCAGCTAGATGTGTGAGTCGTTAAAATTTCGCTTTTACGTATAATTCAACATTACCTTTTCCAAGCGCTAGATTCTTACTCTCTAAAGCTGTGGAACAGAATTATAAGATTATACGCTAAAATCCTTAGCTGCGTTGCCTTAGCTCTCTTATTATTTAATATCGCCATGACCGTCACCGAACATAGCAGCATTGCTCAGAGGCTAAACACCCTGTTTCCGTGGCCTTTTGGCCCAGTAAAAGATGTCACAACCAATGGTGACAGGGACGTTATTACGGAACTGAAAACCCTTATTCCAAAATTCGTTGCCGATCTAAACTATGTGCCGTACAAGTTGAACGAAGCTGAAGTCGCGAAGGAAATGCACCGCCGTGTAGAGAGAATGGGGTTAGACTGCAACCCTGAATCCAACCCAGTGGCTGCAAAATGCTTTCACGCTGCACTAATATACGTCGCTGTAAGTAAAATGCCCAAAACAGCAAGCGCTATCAGAATGAAGTTTAAGTGAAACTTGAATTGCTCTCTAATAACCGAACCTTAAATAGCATGCCTACCCTCGTCACTCAATAGAGCTGCAAGCTCTTCTCGGAGTCTTCACTATAGTCGCCATATTGGTCGACCAGTTTACTTCGCGAAACGTTGATGATGCTATCAAATTCCAATCGCGGTTCCTAGCTAACGAGCCTCAACCAAATGTTATCTTTCAAGCCTGCGCTGAGTGTCTGCGAGAAATGTATATCCACTATGAACCCCTAGTCGCCAATTCCATCGCCACCTCAGCGTTCGGTTTTATCAACGGCAATATTATGGAGATAGAAAGCGAACGGAGACAGGCCAAGCTCACACCATTGGGAAAGAATTACCCCTGGTACCTTCGAGAGAAAACGGGCGCTGCCGAGGCGTACGCCTTTTTCATCTTCCCCAAAGCTACGTGTCCCGATTTCACACAATACGTGGAAGTGATACACGATATGGAAGTGTACATCAACCTCCTTAACGATATTCTTTCGTATGTTTCACATCGGCACCCTTTGGATATTATATATGCTGTACATATACGTGTTGCTAACCCATCATTCGGCCTCACAGCTTCTATAAAGAAGAACTAGTAGGAGAAACCAGAAATTACGTACATAATCGTGGCCGTTGTGAAAATAAAACAGCCCTCGACGTTTTGAAAGACTTGGCAACAGAGGTTGTAGAAAGCCATAACCGAATATGCACAGTATTGAACGGGAAAGATGCATATGCTACGGCCTGGGATGATTTTGCTATGGGCAACATTAGTTACCATCTGGAGACACCTCGTTATCGGCTTGCCGAGCTTGGCCTTTGAGATGAATAGCAGGCAAAGCAACTTTGAGAAGATGTTGGGGATATAAGTAGAAGAAATACCTTATCCTTCACACACAACCACGAATCCAATCAAATGTTATTAGCTGATAGGAATGACATGGAATCCATACATGATCAACCCCTTGTTTACCTTTTTTTTAAAAAAAAGAAAAAAGCTGATAATGCAATTAAGAACCATCCAAACCCTAATAGCCAAGCCATTACGCATCCTCCCTTAAAATTAAACGCTCCATAGTTAATCAAGCCAGGAGGGAAAAACCCCCCAATTTACCTTACAAACTATACTACACACGATGCTACCACTAAAATTAACCTATAACTATTAATTGCATAATGAATACAAGGTTCGAGTGTTCAAAACCATATAGACAGTTTGCATTAGATGGCTCCGCGCGGTGTTGTTACAACAACAGTTATGGTCCCAGAGCCATCTGAAACAGTGGATCCGTTGCTGTCAGCGGGATATTCCGTCGTTGTGCCTGCTACAAGCCCAGCCGTAGTGATAGTTGTCACCGCCTGAGTTATAATTATCGTGGTTGTTCCGTCGACGATGATGTCGCCATGGATACCAGTTGGATAACTAGTCGCTGTGCCAGCATGCGGACCGGTGACTACAAGGGTGGTAAGGTGAGCATTGATTGCTGCGATGGTCGTCGTAGTAGTAATTATAACCGTTATGGTTCCGGATCCATCGGTTATTGTAGAACCGACGCTATTCGTAGGATACTCCGTCGCCGTCCCTGGAGTGGGCCCGGCGACCGTTTCAGTTATCACTGGTTGTGTAATATAGATGATCTCGGAAACAGTAATTAGGCCCGTAGTGATTGGGTCACCGTAGTCATCAGTTGGGAAAATCGTAGTTGTATGGGCAATGCTATCCACACGTGTCAATGTGATGGTAGTCGGACCGAGAGAGGTTGTGGTCGTCGTTGAAGGTGTGAATGTGGAAGAAGTAGTTGATGTAGTGAAAGTCGTAGAAGTGGTAGAAGTGGAAGTGGTAGAAGCGGTAGAAGTGGTAGAAGCGGTAGAAGCGTAGAAGTGGTAGAAGTGATGGTAGTGGAGGTGGAGGTAGTGGAAGTGGAGGTGGTTGAACTAGAGGTTGTAGCCTTGGAGGTAGTTGAGCTGGGGGTTGTGGTCTTGGAGGTGGTTGCTATTTGCGACAAAGAAAAGTTCAATCAGCCAAGGATGCATCTTTTCAACAATGGAAAGGGCGCTAGGGGCTCAAAAATATCAACCAAAAACTGAACTGTTGCCAAATGACTTACAAGCCGTTTTTAATATAGAACAAGTTCCGCTGTTGACCGTCTTTGTTGAGATTATGGTTTTTGTATCCCATCTTATCTCCATCATTAGTTCTAGATTTAATATAACATCAACTTGGATATACGTACGCTGTTGTAGAGACTGTGCTCCATCTCGTGCTCCACCTTGTGCACGTCGAAGTTGACCATTTAGTTTTCTCAGACGTCGACCATTTAGTGACAGTATCAGTCATCCGAAGCGTGCTCGTCTTCGTAATAGTAACAGTTTTACAACTCGCAGTAGTCTCGCCAATATTGTGGCCAATGACTACGCTCATCAGCGCCAATTGAAGAATTCCCCACAGGTGCATTTTGCTACATTTCCCTAATTAGCAAATCTGATACACCAGCTTGAATTGCGACGCGAGTACCTTGATCTTGTATAAGCCTACCCCCTAAATGTATATAGTTACCAATGCTTTCTCTTTTCTCCAGAAGCTTTCTGTATAATTCAAGTCTTCGATTCAAGGCTAATATTTGTAGCTAAACTTTGGTTCGAAATTTATCCGCTTGATACCGGTATACGGATAGCTGCTCCTAATTTGAGGTCCTCTTCCTTCAATGCGGGACTAATTGACGCTTTTATGGGGGAAAGCAGCGTGAGGCTCAGGCCCAGGATGCGGTTGATTGGACGTCGGATCATGGTATACCAGTATTTGTTTTCTAAGATGACTTCGAAGGCCTGGGGCATGCATTCGATCCTTCGGCGTTTCTACGAGTTCGTCAAAAATCCAGGAAGAGACACTGACACATAAAAATACTTTATCAATCTGATTCACCAGATACAAAACATTGTTATATTGGACAGTATTATAGTTAGGTTACATATTAACCGTTAAATTATGACTGGCGAGCACAGTTAGAGGACGGATCCTCATGTATTTGAGAGGCTGAAGGTTGCCAAACATTTTGCTGGGGTGAAGTCACATTGGGTGTTTTCCGGCGCCACAGACGCCTGATTTATTACGTAGCACTGGTCAAAAGCGCTACATCTGCAGGGACCCGCTGTCGAGAAGTGTCAAGCCAAGAACTCGAGTATTCCCAGCTAACTAACTATATTAGAGATGGTAATGCCAACTCCAACTGCCGTCCTTCTTCCTTGACAGCGTCGCAGGAATCAATCGCGAATTCAAAAGACCGCTGGCTCCAAGGCTTTACGAGCAGCAATTTTTTTCAAAAACCCTCTAAACGAGGATCATTGCAGGCTAGTCCGCGCCGTTTGAGTTCGCATATTAGCGAACATCAATGGAAGTCGTAGGTTTAGGTAAATTCATTGATAGAAAATCCAATGCAGAAAACAAACGAGGATCCGAAGGGGCGGCGTGACAGCCCGGGGTGGATGCATGCACGCCAGAACATCTTCTTGGCTTTTCGGCTAATTAAATAAAGCTCTGCGCAGGCGAAAAGGGAATCCATTACAAACAACACACAATTCTTATCTCGAAGAGGTTTGGGATTTTTAAAGATCTCCTTACACTGTACCAAAAAAGTCCATACTATAGGACTAACTACAATCAGCTCGCTTGTAACAGAATCTAACAAGCCCTCTGAGGGTCAGCGTCACCGAGACTAAATCTAAAATACGTAGGGACACTAAGTGTCCATCCGTGGAGTGGTACGCGTCTGAAAGTACCTAGAATCTGAAACCAACTGAGTTCCTCAGTCGCCGCGACGTAGCCTTTTCTGATACGCTACTATATACCTATACCGCCTTGAGTTGGTCTGATCGCCTTGAACCGGCTCGGAAAACCCTTCAATTTCATGACTGAAGCTGACTAATCAGCTATCAGGGGGTTTGACCTACCTGGGGCTTTGAACAAATCAACTAGGACTTGCTTGCCGTATTCTCTGCTGCGTCTTGCATCTTGTATATAATCTCGGTCTCTAGTCTGAAGTTCCGCTAGGCAATTGCACCAATGAAGCTTTGGACAAAGGAGAATGGACGGCTTCGAGATGCATGCGAAGCGGGTAAGCGGAATTCTAAAGCCTTACTAAGTACCGGGGTCATACTACAGCTAACAGGTGGACTTTTCGAGCCAAATGCTAAATCGATGGTCGACATTAAGAGGCCTCTATATTCCCTATTGGCTGATTTAAAGCGTAATTAAGAAACTGAGAGGAGCTATACTCGTAGGCGACACGCGCACGGCTCACATAATTTGATAAACGACAGGATTGACTGAATGTCCGAACAAACGGTACGAGGTACCTTTCAGCGCGTGGCTCGAGCTGGTGTACTTGGGCAAATATCTGAGCCTCAAAATAATCTTTGGGTGGATCCCGCGCCCCACACAGATAAGCAATGTTTGATCACAGTTGCAACGCATATAGTCAGCATCATTCCTGTTGCTCGGAAGCGGAGAACAAGGCTGAAGATGTAGTCAACTTTATAATAATGTTGAAACTTGCAATCGTAGATTAGCAATCGATCAAGACCTCAGCCCTGGATACGTATCAATACAAGAAGTAACCGGGCTTCTTACAGCCAGGCATGGATCCTCTCTCGATTACAGCCGGTGTTCTCTCCATTCTCGCCTCGTTAGCTACTCTTACTATCAAAATCAATGAGATTCGCACAGATTTCCAGGAAGCAGAGCCGGAGATACGTCAACTCATGCTGGAAATCGACTCTCTAAGTCTCAATCTCCGACAAATCGAACAGGCTCAATCTCGGAGCAACTTTACTCATGGTTTAAAAGACGATCTGAATAAAGTTCTCCAAAGGCTTAATACAGCCGTGCTGGAAACGGAATCGTTTTTGAAGGCAGCAGCGACAAAGAAGTTTCGAGGCACGTATTGGGCCTTTTCGGGAAAAAAAGATTGCCTCCAGCTTTGCCGTCGGCTCGAATCGTATAAGCTGACGCTGAATATAACGTTAAACCTATGGAATATGTAAATCAGAGCGTTTAGCATGCATTGTATTGTTTGCTCCTTAAGAAACATACTAATAGATCTTCGAGAATAGAACATCTGGACAGGAGCTTCAGGAGACAGGTGACGAAATCCTGACTAGAATCAACAACGTCCATAAATTATTGGCAACCCCAGAAGTAACAGGCGGCGATTATATACTCCAAAAGTTTCTTGCGGATCTTGAGACAGTCTATGAGGGCTCAACAACAACAGGACTTCCGGACAACAATGATATTCCCCAAAGATTTCTCGGGGATCTTGAGACAGTCGATGAGGACTCAACAACAACAACAACAGAGCTTTCAGACGACAATTATATTCTCCAAAGGTTTCTTGGGGATCTTGAGACGGTCGATAGGGCTTCAACAACAGGATTTTCAGCCCCTCTGACCGAGCTTGCGGATACTGGCGGCAACCTGGATTTTAATAGGGACCCTGAACTTCCGGATAATCGACATATACTATATGGATCGCGTGCAAATGCTTCGAGAAACGAACCTCAAGACTTTCAGAGTCTCACGGATTCGCAAGACTCTCAACAGCAAAGTTTTGCGGAATCGACATTTAGTTCAAACAATCAACCCATAAGCGAGACAGCGACGCAAAGAACTATATTTGACGACTGGAGAATAGAGCGACGACCAAATCATCGTTTCAAATGCATGTCCTTTAATGTTCAGAATGATTTGTCTAATTCCATGAATATCAAATTTGCAGCCCGAGGGGATATCTTTGCCTGGGCTTTTGCCCTCCGAAACCAAGAGGACTACGGATATTTATTCATGGGGAGCACGCAACCACAGATTTCAGTTCAACGAATGAGGTTAAAGGGCAAAGATTTTAGCCCAGATCCAGACCCCATAGCAAATGACCCACCCGAGTTTATTACGAGGGATATCGAAGACTTAGGGCTCGGTGATGACGGAAGACTTTACGCAGTTTTCAGCTATAATGGGTATGATCTCTTCCAGCACTTCATTATGTGTTGGAATACACCTCCAAACACCGATATCACGTCAGTTGAAAGGATATCACCATACCTCAGAACGGGCATAGGTATAACACGTGCTGTGCTATCGCCAAATTGTCAATATCTTGTCTCCTTGAGGTCAAACAATACTTTGAGACTCTTCGACGCGCGCCGGCGTCGGGATACAAGGGTAATTATTGAACTTGGAGAAAACAAGGTATGTATGAAAATGACGTGGTCAAGTAACAATAACCAGTTGCTTGTCTCTCTAGTTTCCACCCAGAAAAATGGTGGGATTAGCACGAAAGGCGCACTTCCGTCGGTCATACAAGTTTGGAACGTTTCAGGAGAGCATGCAACCTTATCACAGCAGCTGGACCCACGAGATCTTGGAATTGACCCCCAAATTTCCGTTTATGATTTAAATTTTAGCTTCGCTATGGATGAAAGAGTCTTGATGGTTCGGACTGGTGCTATTCCAGAACGAGAAGGCATATTCTCTCCATTGTCAAAGATCTTCAAATCAAGCAGTGCACCGAATCTGTCAGAGAGGAGTCACTTTTTTGGATTCATTAATTTTCGAAGGAAAGCACTTTCTATCAAGCACATAGGTAGGAAGGGATGGGAAATCTACAAGAGAATAGGATTTTCACCAGATGGATCATGTTTCCTCGCCGATGACGGATATCACGTGAATTTAGTCGAGACATTTTCTGGCGAGGTGACCGCTGAATTTTCGAAATATATCCAAGTTGATAATGGTGCCGGTGGGCGACACTATTTACAGAACTGTGCGTTTGATACCGAAGGGCGTCGTATTTATACTTTGCATACTCAGAGGAACCTACTCGGAGGTGTCCCAGCTCCTGGGCCATACCAAGTTTTTGTGCAAGATTTAATCTTGTGTGTATGGGATTTACAGAGTGCAGATGTAAACTAGAAGTTTTTTTAAAAAATATATTTATACCCCACTCGAGGTCTCTGGATTGATTTGATATCAGTATCGCGTCTCTAGCCTCCTTCATGGAGTTTTCCTATAGTATATTGATAAGAGAGGATTTAATATCGGCTTAGCTACTTTCTAGAAAGGGGTCCGTCATATTTTGGATATCTCGTTTTATTATTTCTATCAATAATTTTATATATGTGTGTGTATTGCGTGCCATAGCGTACCAAAGCGGACAAAATTCTATACTATATTTCGCTCATGACAGAACTTAGAATCAAACATGTATTCTTTGCTAACTGTCAAGATTTGCAAAAGGTATTACCACTGGACTAAGTACCTTTATTGTACGTATCCATGGATAATAAACATACTTATATTCTAACACTAACAACGAAGATATATAGTCATGTTTTCGTAGATAACAAAACCTGATGCCCGTGCGTTGTTTCATGTCCACCAAGGTACCTAGGTATGCACACTGGTGAATTTCACCATTGATATTACTTTTATAAAAAGAGCCAGCAGCCTTTAGATTCTGGAAATATCCCAAAACTAATATCAGTCTATAGACTTGGCCTTGCCTTGTAGCCGTTGGATTTGTGTTAATGCAAGCGCCAACTCCCTGGAGCCTGTTTTTCGAGACTTTCAAAGCCAAGTTAGCAGGAGGATAATTGCCCACAGGTGAAATTCACCCAGACGCTTATTGTGATACCCCCACCCATATTTTCTGAATTAGCGGAGCATGCGGCTGAGGGGCGACCTAGTTGGCGCCCAGTGGCAAACAGTAGTGATATCGCGATGCTGTAAATATTCGAGGACGAACTAGCGCCCGCATGAAAACATTACAAGATGGCGTAAATTCCCTCTCATCAGAATTTGGCTGTGTTCTTCAACAGCCTTGCGACAATGAAGTCTGTAGCAGCCTTCTTGGTGTCGGCGTGTTGGGCGACGGAGACAGCGCGCCAGTTCCAGACGCGAAACGGTCTTGGTACACCAGAAGGCACCCGGACTTTGGCGAAAAGAGCAGCAACAGGGCTTACCTCTTTTATCAAGTACGATGTAGGTCGCCGGCGGTCGCAAACTAATAGTGATTTAGTTTTAACGAAGAAAACATAGGTTCCCCAATTCTCATACTATGTTGAAATAACAATTGGTAAGTATGCGTCAACCTACATATGCATTGCGTCGTGGTCCCTTTTACGCAGAGCAACGTTTCCACACGACCTATCGCAGTTTATATCCAGTGTTGAAAGTGGGCAGACGTAGTTGCAAGTAAAAGGTTCATCTCCCAACTTTGGACATCAGCTGCGCATGCGATATTGCTAGAATTGACGGCCATACAGCACTATCGTACCCTAGTGCACTATTATTGGTGTCAATTGTCGTTGTAAATACCTCGCGTGTCACGTCACTAACAAGTATTGAGCGAACGTCGATATCTGACAGATATATTGAGTTCAATTCGCGCTGACAGTCATGTCTTTTAGGGTCTGCCGATGACTTCGCCAGATTAAGAATAGCGTCCGATCTGTTCACCTGGGTTCCTGGACCACTACCAACGCAAGATTACTGTGATATCACGACAGACGAAAACTTCTCTCTCTGTGTACAAGCGAATTTCTCTAGCACCTGTAAGTGCAAATTAGATGCACTTTATAGCATTGGCCCCTAGCTCAGACCCCCAAAGTCAAGGCACACATTACATCTAGGAACTAACCTCATCGTGCATATCTTAGACGACCCAAAGGCGTCGCGTACTTTCAAAAACCTTACAAAAGCCCTAGATCTCGTCTCGTCCGCCTCTCAATATTTTGTGCGAGGATATTACGGACAAGATTCACTCACATTTGGTCTCACCCAAATCGATAATGTACCATTTGGTATTGCATATGACTATACGAAAACGCCGCAGCTTGGACTGGGCGTCGGGGGGGTCCGGATCTGTCGAAAACCACTATTAAGCGTGCTACTGGACCAGAAAATTATCAACTTGCTGGCTTACAGCCTATATCTTAATGATTATGGTGAACAAAAGCCTCCCAGCAACAAAAATATGCACAGACTATACTAGGTGCCACTGGGTGAAAATATGCAGCTGAGATATACAATGCTCCCCGATTGGAGGTATTTTCTATGGCCCCTGCATAATATTGTGACCCGCGCTAACATACGGCCCAATCGGGCACAAATTTTCCAGATTTTTGTAGCCGCGTCGGTGTGGTGAGGTCACAGAAAGCGAGGCGTCACTGGTGGCGCTTGCGCCAGGTCTGGGCGCCAGGTCTGGGCACCAGGAGTCCACCGTAACACAAGGCTAGCAATATTAGTAGGGATATTTAGAGTGAAAAGCTGACCATGGTTTCTGTGCGTCGCCTTCTCTTGCGACATTCGTGAGAGCCCTGGATTCCGGGCGCTGTCTGTTTCTTGCCAGCTTCTGTACTCTAGCGATAGTTGGCGAACTAAGATCAGAGCCAACCCAGTATTCGATATATGAACCGTCGTGAGCTGAATCAACCACCTGGCTATTTACTTACTCCTTCGCTCAGCTAAGAACTACAAAGTTTTAGAGCAGGCACTTTATGTGACCGTTCTCCATGCGTAATGCGCATAGCTTCACAGTCAGCGCTCGGTTTATGAAATACTTTGCTTGCATAAATCAAAGCAAAACTAGCAGTGTAGCATACATGTGCGATAATGCTCAAGCCTGCATTGTCTACGTACAAATTAAACTTGCCTTTGATCACGGACACAGTCTGACACCACAGTTTTGGGACGTAAAAGAGATGGTTCCATTGATCGAACAATACGACTAGGCTAAAAGTCATCTAAGGCATTCCAATTTCTCTTACTATCAGATAGCAGATTAATTGTTTTTATTTCACCAGCTATCGATATATCGTTGCCAGATGCAAAGTCTAGAGTAAAGCACAGAATATATCCACATGCACATGCAACTGCAATCCATGCACCATCAATCTGAAAAAACCCAGACCAAGAAAGCAAAATCATAGAAATCTAAAGCGGTATCCATAGACACAGAGGAATTTTGTTATGAAGTAAAAGGAAAAAGAAGGACCAAGCCATTTCAAAACCACTCATATCGTCGCATATATTTAGTATACCCATCCGTGAAAACAAGAGAACAGTAAAGGAGGTCTGAGTAAGGAAGGACCGAAGCACCGAGTAGCCGAGCGCTCAAGCTATGCATAAAAGCAACCACCCATGGGAGAGTATCAATCACAAGAACCGAAAAAAGGAGAGATAGATAAGCCAGACCAGGTACAATACACTCCATTCCCCATGACCCCAATCAATCAATTTGTTTCAATCAATCGGTCAATCGAATCAAACCAAACCAGAAGACACGCTTGACAGGATAGTATATAAAAAACAGGGTGGCAGGTGTACGGCAGACGAGTGAAGTGTTCAAGCTCACAAATGTCAAGCCGCAAGCTCCCTGCAAGTATATAACCGGTAATCTGGTACGTAATCCACCCCACGCATGCTATGCCATAAGGAACTTAAGACCCAAGAAAAACTCCCTATGAAGAGCTAGTCCTGCTTCCCTCCAGAAGCTTGTTTGAAAGGACATGGACATAGACGCAGACGGAGGTAGACTCCGCACTCACAGTAGCATAGATAGATAGATAGCCCCCGCATGTATAACAGACAGACACAAGGAAATAAACAGAACAAACTCCATTCAATCCCGCCGTCGCCTATCATCCTCATCATGTATCAACGGCGTTGTCTCCCCAACATCACCATCTTCCCTCCGACCCCCGACTCCGATTGTAGCCATGAGAGCTCTCCACCATAACGCGGCCCCTCTACCGCCTCTCCCTTCGACTCCACCCATATGTCTACCCCCATTCCTGATGCCGCTAGTGCTAGGGCCGTCTATAGGAGCTGAGCTCTCCTCATCTCCTCCGGCAGCACTATAGCCGCTACCTCCACCAAGCGCCTTCACAACATCGCATTTACATACCGGACATGTCCGTCTCCGAGTTGTGAGCCACGGCGTGATGCAGTTGACATGGAATTCATGTCCGCAGGGCAGCCGCATGACCAAGCTCACTCCTTCAACATACTCTTCTAGACACACTACACACTCCGGTGACGGTGGGAAGTACTTGAACCCGGGCAGGATGCGCATGTTGCGTCTCGATGATGTGGATTTGGACTTCTGCTTTGCTTTCGTGTTGGCGGTTGATGGTGGTGGAGCTGAGGCGACGCGAGAGAGAGGCGAGAAATGCGAGCTGGAAGATGTCGAGACTTGTGCTGCATGAGGGAAAGACGAAGCAACCAGGGCACCAGGCGAGGATTTCTCACTGTGCAGGTGAGGACGAGCTTCTGGTGATGATGGGATATCCTGGGGAGCGGATGGCGAAGGTGGGTCGGATGGCGGTTGATAGGTATGCACAGGCAACTGGTCGACAATGCTCTTAGGGGCTCTCCATCGTCGACGTCGATAGCGCGATCGAAGCAACAGCATCGTGTAGACGACGGTAAGAGTGATGACCGGGCTGACGACCAATACGAGCAACGTATCAACGAACGGAGAGCTACTCAGTCTCGTCGGCGTCAGGGTGATCCATAGTCCATGGCTCATATCTGGCTTGCCGGGCGCCGGTTTCTTCCCAACTTGGTCGCTGGGTTGTCCAAGCCAACCAAACCCCTCCAACGCCACAGAGCCATCGGTAACACTATTACCTTGCTCGTCGTGAGGGCCCCTGGCATTGTTTCCGGTCTTCTCGGATCGCGTTGGTGATAACCCATCATCGTCTTCATAGATATAATCGAGGTCATCAGTGCCGCTTCTGTCCAAACCAGACCCCTTGGACTCCGGCGAGTATGGAGTGCGTTCGCGGGTGGCTTGGCCCTCTCCAGCTTTCGGCCGCGAAAATCTGCTGAAGTACGAAGCAATTACTCCTTTCTCTTGTGGTGCAGAAGGCACTGGCGAGTACACTGGTTTCTTGTATGAAGGTGGTGTTGTCCTGCTGGATGACTTTGAGGGATGCTTTGGCAGTAGTGATGTGAGCAGATGGGCAGTGGTATAGGAGGTAAATATTGCTGGAATGGTGATGTTGGAAGTATCGCCTATTTCATATCGACGTTAGCTGGATGCCAAAGAAAAACGTCGGCAAGCTTGGAAAAATACATACCCTTTGCATACATTGTCAGCAGAGGACGGTGGGCTTCGTTATCGCCTACAATGACAGCCAGGGCTCCTCTCCTCTGGCTCCACAGCACTTTGTCATAGAAGCCGCACCCTCCTCTTACAACCAACACGATCTTGCCAGTGATCTCAGCACTCTCTTGCAACGTCTCAATGTCCGCATGGACCTCTACACTCTTAACTCCGATATGGTCATCGGTTTTCTGATCAATCTCGGGTTCTTCCAAAGTATCGGTATCATCCCTCCATGTAAAACCATCCGGCGAGGCATCGTCGCACGCTAGCTCCGATTCCGGCAGCACGAACAGTTCCCCGGTCAGACCCTTTTTGGGCAATAGCGGTCCAAAAGCAGCTGGTTTGGATAGGAAGAAGGTCGAGTTGTCCTCCGCCAGTGAGATTATGGCGGATGTCGGGAAGAACGAGGGGCTGGCGGATAGTGGAAAATTAACGGAGAGGGAGACGTAGAGGAGGATGAGAAGGAGGACAGCGAGGGAGACGAGGAGGAAGAGGAGCTTGAGCAGTGGGAGCGGCATGTCGTTGTTGTCGTCTTCGTCGTCCCAGGTGGCAGATGCCCTCCGCTTCGTTTCTTATTCTCGTTTGCGGTCCGGAATCCAGCGGTGACTAACGGTGATCCGATCAGTCCGCGCGATAGGTTCTGCCAGCCGATACAAAGCTCGCCTCTCCTGTCGACGAACCAAATATGAAAGTCGTGGTTAGCATCGGAAGCTCGTCGGACAAGTTGCGGGGAATAATAAAGAACAATAAAGGCCAAGTTGTGGTTCCCGGTCGACAAGGCAGCGAATAAGGCTCATCGCGGGGGGCCGAGAGTTTTAAAGAGAGAAAGAATGAGTCCCTGCCAGGGAGGTCTTTTGGGTCTCGGCCTCTCGGGCAGCAGGATATCGCCAGCCAACCGATTGTGGAAATGAAGCGAAATTGCGGTTGTTCGCTGGCAACAAGACGATTGACAGAGAGACTTACCTTTCATAGGCCGAACCACCAGGGACAATCCCCACGTGGAGCGCTGGAGTAGATCACAGCGAGGTTACGACAGTTCGAGTGTGCTTGACGATGAGGGTCTGTGCAAGCCAGCCACGATGGCGAAGTGTCGGACGAGCAGCAGAGCCGTTTGATAGTTTGTTTGCACGTTCGGTGGTACTGGTACACGTAACCGTCGATATCAAAAGACGCAAGTCGGCTCGGCAAGCGGACAGGGGTTTGTCAGAGGCAGGCAGGGGTGCTCGCTGGTTTAACGTTGAAGGCGGAGATGAGGAGGAGAAGAAAAGAGGAGCAGCTTATGGCGAAGCAAAAGGACCGTTAGATGTTTCTCCGAACAGGAAAACAAGAGGCGATGGTTCGTCGAGGTGGAGAGAGTAGTGGTGGCGGTGGTGGAGGAGGTGGTGGTGGTGTGTCTGTCTGGTGAGCGGGGCCTAACCGTTTTTCGCGGTGGACAGATGAATCAGCCAACAGTCTTGCAGACGACTACAACTACGACGACGGCGAAGACAGAAGAAGAAGAAGAAGCAGACTGCAAAACTTCACAACCGGCCCGGATCGACTTTCTTTTTCACCGCGCGCTCGTGACACCCGTCGCCCGTCCGCAAGCTGGAATGCGATGGTGCATGCACGGCGCTACTGAGGAACGAGGTGGGGCATCACCGGAATGTAGCACAGGATAACGTCCAGATGGGATGAGATCAGACGGGGGTGCATCGATCGATGGAGTAGTACGTACCTTTCTCTTCGAATATACAAGTTGAGAAACGAAGAAGCCTGCCAGGGATGGTTATTTCAAACCAACTTCCAGTTCGCGATGCCAGAGAACTTAAAAAGCATGGAAACCCGTCTTAAAAAAAGCACCACAGCGGCAGCGCCAAGTCTACTCGAAACGACGTATCCGGTGCAGAGGTACGTATTACTTGACGCCAGGCAATGTCATGCAATGTACGCAGTCCGAGCTACCAACCTTTTACAGCTCGAATAGGTTATGCCAAGGGACGGTGTCGTCTGCGGCCGCTTGATCCGGCAAGTCCTTCGAGCAAACTGCTCTCCGGTACGAACCGTGCCTCCTGCTCGATAGCCATTTTACATGTATTTCCAGCATCTTTCATCAGATTCTCCGTCGCCCGACGTAAGCTGTTCAGGGCTGTTGCCGTGGCTCACCGTTGGGCGCCGGGGGTGAATCGGCCTCCCCATTATCACTACTGCCAGGCCTGCGGCGTCGACATATTTCCGCAAGCCTCACCAGGTTTCCTGCGATCATACCTCGGCCAGAACCACCAAAACCAGAGCCCCTACATATCTAGCTCGGAACCTGGCAGAAATGTATAATGCAACGCATGCAGGCAACCCTAACCATCCCATCGCTATCTATTTCCAGCCATTCCAGACCAACGCCGACAGCACCCAGCCCGCTGCAGCGATCCACCCTGTATATTTATCTACCTATAGCGACATCTGGTATCCATATATAGCGTTAGCAAGTTGGTTGCCCTGCATACACCGTTTACCACGACAGTTAGCCTGCCGGTTCGCTCACCGCACCTGCACGGAGCATTTTGCACGCCCATTGATCAAAGAGACCAGATCTGGACATGTGCGGATCGGAAATCCATGGAGACCCTCGAAGAATAGGATTGTGCCACAGCGTCCTGCAGTTGCAGGATTATGATACCACAGCAACGAACCAAAACCGGTACCCTTCCCAGGAGTCACTGTTATTTCCAAGACTATGCAACGGGAGATGGCTCCCCGGCCAAGACGGCTATAAACCTGTTCGGAGAAATGCTTGAGAACGCTTGGAATATAATCTTGACAACCTCTTCCCAAAAAAGATCGTTCCAGGAAACGCTCTCTCTCCTTCCCTCTGGTTATGGCGTGCAGAAAATTAGTGGTGACGGGCGTTCCTGATGTCCGAACGCATTGAATAAGGGGCCGTTTCAACCAGGCGATGTTTGGCTGTAGTCCCGTCCAACCGCGCGGTTGGTCGCAGTCGGCTTTGGAATCACGGAACGATTATCACGGGATCCGGCTTATCTCAGCCTCCGGTTTTGACAGCTTCCCAGACGCTATTATCTTCGGGAATTTACGTAAACATACACTCGACGGTGGGTCTACTTGCTAAAGGCTATTTCGCAACTTCGATTACACCCGTAATATACAACAGCAACAACATACAATCGTAGTGCTATAATCTAGCAGTTCTCAGGCATCCTCTCGCCCTGCAAGATACATCCAGCTCAATTCAAACCGATAGCGATCTCTGTGCACGTGACTAGAAATACTGGCGTCTGCGGATAGATGTATCGACCGTCGACCATGTGTTGGAATTTGCGAATCTGCGTTGTGACGTCAAGTCCATATGACGTGAACCTCCTGCCGCCTACAAACCTATCACCAGAGTACGGCTCTATGAACTCTTACCCGAAATTACTATTACAATTATAAGTCATATAGCTAAATAGGGATCACTCGCGCGGCTGCTAGTCGCACAATACGGATATCTTCACCAAGTTCAATTATATATCAACACCTAGCCGAGTAAGCGCCCCTGCGCAGGTACGAGAAATGGCAGACCAACCCGGCCTAGTAGGCTACTCTCAAGACCCGCCGGGTACCCCAGACAAATCCGAAGACGCCCAGGCGAGAGAAGAATTCAACGCCGCAAAGCCTCGTGGCGAAGAGCGTGTCCAGGATAAGAAGAACACCAAGAGCGCGCCCAGCGACGCCTCGAAGGCCGAGTACGGTCCGAACCAGCGCAGCGAAGCATTCAAACGTGGCATGGAAGCCCCCAGTGATACCGGGCGCGAGAATTATAGTGGTGTGACAGTAAGACAAGACCAACCAGTCGATTCTAGTTCATCAATTCTTTAAGCTTTTGCTACGGCTATACCCCCAAGTACCCTATCTCGTATTGGGTTCAACGATGGTTCGGGTTCACATGTTCTGAAATCTTGCATCTTACGTTCCCGAGGTTTGATCGATCTATTCGTCTACCACCGTCGGAATGCGTGGCCAGGACCCTATCCCCACACATTGGAGAAATAGGACTTGCATATGCTGACATAGAGCCAATCAACCACAGAAAACAGTTCCAGAATCTACCTATCATCCAGACTATACTGAGAGCGAAGGCAGCGCAAAGACGCACGAAGTTGGCCGTGAGGTACCACCAAGCATCAACCCGACATCAAAGGAGCCGAATCCGGGCGACTACTACGGCTCCACAGGTGGATATTAAACACGCTTTCTCGTCCGGCATAATCCGAAAAAGGGGGGGACAATAGGGTTTTTAGATTGCCGAGCGACTGAGGTCCTTATCTGGCTTGCTCGGTCTCAAGCAGGCGAGCCGGAAGCTTTGTCTGGCAATAGTTATCAAGTTTGGCTAGCTGGGACTCAGGTGGTCCGCACGGACGTGTACATGCACAGTCAATGTACTTGCTTGGAGGTAGGACGCTGTCGGTGGGAGGGTGTCTACAAGTTTTTTTTTTTTGTGGCGGGAAAATATTTCACCGCAATTGTCGCGGTCGAAAGTTTCAGCGAGAACCTGAGGATTAATTGGAATATCACGGCACACAGTGAAAACGGACGGAGAGGGTAATATCCAGTTAAGAAAGGAGGTCGCATGCGGTTCATGTCTGAATGTTCCATGTTGTCGTGAAACTGTGTGAACGAAATGTGCTGGGTACCCAGTACCTAGGTATGCATTCGGTTGGATGGATCTATCCATTCGGTTAGGTGGTACAGGTCCACGCCCGAGCGTCGCGATGGTCGAATATAGTATAGTATCGCATTTATTGTGGCAGCTGTTGGTCCAGCCGAGATGCTTGAATGATAATCCCGAATTAACGTGCGACAATGTTGCTTGTGAGAACGCTCGGACAGGTGTTAGGGCATTCCAACGTTTGCTGCGTCAATACAATGTTGTTGGCTTCGGAAAGCGGCATGGGGCTTTTGAGGATTAAGTACCGCGATTAGCTAGTCGACGCTCGAGCGCACAGCGCACGTGCGTACAAGTCGATTCTGGATGTTATGATACGGCACGGCGGTACGGCAAAGAGCTCGAGATGACATAGTCAAGCTTATGGCGCGGCAGACCTTAAAAAGTTTAACTCCTTTCTGGCAATTAATGCACATTGCAAAATTGCATGCACACCAAAAAGGGCGCGGGAACCTGAAGATATAACCGGCTAAGGTCGTCAGCAAGCTACCACCGGATCCGCCCGACCTCGGGACTGAGAAGAGACTTTCGGCAAGCTCTTCGGCTTCTCGTTTCTCCGTCAAGTCGCTACCTCTCAGTCTGAGACACGGAACGCAACTGGCCATTTACAGCTGCAGCTGCAGCTGAGGGAGCCGAAGGCCACATGGCGGAGATACTTTTTTTTATTTTATTTCATACTGGTGTGTGCGAGGAGCATAACTCTAATTGGCCTGTCGGAGCGCGTCATGGACATCCGGCCGGGACATCTGCTGTAGCTGAATGTTTTGCGTAATCGAATCGAGGTGAAACTGGTTTTCTTTGATTTTATCTTGTACTTGACGGGGCACACTCATTATTGCATTATATCCTGTGGATTCGGTATTTTAGGTTTGTGATTAGGGTATGGCTTGGCGCAGAGAGCAGACGAGCCGTTGTTTCGATGTTATTGGTGGTGGCCCGCATCTAGTATAGATGCGACTCGGCTGGCGCTGGCTAGGCTTGGGCCCACGAGGTCCTTTCTAGCCATGGATTTTTGCAAGAGGACTTGGCGACGAAATCGTTGATGGAGTCGATGCAGGCGCCTGCGCATGTACATGTATGTACCTAGGCATGTGCATCCTGTTTACGTACATGCACATGTACGTCTATGGACGCCTAACTAGGTGGAGTCGACAATGCCTACGAGATATATCATACTACGTGAGATTACACAATGGGCTAGCCATAGGCATGCACCCGTACATACATGCATCCATTGGCGAGATTCAGAAGGATCCAGCGCTGCATTCATTGATTGCAATGGCAATGTTTATTTACTTTTCTAGTTTTGGTTTTTATTCTCCTTCACGTTTCGAGATCCTTTTGAGGAAAGAAGGTAACGCCCGCCCGTGTGCAGGTTGTGTTACATCAAGGTTTAGCTAGTTAGGGGCGCAGTGTTATATCGACATTTCAGGCTTCATCCCCTTCGCGAGATGCATGCAATGTCAAATCCTGCCAACATCCAACAGACCTTGCAATTGTAGATGAAACTAAGTCCTTATATCCCCCGACGAAACGCCAGTATCTTATTTTGTTCGTACGTTTCTCATGCCGCTGAAGCTCCTCGCCAAGTAAAATAAGCAGGTCCATGGACCCACGACCATGTCTTGTAAAGGCAGAGCACAGGCATCGAAATCTCCAGCTAGCTGACAGCGTCCAGCTAGCTACCTTACCCCATCCTCCATGCAGTTAGCTCCGGCCGACCGTTCATGCACCGTCGATCATGGCGTGTTCCTCTAGCTTGAACGCCCTGACGTCCGTGTCCAATTAATATTAATAACTCCAGTCCTGGTAGCCGGCTCGCGCTCGCCTGCCAACAAGCCTGCCAGCTCTGCATCGAATCGAGTCGAGTCGAGCCCCGTTGTGATACGTTACCATGCCAGACCGCATCTGCATCGATCTCCACTCCAGCTGCTTAAATCGAGGCATCTCAAGCGAAACAAAAAAAAAAAGGGCGAGACGAGGAGCAAAACAGCGGCCGTGCGTCGCATGCTGCCGCCGAGAGAGCTTACTACTGAGACAAGTAATAATGACAGACCGAGATCAAACTCGAGTGCTCCCAAACCGGCTATCAGATAAAGGCAAAGGTCGTAGTGCAGCATTGCACCCGCCTTTTGCATTCCCTAATACGATAGATATCAAATCGATAGGAAGACATGCAGACGGGTGGAGGGATGGATGTGGCAGATACGAACGATATGAATACAAGTTAAAGCATGCTTTTGTCACGTCACATGAATCGCTTGGTCATGCAGCCGGAGAGGCCGCAGGAGCGAGCCAGGGATGTCAAGTGCAAGTCAAAATGCAGATGGATTGCCCAGGCCCTCGATTTGGCCAACGGAGCTGGTTCCGAAACGACCACCCTGCTTGAAATATATAATTGCAATGCAAGCAAAAGCGAACAAGCAGCATTTGCAAGCAAGCAGCAAGCACACAAAGGAGGGGATGCAGCTTGGACATCTGATATTTCGGCGTAACGATTTTCCTGTGTACGGCCGTCGGGTCTGCGCCAGTCGCAGCCGGGGTGGCCAGTCAATTAATCTTAGATTAAGCAAGATTAACAGCTGCAGCTGCCACTCTCACCATATTATATTATTAATAAAAATGCTTTTTCTTGTGTCTGGGCGCAGGGAAAAAAAGACATAGCCGAGGGCCCAGATGAACAAAAAAAAAAAAAACTGCCACCATCGGCTTGAAATTCGGAAGCGGAGCACGAAAAGAAATGAAGCCTTGAATAACCACATGTCTATCGGAAGATGCAAGATGATCCGGGGCAGAGACGCATCTCCGACCCTCGTGATCGCATGAATGGCCACTCTGGCCGGGGTACATGACTGATACCTGATATTACCAAGTACCATGGCAGGTATCGTTGATGGCAAAGCACAAGAGAGGAGGACCTGGGGAACTCCACAAAACCGTCCGCTAGCTGCTTTGGGGACCCCTCCACTTTTTCCATCACCCTTTTTTTTAGTTTTTTTTGTTTTTCGATTTCTCGGCTGCTGGGTTTAATGTTTTCCTGGAGACCCCAGGGACCTGCAAAGCAAGCACGCTAAGTTTTTTCGCCTATACCGTACATTAGCTCAGGATAACCAATTTCGGTGCGGGGAACACGAGTTACCAGCAGAAACATATGGATGGTGTGTATCCCGAGATTTAGGATACAGGGACAGAGTTACCTGTCAAGTTGGAGCGGCAGGAGTCATTGCCGGCCTCGTTTTGTTTTATTTTATTTTATTATTGTCGGGCACGGCACATGGGCATCGTAATGTACAGTAATGTTTGAACATTCATTCAAATATGGCTGCCTGCGCCTGTCAACCGAACCTCGGTTTTTGTTGTTGTAAGTTCGAAAGTCCTTCGTCGGCTCTCTCGCGACGGTACATGAAAACACTCTCTGGAGGAGGAGGAGGTTGGCTCCTTCTTTTGAATCCTGTCAAAAAATAAAAAAAAACCACCAGTCCTTAATAAGAACCGCTGATAACTTAAATCATGCAGCCCAGCCCAGTGCCAGCCCAAGCCGGCCGTCCTATAAAGTAGATACAATATAATCCATTTTATCCACAGTGGTCACTCTCCCTTCCCCCCAAAAGGTTAAAAAACACCGACTGTGCTCTCCGCCGTCCTCGCCAATCTGCAGGTCTGGCAAGCCCCCCGGTCCGACGACAGAACTGGCCATCTTCTCGTCCTCGAATCACCGTGTCTCCTCTTCGGCGTCCCGCAAACTAGCGACGCACACACGCACACAAATTCGCAAAGCAGCTAGCTGGGAAAAATTTTTATATCAGAGGTCCGAACCCCAGACTACACCTAATCTTCCTTACTCCAGCTTTTTCCGCCGCCCCACAAATCAGAAACCCCGACGGTGACTTGCGCTCGCAACCTAGGTTTCTGGCTTGCGCTTGCGCACTGTCTCCACTCCGAACGGACATCTGTTCGCTGGCACACCCGGACTTGGGCTGTTCCTTTTTTCTTCTTCCTTCTTCATCGGCCGGCCGGCCCCAGCGCATCGGATCCAGGTAGTTTCGTGACTTCGTAACCAGTATGTACCGCCAGTACCTTAGCCAGTTTTACATTTTGCATTCCCATTCCTCGCTCGCTTGTCTCGCTCGTGAAATTATATTACGGGGTCTAAAACAGCCGCTACCTCAATGCGAAGCGATGGGAGTATATCTGTCTTGACCCTTCCCTTCCCGCCCTCCACGTTTTTCCCTTTTCTCCCCTTCCATCCTCTCCGCTCAGAATTCTCCTAGCACTCTTTGCCTACTGCATTCCAAAAAACAAAAAATTAAATACATGATTAAATAAAAATACACACACCGCCCGTATACGTATATATATACGTACATACATACATACACTTCCGCTATATATCAAGTTCGAACACCCTACCAACCATCCATCCACCCATCCACTACTTCCTCCTTACCTTCCCTTCAGGAGCCTCGACTTATATATATATATCTTCTTCCGCATATAAAAAGTGTTCGGGAGCAGCAAGCCAGGGCCTGAGAACCGCGGTCCCCTAGTCAAGCGACTATTCCGCAAGTCGCGCAGATCTTTACTCTTCCCACCACCCAGCGCAACGGGCGGTGCCTCGAATTCACACCACACGGTCAACAGCTTCGATCAGTCGAGTCGCGGCAGCGTCGCAGGCATGTCGGACCAGGAACCACGGCGGGAGTCGGGACCGAGCCCTTCGAATATTGGCCGTGTCACTTCGACTAACATGAGTTCGACGGAGAGCCAGAGGGTATGCATGCATTCATCTTATGACACTCTTCTGTTTGCGTCAACATGTATGCATATATATGTGTATATACGTGGTTTTTTGAGAAGCCTGGGTTGGACTTTAGCTAATTGGTGGTTCTATCTCACAGGAAGTATTCACAATGCCTCCGGCCCCGCCGCAGCCTCAAAAGAGACCCATCGGAGAGAAAATGTGGGTTTCAGCCGCAGAATCTAGACACTTTGGCACTTTGCATGCTGACTGTTGACTCTTTTTTAGCGTCCGATGGCTGAAATATGGACCAGTTGATTGAGCGACATCACAAAAGATAATACAAAGTCTTCGAAAAGCGGAATTCATTGGCGACTCTCTCTCTCTTTTTTTTTTTTACTGTCTTTTCCTTTTGAAAGCTATTTAGTGTATTTCTTTGTTTTCGCGGGCGTCGGTGCGCAACGGGATCTGGGAACGATTAATTTTTCTTGAATTTACCTGCTATTATCCGAGGTCGATTCATTTCTTGAGCAGTCTCCTTGGTTTGGTTACATATTATTGCGTTAATGGGCTTGCTACATTATCATTTGGATGTTACCTTAGTCTTCTTCTTCCAAGTGGCGGATACATTCAAGAAGGTTTCTTATCTACCAGATGCATTTCAGGTATTATTTCTCACTTACCTGCAGTTTTTTCTTTCTTTTTCCTTTTTCTTCGCTCGTTCAGGATATTATACTACCATATTTAGTCCAAATTTCTTTCGCACACAATTAAATGACACAACTTGGAAATCTTCTCTCAGATTACGAGCGCTGCAGAATCTCGATTGCCAGTCAACCAGCGCCACACGCACGTACGCACGCACATGTAGACGACCAACAGCAGCAGCTACCTCTCTTAAGTAAATGCATCGTGTCCTATCATATTTATCTCATCGTATCTGCATCCTGCGACCTTTGCTTCATGCCGCCGTGTTCAAACAAAGTGCACTGAAAATATAAACTCCGTACTTAATGAGAGAAAAAAAATTTTTTTTTTCTTTTATCCACTTATCTGGCAAAATGCAAGAGGAAACAAGCTAGCAGCTGGCTGGCTGGGGATAGCCGTTACCGCGGCCGGCGCGGAGGTCTCTAATTTTATCGTATGGCTGCATACGCACAAGCACAGACCGCCCAACAATCCATCCATCCTTCTCAGAAGAAACTGACTTGCTGAGACGGACGAAACGAAAGACTGTATTATATTAGCCAACAAGCCAGCAGACCAAAAAGGCCCAGCCAGTCCAGCCAGTCCAGACAGACAGACAGACAGACAGACAGAACTATACTAGCCGGCTCTACCAGTAAATTTTGGGGTGTGCGTGCAGCCCAAAACGCCATATAATTACGAAACTACCGACCTATATCATCCCTGTGTTATATACCCCAACTCTGAAAAAATGTATATACATGGATGGTTGGATGGGATAGGATATAAAAGCTGCCTGTCGGCCGTATACCTGCTTGCTTGCATACATGCAGGCGTAAGTGAGGAGGATGAATCAGAGCACTTACCTACCTACTTAAGTACCTACTTACCCACTGGGGCTGGCTTCCACCCCGAGTTAATATATCAATTTTTATGCCTGCACACACCTACACCCACTTGGGAAAATTTAAACCCTAGCGCTGTATACCCGTGACAGGATCTTCCATGCTTGGCTGGAGCACTTAGTTGGTCGGTAGCTTTTGGACAGGATAGATAGGATAGAACGGGACAAACGGCGCATACTGTGTATTGAGAAATAGTAGGGACGGTGCAGTTATTTATGTTATCCCTGGTTCATAATGTTTTTGCTAAGTACTGCATGGGTGGGCGGGTTCCCTTTGAATCTTGGATTCTGGGACGTGCATGTTTCTATAAATCTACGGAGAGCGGGAAAATCTCAAGATCTCGTTCACTTCTCATTTATCAGATGAGACAAACTGGCGAGATATACGCCCCAGATGCGTATGTATCGTGTTTATTTATGTTCCTAACGAACGTCATCGACGAAACTAGTCCGACCAAAAACCGTACCTGACAATCATGACCGAGCATTGCCGAATCTGGGGGGCGATTAGCTAATGCGGAGGCTAGACTGCGGGTTTGTTTTTGTTATTTTGGGAAGGCGAGCGGGGTGCAGGTCAGTATCTACAACCTTAATTCAACGGTTCAGAGACAAGCTCAAGGAAGTTGTTTGGGTGCAAGCATGTGCTGTTGTTGTTCTTTGTCCAGCAAAGAACTAATTCTCCTTCTGTCTTCCAAATGTAAAACACGAGATGGGGAACTGATTCCAAGATCGAGACAGATCCTTCGATTCTGAAAGCGGGGAAAGCAGAACGCCCCAGCTGCAGCTAGCTGCTACCTTCTTCAAGGGTTTGCGCGACTCGAGTCAGCTGGGCTGTGAACCGAAAAGTTATCAACACATCCACATCTAGAAATCCAACAATGCTTAATAATACCCTCCCTTTTCGAGGAATATTATCCCCTAAGGTAAGGACTTTATTACCAACTTTGGCTCAGAGGTATTCCAAATAAACTCCGATACTTTTATTCTTTCCATCACTCGATAAATCAATTTCGAATCACTGCTACATACCAGCGAAGCAATCTCATGATCAAATCTCCATTCCTTTTTTTTTTCAAACACTTCCAACACTTAATTCAAACGAAAATGCCAATGGCGCACTGCATTGCAGGAATTCTGCAAGTTCAACCCCCAAAACCGGGACACGGCATAGATAACCTTAAATTTATGCTAGCCCCCGGATCGAATACGATACCAAGACTAAGAAACAAACCTATCAATTATCGATAACCGTAACTAGACTATAGCTATAGCCCTTAGCCATCCCTCCCTTCCTCCGTCCGTCCAAGCAGACACATGCACATATTTCCCGGTTGCGGCTTTTTTTTCCCGCCCTCGCTCGCTCCTTCGCTCGCTCGCTAGCTGGCCAAACCGAAGAAATTCATGCACATACCTCGTATAGTTAATTTATCCAGGGACCGAAAAAAAAAGAAAGAGGTAATGCAATACACGCAGACGTGTGCGACATGTCAGGGGTCACTGTTACAGGTTTGACGACCGGATCCAAGCCGAAGCTACATATAAGATATTACTATTATTCAGTACTGGTATAGCTGACTGCCTGATTGGCTGGGAAATACACATATCCGGCCGCTGACAGATGTTGGACCAAATTCTGATATAGTCATATTGGGTGTATCTCAGTATGTACTTATGCATGTGTATATCTCTATCTCATGTGTATAAACCTCGTCACGGTGACACTCTATCCAGTAAACGACTTGATTGCTTAACTTTTGTCAAATTTTAGGAATGGCCCGAGGGGTGCAGCAGCTGACGCGCGGCAGAAATGTAGCAATTGAATTCTTGATTCGAGCCAAACTGGTTCAACTAGCTAGGTTGGGCGGGGCTGATCACATTGATCTTGAATTCGAGAGCGGACAATCTGCACCAATCAATATACCGGCTGGCCGTTCTAACCGCCTACCACTAGCACGGCGTTCATGTAGTATGTATGTGTGGGTGTGTGTGTATATATAGAAATAGGACGGAGGCAAAATCCAAACGCCAAACAGGATCCTAGGAGATGTCCGAACTGTGAATCTTGAATCTTGAACCACACCCTGGTTGATAGACAGCCACGTAGTCAGGTGCACATGCCATTGGCGTCAAAAAACTCGACGAGGGGGGCGGGGGATATAACCTCCCCCAGAATCTTGCCACCTTCACCATCATATGATCACGACTTTCGATCGAAACCCTGAACTCCAGCCCTCAGCTCCGGTCTTCAGTTCTTCGGCGAGTACGCGGTACGGCAGGAAAATGGTGGCCGTAACGTAACATGCATCTGCACCCTAGGTGATCGGTGTGGATTGGCCTCGAGACCAGGTGCGGATTGGAATTCGAATTAATGAAGCCTAGTATGGTGCAAGCACCAGGAGTCATCTGACGTGATTTTCCATGGTATCAAAAGTGAAAATGGAAGCGAGCGCCTGGACAGGGCCCTGAATCGGCCTCGAACCCTAACTTCTTTTGTTTTTTCTTTGATGTTTCCAGTTTCATGAATTCATGAGCAGGGCTTGAGCGTACGGCATAGTCTGATTCTCATACGTGTACCTTAATTCTCTCCCTCTCTCTCGCTCTTACCGGCCGGGTCTGCCTCCGAGCCGTGAACCGTTCCGGAAAAACTGAGATATGGCTGTAATTACGACTGCAGACAGGGTGCTCCGGCTAAATCTCTGGATAAGTTCGTCGACACCCTCGCAAGAATGTCTTCGCTCGCTTGTTGGCGCAATTGGCTCGGGTAATTTGTCTTTGAACTCGGCACGATATCTTTCCCAGGTGGGACTGCCACATTCCTACCAAACACTCACTTTAAATGGAGAAACGAAAAGAAAAAACTACCGAGGGTGACGCTTTGATTGCGCGCATGGATTTTGATATTTTCTGAACTCTGAAACCAGATTCTACATGTAAGTGTGTATATATGTACTTAGTACTTGTTTACACACTTAGCAAGCCGCGAAATTACAATAATCCCAGACCCGGAGCCTCGCCTTCCGAGGATATGACAAGAGGGAAACGTTAACAATCATGTATAATATAATATACTATGGACAAACAAACCACAGACAACCCAATAAACTCCACCACTAGCTTGGTTGGAAAGAGACAAAAAATTTAGAGTCTTTTGAAAAAAAAAAAAAAATTCAACCCTCAAAGGAGAATGTCAACGCCTGCCTATCAATCATTCTTCTTCCCAGCCACCATGTCCTTCTCAAACGCATCAACAACGCCAAGCACCATCTTCAGATGCTTCAATCCTATCGTCTCCTTCCTTCTCGCGGCGATACCCAGCGCTGTCCGCGTCGCATTCTTGATCTGCCGACCGTTCAGTTGGATGCCTGCCAGCTCATCATAATCTGACTCCACCATCGCCGTCGTGACACCGCTGCTCTCAATCTTGGCGATGAAGTTCTTCCAGACCTGGGCACGTGCACCAGGAGTGAGTTCATTGTAGCGGATGGCGATGTGAATACGGGATTGGATAGCCTCATCAAAGGTTGCCACACGGTTGGAGGTTAGGAAGAGGATGCCGTGATAGTATTCGAGCAGGCGGAGGAAGATGCTGACGAGTGCATTTCGTTGGATATCGTGGAGTGAGCGTTGCTCGAGGTAGACGTCTGCCTCATCGAGGAGGAGGACGGCCTTCCAGATAGTGCAGAGCTGCAGGATCTGGTTGAGGTTCTTCTCGACGGTAACAGCTTCGGTACCCAGGCTGCCTGCGGAGACCGTGTACAGCGGCGAGCGAGTGTATTCCGCCACCGTTTCTGCCGTCATGGTCTTGCCGAGACCGGGGGCGCCGTGGAGGACAGAGATCAGACCCTTACCCTTGCCTTCGACAAAGTCGTCAAAGGCGGCTTCGTTGGTGATGTGGGATTCGACGAGACCACAGATCAGTTCCTTGGTTTCTTCCGGAAGAACGAGCTTGGAGAACGAGTCCGTGTTCCAAACAACTTCCTCGATGTCGTCGATGAAGAATTGCAACCACTTCTTGCTACCTAGCGTGTATCCGTACATCGTGGCATTGCAAAGAAGCTTCTGGTCGTCACTTAGCTCGAGGACGGGCTTGTTGGCACCGGTGGTGTCTTGGAAGTCTGTGGCAGGGCCGGGAGCACCTCCTCTGTTGCGGTGCCTGTTGCCGTACATATTGTCATATTGTTCTTCATAATAGTCATCGCTACCAATCTTTGCCTTATCCTTCGACTTGGCTAGTTCTTGGAGTCGTTTAGCGGAATTGGGGTTGAATGATGCGTGAGTGCTAGCATCAATCATGACACGGCCGTTGACGGGCACCTTGGATGGGCCAAATAGCGTCATTTCAACGCCGATGCCGTTATATTTCTTGCAATGACTACCCTGGAGCGAGACGAATTTGGAACCTCGCTCAATCAGCCGCTTAGCCATAGCATCCTTATCCGGGTACCAATCAAAGGGCATGGCTGAGAGATCTTGGACCCTCCTGCTTCCAGTGAAGCCAAAGATCTCAGATTCGATATCAGCCTCACCAAACTTGTTGCCGTCATAGTCCACATATGTTCCTTTCAAGGACAGTCCGCACTCGGTTCGCGAGTGGGACGCTAGCCTGAAGACGCGTGGCTGGGTCAACTTTGTGGTGTAGACGAGGATGCCAGGCTTGAATATCGTCCAGAGGCTAGAAGAAAACCGAAAGTTAGCAAGATGAATCGGTATACAAAGGGCCAATTGCGCATTGAGGGAAACTCACAGGTCAAAGCTGATCAAGCCTTCCGATGTCAAATTATCGTACTCCTCATTGACAGACTCAAACTCATCGTCTAGGAACTTGATCAGAACCTCCAGATGTTCGGCAAGATCCGATTCTTCCTCCTTTTCTTTTTCCTTTTCCTTTTCTTTCTCTTCTGCCTTCTCTTCTCCCTTAGCCTCTTCCTTCTCTTCTCCCTTAGCCTTTTCCTTTTCTTCTCCCTTCTTTGCCTTCTCCTTTTCCAGAGCATCTTTCAGCTCATTCTGGTAATACCAGAGCACACGGATAGGGTAATTAAGCGTAACCTGACTGGTTGAGAAGGAGATGCCAGGATAATCGGTGATCATATCCCTGAGCAATTCCTTGACAGGCTTCGACTGAATGTCGATAGTTCGTTGATAGGGAAGGCCATTTTCATTAAAATAGACTGTGCTCAGGAACGTGTAGGCGCCGTACTTGTCAGATTTGTCCTGCTTTGGAGGAGCAGCACCGACTTCGCAGATGGTTGTGTAGCCATCCACACCATATCGGTTTTCTAGGAACTTGAATTCATTCTTAGTTTCGTTTTTGAGGGCGTCTTCCTTACGGACTTCCTCAAACGCCTCGTCCGACGGGGTAGATGGGTCTTCTGGAGTTGGCATTCTGCGCTGTGGTCTATGTCGGCCACCAAGACGTCTTCCTCTCGGTGGCATTCAAAAAGTGTTTAAGGGAAAAGAGGATGGAAGAGCTTGAGAGTAGCTAGATGGGTTTAATTGGGATACTGGGAGAGAGAATGCAATATTTGGCGGCAAGATGCTGCGGTTTAAATAGACGATTGCCGCGAAGGATCCAGATCAAACGATGGATCCTTTCGGTAGTCCACAGCATCGTATACGCGATACCATGCTTCTTTCCCCAGCATTTGCACAATATGCTTACTGCCTCAATTTGGGGGGTAGCTCTGGTTGACGTGGGTGGCCATCTTGGCGTGTGTTGTGCTCTCCGCCTGCAGACGCGCCTTTCTGTCCGGCCTAGTTGCCTCCTACTCAACTGTGCTGAGGTACAAGTGACTCACGGCCGTCGGCTCAAGGACAAAAGTGAACTTGAGCGTTCCGGCAGTACGACAAGTACGAACTTAAAAGCAGGTCTCAGTTGAGTACTCCCCCAATCCTAGCTTCGGAACACTGTCTCCGGCTCCAATGGGCGACTGGCTCACATTATCAAGGCGGGGAACTGACCACTAACACTCGCTCTAGCGCCGGGCCTGGGGCCGATAGCATCATGTCAATCTCCGACTCATGGACTATATGAGAGCTGAATCCAGTGGGATAACAGCCAATCTGGCCTGAATTCGGTTTTCATGTTTGACAGGATCCTTGATCAGTACCCCGCTCAGGTTGAGCTGTTGGGGTTCACATGAAATCGGCCAGCCTGACTTCGGCCTGGAGCTCTTCCGGATGCTACGAATGCATTCATGGAAGCTCTTCGTATCCATTTGGCATCGATTACTCTTTCGGAGGAACGGATACTGTGACGCGTCTCGTCCATCTTAAGAGTCCATGACAATTGACATTCAAGTCGACTCATGCCTAGCGCCCCCAGGCACGGCTACATGTGACATCGCGTGAGACATCTCAGAAAAACCAAGTGTCGGGAAAGAATTTTTTTTGTGAAATTTCGTTCTATTCTCATCCTCCCCTGCCTTTCCTCCATTTCTCATAACATGAATGATAGCTCCACCGGTTTTTAAATAACCCGTATTCCTCTCTGACTTTATTTTTCTTTCTTTTGTTTCGAGTCGTTGGTCGTGGACAGGTACGTGTGCGTATGTAACAATGGTCTAAGAATGCTCATCGTAGTATCATACAAGAAGTGTAAAAAAAAATAATAATAATCAGATCCCACGGGGTATTGATCCTCCCTCGAATCCATCCTGCAGCGTAGAAAAATGTCAGGCTCTAGTTCCGAAAGGATCGAGGTTGAGAGTAAAAGTATTTCCGAGTAGTTGTAGCGCAGTCGACTAGCTAGGAACCGACGTCACCGAGTCGCATTTCGCGGTAGACGACGTTTGAAAAAAAAAAAAGTATAAAATAAATCCGTAAAAAAAAAAAAAAAAGACAAAGGCCGATATCGATTATAACACCCGTATGCATGGACAAGAGGAAGACGTTTCAGAAAGAAGGCGTGTATAATAGGAAGAATTGGAATACCGCAGGGGGTATAATAGAAGAAGAGAATTTCAAGAGAGAAGACCAGTTTGCCCCATTATGACGGAATTGCAGCAAAAGAGGTAGTATAATATAAGAAAAGTGAAGGTTTCCATCAAATCTCCTTGAAAATAATCACGCTTTTTTTGGTTGACAATTTTCTTCCATCTACTTCTTCCTGAACGAGCAACCCTCCGTCAGTCTCGCCTTGCCTCCCGTCGGTTGACACAGAACAGTTGCGCAGGAACCGCAGATAACGACAGTCTGTGCATGCGAGAATACGGTGGTGATAACGTAGCAACCAGGGCACTTGACGTCCATGAAGAAGGATCGAGGAGCAGGGACAAGGGTCTGGATATTTAAAAGTCGTTAGATATGATGTACTTTTATATTGGACATTCGACCAGCCTTTAGGGTATTTGTATGGTCGTACCTTGAGCTTGTGTTTCCGGACCTCAGCGGCGGGCGAGGGGTTAAGGAGATCTTCTGCGAGAACCTATCCGGAAAAATGACAGCAGGTTAGCCTTCGACGTCTACATATGCAAATTTGATAGTTTCTGTCCTCCCATTTTCTCTATATCTGCATATTTCACACAACTCGATGCTCTTCCACTCCCCGACGATTATTCCTGGTAGCTCGATGAGCTATCTGCTGCTAGACTTCATTCTCCTCGTCGAAAAATACTGCACGTGGCCCCCTCATCTCTCTCCCACAAAATAACTTCGAGAACCGGCACAAGAGGGTATCCTTACCATGGTGAATGATTGTTATCGAGAATCGGGTATCCCAAAATTTACGTTGATAGGGGTGAAAGGTCGAAACTGTCAGAAGCCAGACAACTTGAATATGCAGCGGATGAGGCAAAGTGAGGTTGAGTCAAATCCCAAAGTCAAAAAGGTTGGTAGACAAAAAAATTGGCCAAACGAGGGTTAAGACCTAAGGCTAATGCACGAGAAAAGGTGTTGTTGTGTTGCCAAGATCAAACCCAGCGTTTGTCGCTCATATGCCTCTGTTTGCTATGTTTGCCGACGTCTGTTCCCCCCACGAGGATTCTCCGCTTTTGTTGGTGGCGCAGTCCAACGCAGGCGGATGTCGTATTTCGATTATCGATTACTGTATGACCATTCAATACGTGTGAAGGCATAACCTCTACGTGATGGAAACAGAGATCGCTACAGACCGAACCCCATTCAAGATGGTATCTAAGATGATTTGTAGAATGAAAAGGATTACGGAGTGACTGGTCTACGGACATGATGCATTATGCAATACGGAATTTCGAAATGAGACTGCCAAACGAGCTTGTGCTCGATGACTTATCCAATACTTGATGCATGAATGGAGCTACGATCGATGGTGCTGGAAGCAGAGGCTAAAGGGGGATACATCTGGATGTTCGTTTTGGCTCCAACAACGAACGAGATCTGGTTCACGAGAAAATATACTGGTAGAGGTGAAGGTATTAGTGGGTTTAAAGCTAAAATCCAGTTTACTAATAGTCTTGGTCTCTACGTTCCTAGTCGCATTCACCGCCCGCTGATTTGGCGGAATGTGGCTATAGCGCTCATACTCCTTATCTTGTAGGAGTGCAATAGTCTCGAATTCAATCTTGATGGGCCTACTGGAGCCTTTGGGGTGGCCCAGGGTCTCTTTACTTCATACTTGTATCGCGTTCGCACCATAAAACTGTTTAACATGGATACGTTGATGGGTAGAAGGGCACTGGAAAGAATAATACGGAGCGGCAATCGTGGCGAAGATGGTTTAGCGAAGTTGCCTTCCATTTCTCACTGTAGGACAACGAATGTCACGTCGATATATCGATATCGTCGTATGATGAAATTCGAAAGTGTGTTATGAATTTACTACATATGAGTTAAGGGTAAGTATTGGTTTGATGTCGGAGCAAGAGAGTACGTACGTAGAGGCAGAGAGCAGAATGCATCGGAGTAGAGGCATCAGGACTACGCAGAAAATACACAAAAGACGGAATTACCTTCACGATTGGCGGAGGGATGCTGTAGCAGCCACGATGCTGCGAATGTGGGCCTGGTTGCCGAGATGCTGGATTGTGTGATTGCCTTCACTGGTGGGGTGGGGCAATATGAAGTTGAAGACGTCTGAAGGACGTAGACGACAGGCTAAAACGCTACGAATAGTATCAAAAGAAAGGATGAGTTAGAATGAGTTGGCAAGAGGATTTTGGGAACAATAGTGACACTCAGCTTAGTGTACTGCGTCTTGGTTTGATTTTAGACAGCCATCGATTGTAAACTGTTTCTGGCTTCAAATACGCGTAGATGAGCCCTAGGATACTATCCTCAAAGACCGAAGGCCATGCGTGATCGTCTACTTGGTCCTCAAACTTATTGAGTCGCTAACCTCCGCCAAGTTTGCGAGGCTCTTTCTTCCCAGAAGGAATTCAAGAAGTAGATACACGGCTCCAACCCGGGAGGGAAGCACCACTTCGATCATGGCCGGACGGAGGGCTGGTTGGGCACTGTTTACCCGACAGTGGCATCGACTCGAGTTGGACGATTCTCTCTTTCATCGATTCGAAAATCTTTGGTATAGCGACCAATGAGAGCATGACTGTAAATGGCAATATCCAGACAACTTGTGATGCCGAGAAGCAGTGGCTAGATTACACAGATGCACAGTGTATTGCGTATATCGGGCAGCGTTGCAGTGGGCGGAACTGCCTTGGGAGTCGGAGTCTTGGAGAGAGAGAAAGAGGGGAAAAGGTAGAAACGGCGGGAGGTGAGGTTGAGGGCAAGAGAGTGGCCTTGGAATACTCGAGGTGTCAGAATATTTCGAAGTTTCATTGCCGCCGAAAGCCCAATCCTTTACGGCAGTTGCTTTCTGACTCTCGTATTGTAAATGCACGATAGAGACCTCAACCTGGGCATGTTATTTAGCCGGTATCAAATGCGATATTTTTGAAAGTGCGGTGATACCGAATATACTAACTCACCAGCATCGATACTAGAAGGTATATACATGATACCATCTGTCAGCCAACATCTTTCATCTTGAGAGTCGCGAATTGTGGTTTCGTCGCCACTCGTCCGACAGTAGGGTACCCTAGAGAGAGAGAGAAGTATGTCAGTCTCGTAAAATGGAAAATTTGAAAACCACGGAGCTCGGTGCATGACACGAATCTTCGAATTCTGCATAGATCCTGGAGGAATTTCTTCGGTATCAAGGGTAGCTGATCCTGGAGAAACTCTAATATATCCTCGCCATCGTCAAAACATGGCGAACTATAATTATTATCCAGGGAGACGATTGTCTCGCGAATTTGAACCAGACGTTGCAGTTCGTGGCATGGTTCACGAGACAAGGGCATGAGGTGTATCACATGCTATCCGGGTCCACCGAAACGCGATGTCTGTTAGGGATCGTTGTCTCGTAAATTATAAACCAAATTTCGACTGCTGCAAAGTGGAGTAAAGAACTTTGTGCCTTACAGTTACCTTCCATGCATGCAGTTATACGCACCCAGCCCCGTTATTCTTCCGCGCTCCACATTATGAACGCTACGACATGCATTAATATTTTCCACCCGCCCAAACTCCCCTGATTTTGGCTTTTGCCCATCCAGTGTGATATTAAATGAGACCTATATAATAGTATAATAAAACGTGCAGACTAAATTTACGTCAAAAGACTAAGTGTCGGCAATTGAGGCTCGGTAAACTATTCACGACTCCATGGATTCTCATTGGAGGCGCTATCCGAAACAAGGAGTTTTCTGGAACTTCGAAGCCATGAAAAAGTGGGGCCCTCAGGCTGCGGCATAGCGCTATAGCCCACCTCTCACGTCACCAGCCTGCAGATTTCGAATAGCTATTTCACATATTGATATGCAGGAGTGATATTATTACCCCAATTTATTATTATTATTATTGTTACCACATACAAAATATTATTGGCCGTACGAGATTGAGATCCTTTAGAGAATCTGTGCTCTTTCATATCAGATTACGCGATATTGCAAGGACAGTCCAGACATCACATGGGCTGGCTACGCATGCAGGACGTGTTTAATTTGCTTCCTGATTTGAGAAACGTTGGAATGGTGGCGTCCAGCTCAACCCAGGTCCGCACGCTAAAGTGATCGTGGCACGGCCTGAGCGAATGTGTCCGTGCGGTAATACAGGGCCAACATTATTATACTTGCAAAAAAAAAAAAAAAGCTTACAGCGGTGGAGGCAATCCTAAATATGCTTATCCTGCCAGGTGGGTTCCGGGTTCTTGGCATCTGATATGCGGATATAAGTGTTGATTTTCATATCACTTCTGGCGCTTAAGCGTTTTAACAAATATTTTCTCTTTGAAAACTCTGCTAGTAATGGTGTGGAGTCGACACACCTTCATGCAGTGCACATGCATTTGTATACGTGTATCAACTATCTTTGAGATCGTATCAGTTTCTTGCTCGATAACGGAATGCTATTGTTTCTTGCAGGGTCGTTGCTTCCCGGAAGCCGAAGTTCCTCCGATTCGACTTGAAGGCTTTCACATGCGTATATCCAATATTCCAATGCAATACAAAATGCAAATATATATTGCAAATGTAATAGTGAACAAGGTGTTTACGAGGTTCTATATAGGTACACAGCCCCATACAAACTGCTCATTTATCCTAAGGATGGGGATCTGAGATGAGCGTATTGTTAACTTACTATATTCGCCGATCATATATAGCACCAATGTTGAAGCCGTCACATTGCATAGTTAGTACTATAATATGTGCGGGGTACACCTATACGGCACTTTTCACCCGCTCAAGATATTCGCTCTGCCTAGGACTGCATTGTTTCGAGGTCCTAGTGCAGTTCTGGGCGTGGAGGGGGTTTTAACCTTCACAAAAATCCAAGGAGCTCGTTCTAAGCTTCGTGCGGGTCATTTGATTAGACTTGACCAATTGCAATAGCTAATCGGCTCACCTGGACGCTTATTTTTCCAAAATTTGGTGTTTCCTTAGGTCCGTAGCCATGGGTCGCTCACTTTACAAAAGGCTCGATCCATGTCGTTGATCTGTGCGCAATAAGAGCAAACCGGACCAGCCAATCGCGATATCGCAATATCATTATTGCGATACCGCGGAGGAAGAGTCAGAATTCTGGAATGTGCGGGTGCCGTACTCGAGTGGAGAACTCGAAAGCTAACTAAACTAAACTCCAACTTGTGCAGCTGTGAGCTTGCCCCGCTGACACGAAACATCTTTGAAACAATATAACCTCTCGGTCGAGTTCTCTTCAAACATGATTGCCTTTGGGCTTATCTGATCGCGGGCGTGCATCAGATATCAGTCGCAGGCTTGGCACGTGACGTAGCGTCGAACACGCTAGCGCTTACGTAATGCATGAATCAGCGCGGAACTTGCTCCCGCCCACAGGAAGCTATAAGATTTGCAGCTGCAGCTGCCGCGTGCGCATGCTGCCAATACGGCCGATATATACTTATATAATCAAGAACAATATATTGTGCTATTGCGCAAACAATAGGGTAGATGGTATGGCAATTCGATTCGACTATACTCAGTTATTTCCTTTAGGGGCGAAGAGAAAGCCCCTTTGTAATTGATTCCGTCGAGATCGTGGTGCATGTAGAATCTTCATTTCCTCTAGCTAGCGAGATGAAAAACAGGCTGAACAATTACATTTCAGCTAATGACACGGGTTCCTCATTGTTAGCGAGTAGAGACCGGGTTGAGATTCACAAGAGAGCACAGTGGACTTGTTACCGGATTTAAGAAAAAGGTCAATTTCAATACATTCTTTCAGATCCCCGCCTGCCTGTCGTAGACTGCATACCCCGCCCTTTGGCCTCATCATCAAGAGTGGCCTCCAAATTAAACACTTTTATAAGAAAAGGAAAAAAAAAAATATGTATAATGACATCGGTAGGAGCGACCGCTTCGGTGGCCTCTACATGCAACGAAGTGAACTGATAGTATGCAAAGGTGCAAGAGGTGGAACGGAAGAAATGACTGACAGAAAAACGTTAAGACATATATGACGAGAAAACAAGAAAGAGAAAAAAAAACGCCCGATAAAGCGCGCCAGGACCAATTGACAGTGAGTAAGTAATATAGCAACATGCATACAAAGACATATTATCGATCAAAAGATGACACCAAATATATATAGAAAATGAAGGGAAGAAAAGAAAGAAAAGAATAACCCTATTAGACCCATAGACTCCCAAGCTAGCAAAGCTTGCAAGTAGCTAAAAGAGAAGCGAACTCCAACTAGCTTTGCGCGTAAAGTCATTATATCAGCTCATCTTTGCCAAGGTTAGCACTGTGCCTGATCGCATCCTTGATTGTGCTCTCCTGAAAGACGGGGCCTTGGCCGTCGCAGACTGCTCGCGATTTTAGGAATTCGCTAGCAGCTGAGATGTCAACTTGTCCGTCAATGTATAATGAGTCGTTGGTAATCAGATCCCATGCCGCAGCGGCACCGAGCAGACGCTCTCCCGTTTCGGGGTGATGGCTAACCCGGTGGCTAGGAGTCTTGTTCTTATGTGGCTCTAGCACAATGTCATAAAAGTCGGTCGGCGAGTAGGAGACAGGGCCGACATCAACAGGCGCGTGCGGCGCAGGCTGGAGCGCGGCTTGCGCGGCGGAGGTCGCACGGAGGATCTGATTCTCCGTGGTAATCTTTTGCAGCTCCCTCTTCAGGCGCTCGTTCTCGGATAGGACGTTCGAGGAGGTAGCCTCCAGGTTGGAGAGCTTCTCTTCAAGTTCTTTGACATGGCGTTCCTTGCGCTCGCGGAATGCTCGTTGACTGAATGAAAGAAAAAAAGCGACCGGGTTAGCGGGGTAAGCTCGGTAAGATTTCGGTAAATAGAGAGGGTGTGTAAGAGAGGGGATAGGAATGTAGACTTACGCAGCTCTGTTTTGAGCTTTCCGTTTCTTTGAAGCAATAGCAGTCAGCACCATTTTATTGTACGACTGGTAAGGAGAGCTCAATTGAATTGGTACAGGAGAGAAGGGCATTCGTACAGATTGCTGCGGCGTCAGCTCCTTTTCTTCACTGCTGCTCCTGTGGTGCAATGGGGGCACCTCCTCCCCACTTCCACTGTACACCTGCTGACCCTGGGCTGATAGTATTTCCCTATCAAACGCAGCGAAGGCATCGTAGTTGCCGCCGTTATAATTCTGAGGCATCTTTGTTAGCGGGAAATTCCTGCTTGTGTCCTATGTAGCTATTCTTTAGCGAATGAAATTGAAAGAAATGGATATATCCGGAAATGCAAACAGGGCGATGGGGACAAGGGAAGAGAAGCAAAGCAAAAGCAAGCTCCCGGATCTTGATGATTGAGGCAGAGAAAAACACATAGGCAGGATTACGGCGCAGTTCCGATAAGAACCTTGGTAGCTGCCGTTCCGATGGATATCTACGCTTACATTGTTGGGAGAGGCGTTCCGGAAGCTTTCCTCCGAGCCGGAGTGAATGCCGCTGGATTGGGTGGAAGACGCCGGTTGCTGGAATACCACGTATGGCTGGGGTTGGTAATACGTCGAGTAATCCATTACTGAGCACGGCAAATGTTTGTGAGGGCAAGCAGCTTGTCAAACTCGGTCCGGGCAGGTCTGCGAGACTGCTCTGGGCGGATAGAATGGTCGAGATGCAAATTCAGATTTACTCTTTTTGGGTGCAGCTGTCGATGAATAATTGAGTTGTAAGCAGAAAGTGGAGAAAGAAGCGAGAGGTTGGACAGCGCTAGCGGTTCTCTCCGAACGAGTTGGTTGGAGCTTGAAGGTTTGAGTTGTTGTGGGAAAAAGTCGACAAGTTGGGAGTTGGAGGTTGTGAGGGCTTTGGGGGAGGTTCTATAAACAATTTATAAGGATAGTTTATAAATAAGTAATTAGATATGCTGAGGTCTCGAGATCGATGCTGCTAGACTTTTTGGATGGATGATGGGCTTGATGATATAGAATTCGACGGATCTGAGGCAGGAACCGCAGGCTTATTAGGACGTCTTATTTGTAAGCACTCGGACGGGGAACAGATACAAGAAAAAAAATGAAAAAAATGAAAAAAAAATAAAACATAAACCTAGAAAATTGCCATGATGGATGGGGTGTGTGTGTCCTGTGGTTCCTGAGGAGCTTAGCATACCTGTTATTATCATGTGTGGAGCCATGAGCTTTTCGAACAAGGGGTATGAGTGCCTGCGCTGGGCGGTTTCGTTTCAGGGTAGTGGTTCCCTGTCACGCCAAATCCTCGAGGCCTCCCTCGCACGGGAAAATCCGCGATATACAGCTGTATACGACACGCGCAAGTGTCGACAATCTACACGTTTGACCATGTCCCTGACGGGACAGAAGTCTGCCGCCTTCTGACATGTGCAATCTTGACGCATCAACCCAACAACGATGGCGACGGGGTGCGGTGGTGAAAGGCGCCGATGGGTCCAAGTTCCCCGTTCAGGGCTTGGTGCTCCAATGAGAACTGGGAACAACCCCCAAGCCCAATTTGCCAAACCAAAAGAAAAGCTTAGCCCGGCGGGGCCAGATGCAGCTTTGTTGATTATGATCATTGTCATTTTGACAAATGGGCAACCACAGCCTCAGTTAAGCCCATTTTGCATCTCAATCGCAATCTATCGTGAACGAACCCGCTCAAGTCGCAAGTTTTTCGTCAGAATCGAGCTGACAAAGAAGATCCCGATCCATCGGCGTCCCGATTCTACCTTCCGACTTTCTCATGTTGAAGGTGTCGCGGTCGTATCTTCCGACCTCCGATTCATGCCAGCCCTATATTGATTTTGGTGTTGTTAATATATTTTTAAAATTTCTGTAACAATTGTTATCTGAAAAATGGTTGACCGAGCAGTAATTGCCGATAATCTAGGTCTGGTATATCACGTTGCAACGCCATGCCTGCTTGCATGCATGCAGGGCTATGGGGCCATGCGCTAAGTGTTTCTCGAACTTTAGCGTCTACAGGACCTTGGATCTGCTCACAATATATATTAATAACATAAGGATTACGAGAGATAAGCCTGTGGGAACCAAGCCGAACCTAGCAAGCTGCAGCCCGTGGTGCTCTGCGGCTGGGGTGCATTGTCACACAAAGCCCACCAAAAAAACTAAATTTCAGACCGGGCCCCGCTCAACTAAACGAGACGACGCACCATCTGGTGATCCTCGCTTCTTCAACCTCGCAGCTTTAAGGCAAAAGGCAGCCAGAATCGAATGCTGTGCAGCCTCATATCGGATGCGATATGAAGCAGATATAGAAGAGAGGTATTTTTAGAAGTACTCCGAACCTCATGAGTCGCGGGTGTGCGGTTTTTCCATGGTGTTGTTCCATATCACCTTCTGGAACTCCAGATCTTGGGGAGGGGGGGCGTGAGGCTGCGTGCGCGTGGGAGAGAAACTCGAACGTTGGGGTTTGGTTGCTGAGGTTTGATGTCAAAGCTTGCCGCGTGGTGTTTCAGAGTTTGAAGGGCTGGAGGTGGCCAGTGGTGGCCATCGAGCAATGGCGACTGCGCTCGCAGCATGCAACTCCACTCGACGCAACTCCACCTCCGCTCGCAACAACTAGCTCTTGTCCCTTGCAGCTCTCGTGGGCTGTTGACGTTTCCTTGCAACGGAATGCTCCTGATCGGACTGCAGGCGCAGGCATTTCCTCCCCATGCGGAGGCGTTCGATATTTCCACGTGGATGAGAGGCACTGAAATTCGATGCATCCATGGCCATGCGCTTTGGAGTATTAGCCGGTCTCTGGCGCGGTTTCTGATATATGTCCGAGCGATAATAGTAGGCCCCGGAAACAGACGTCCACTCCGTAGCTACTCCGGTTGGTATCTAAGAACTTATTCAGCAGCGGCTCCGTCACTCCGTAGTCTTGAGAAATAACGGATCTGTCGGAGAATAATTATCGAGTCTTAGATTGCACCATTAGTCCTGGTGGCAGAGGGCTAACATAAACTAGGTTGTCTATCAATCTTTCTATTATCCTGCAAGATGGTCATAGCTCAAGCAAACTTGTATCATGTCGTTGCGGCGAAACTGTGGGCCAACTGATATTGAAGCCCCCGCATGGCTGCCGCATGACTGTAATTAAACGCAATTTAAAATATGAATTCAAAATCTCCTGCATCCCCAGATGCTCAGTTATAAGCGATATGGCCCAGGAGGAGAAGCTTCGGCCACCCCGGACCCCACAGCAGCCAGGCAGCTAGCTAGCTATAGACTAGTTCTCTAGATGTCTCGATAGAAACTTCCATGCAGCTATGTAGCACCACGGGTTGCTATGTTTGCTCAATTAAAACCTGCGGGGTCCGTGATCCTAGTTTTGCGACGAGACGCAAAAGCTTGATCCCACATCTCCATCTTGAAGTCGCAACACCTGCACGGCATATGCGTGTGCGTCGACAAGGATCGGAAAGAACCGAAAGAACAGACGCCCGAGGAGCTCCAGCCAGCTTTCGGCAAATGTCCTCGGCCGATTTTGTGGCGTTCTTGCCGAATCATCATCGACGTTGTGGGGTTGCGTATGTGGGGCAAATTGTGGCGAGTTAACCTTCGTTGACATGATGTAATTGGTATAACTTGTGGCTGGTGAGATCGAGCGCCGTCCTTCCGTTTCCAGATCCAAATCTCGCGTCGTGTTCCTCTCCGAGAAGATTTTCCCGCCTCGACGGCGAACTGCTTCCGATCTTGGCCAATGCGTCGGAATGACGTTGCGAACCGATTTGCCAACAACGACATATCAGCAAGGAAGGTATCACCGGCTGCTAGCTGCTTGGCGGCATTCGGAAAAAACTTTTTGGCAGGCGGTGGCTCGAACGGTGCAAATCTACTGATAGAACCAACTAGACTCCCAACGGTTAGTGGAGCACAGAACCAAGGACAACCGTTTAGATAGGTCCTGCAGCGCAGGCTGCTGTACGTCTGGTGACGCTTTGCGTCAGTATTACCTGTCAATTACGCCGATTCTCCAATATGTTACCGATGCGTTCACGCGTAGCGACCGTATTAGAGTTGGTACTAAGGTGGATTCGGTTCTAGTGGGCAGGTTGAAGCGTGTCCGAGAGCAGAAGGTTCCTTGATGATGCTTTCACAGGCGCGGATTTGAGTCGGCTTCAGGCCGTTTTGATATCAAATGACATCAGAAAGATGTCAACAACGTCGAAATATGCAGGCACTACGTCTTCGGTGCAAAGGCTTCGTAATCTGTTAGGGCCATCGAGGGGAGATGATTTTGTCTATAAAAGAGACCGAAGATGCGGCAATCGAATCATATCCTCCATATCTTAACATCAATCAATTACATCTTCAAAGATTAAAAGATTACAACGCAACGCAATATCATTTTTCTAAATAAACCCACTACTACCTAGGTATTTCACAATCTAAAAACCACCTAAATCACCAAAATGTCGAACATCGTGCACAAGGTCAAGGATGCCCTCACTGGCAACAAGGACCACCACGATACTACCACCACTACCCACTCTACAACCACCAGCTCAGGCGGTAACCCAAACTACGGCATTGGTAGCACCAATGCTGGCCCCCATAACTCCAACGTCGCCAACAAGGTCGACCCGAGAGTCGACAGCGACAGGGACGGTTCTCATACTGTAGGCACCGGTACTGGTACTGCAGGAGCCTATGGCACCACAGGAACAACCTACGGTACCCATGGAACCACTGGTGGTCATGGACCTCATAGCTCCGGCATGGCCAACAGAGCAGATCCTCGAGTTGATTCAACCACTGGTGGCATGAACACAGGCACTGCGGGCACACACACACATAATACCCACACAGGCACAATGGGCACGACTGGTGCTGGATTCAACCACTCGACCAATGCCGGTCCCCATAACTCCAATATCGCCAATAAGCTCGACCCAAGAGTTGACAGCGATATGGACGGCTCCAGGACTGCTGGTGGAACTGGAACGTATGGCACCACTGGTGGCGCATACGGCTCCAGCACAGGCACTGGAACATACGGCACTGGATCAACAGGCATGATGGGTAGCACTGGCACCCACAACAACAAGACAACTGCCGGGCCGCACAGTTCGGATTTGGCAAACAAGCTTGATCCCAGAGTCGACAGCGACCGTGACGGTAGCAAAACTGTTGGAAGTGGACCGAATTATGGCAACTATTAAGTAAATGCGGGGAAGGATAAAGTCCTGGCGTCAGGAGCCCCGAGTCATTACGGCTAGCAAGGTTCTAGGATATTTACTGGGCAGTTTTGAGTAGCAGCTTTTTTTTCGTTTTTGTATGCTTTCTATGAACGCTATGATATCTTGATATCGATTGTCCGATGGCGGATAGTCATGATATGCACATCATGTAGTCTTACTTAATACATCAATGAAGGGGTGTTTTTCTTCTGGCAAATCCCAGCCACGTTTCTAGGATGTAGGGGTCTCCACCCGAACCCGTATTTTCTTTTATTCAAATATTCCGCACTCCGTAGATAAGCAATCCCAGTTGAGAGATATAATTGGTTAAGCTGCCTGGCCCGTGTTCATATGCGAGATGTATGCGAGATGAAGGATTATCCCTCCGCCCCTAGTCATATGTTTCGCACCGACGTTTGAAAAGTTTGCTAGGCTAGCTAGCTACCATGTGAAGCTCAAGCCACCTCTTGGCTTTTGTGGTGTGGGGATCTGATTAGACCAAACCGGTATACTAGGCTAGGGGGATTGGAAGTGGAAATATCTCGCAGTCGGCTGCCTTTTCGTATCGAATTCAGGGATTGTAGCCCGGTTATTGTGTATAATACGTACACGGCACGGGTCCTGCAAGCCAACCGTCATTTCATGGGTCCGGCCAGTCCGGGGTCAGTCCACATAGCCAGGTGACTAGACTATGGATGGAGCGAGCGCACGGATATAGCTCAGAGTCCTAGAGCTCGCTGTCTTAATCGTGGTCCGTTATTCACATGTCTTTCACATCTTGCAGCTGTCATTCCGTAGATCTACCGATTCTGCTAGAGAGCTAGATAGACATCGATCGCAGGGTTCATGCTCCTTTGTCGCCGCTGTCACTTTTCGATATATGCAATATATGTATGCATTAAGCTGCATAGTAGCGGCAAATTAAGAATCGAAACTTGTTGAGGCCTGAGAGTGCGTGAGCAGTCATGACCAGGAATAAAGGTAGACCGGATTAAGAGTGCAAGTGGTATAGCATGCTACAGCTTGCGCTTAGACGTCGTATGCACATAGAAATATGACCGTCTCAGAATATCAGGTGATCTATCGGAGAGCCCGAACGCTAACATAGCTCTAGTGCATTGGCCGTCTCAATCGACAGAAACCACGAATTCCGATACACATATAGTACATCCCGAGATTCAAACAAGGATTCATCGACGCCAGGATGAGGACGCTCCTGGTATCCATTGACCCGTTTTATTACCTGCAGAATCTTAAGATATGATCTTCAATGTATAGTTCTAACGTCAGGATCTGGATGTCAGTCAAGCTGTTACGGTTGCAACCTTAATCAAATCCCAGTCGCTGAGTCTAGATGGCCATGTTGTATCGGCACTCAAAAACGGCAGATGCCTGAGGATGAACAGTTAGATACCGATGATACGACATCAATCTACTTGCGATATGGTGTCTAGGCGATCCTGCGCGATTAATATATCGAGAGGTTGAATTTCGTGTAAACTTAACGGTCGTTTGGAGATTCTTTGTCTACCGAAGCAAAGTTGATATATGTTCATGCCGAGCTTCCGTCTATCAAATCGCTGGTTGCTCCGCAAAACCAGGATTCAGGATCAACGTATGCATCAACATCGGGGATGGCTGCTTCTGGCATAGCTGTATAGAACCGGCTGCGACAGGGCATAGAACCGACAGCTAGTTTGCGAGATGCAACGGATATTAATGTTATAGCTAAAGGATCCGTGAAACGAAATTCGCATTCATATATCGGGCAATGCTATTCACTCACCGTAACGTCGACGGACGTCGGATATATGTGGCCGGATGACACCGTACCGACTCGAATATCCTCCGCCTTGTAGAATTCGCAGAGATGAAACAACGTAATTCTAAGATTTGAAATGAAATATGGCAGCATTTTTAACTCTGAAGCGAGTTATACCGCTTTGCTACCTCTATACCGTGTATACATGCATGTTTTTGAATATTTTGGTACCTTAATCCGGTTGTAGATGCATGCTACTCTTCCTCTCTCTCCTCCTCCAAATACCTGTAGCCTAGAATCTCTACAGGATGTTCCTGCTTAGTCCACTCAAAACAAGTACTGAAATTTCAAGTCTAATTTCAAACCCGCGCAGAGGGGGATCGGGATATACCGTTGGCTACCTACTTGAGTACATAGGTGGCTATGTGGTAATAATTACAAATCTGCATATGCATTGAAAAGGTTTTGGTGGTTAGCGAAATTTATAAGCAAAGGCTTCAATGTTAGGTCGCGTCCGCAGCGTTTTAGTATCTGCCAAGGAGTCTTCACATTTTCACCGAACGTAGACTCAATCCTTGCTTACTCGCTATGGCCTGCAGAGTATCGACGGAGTCTGAACGGTACGAAATAGTGTTCTAATGTACAGCGTTTTCGAATTTCGAGATGTCGTTGCGCTGCGTTCTTTGAGTCTGGTAAAGTATTTCGCTCGACGACGTCAACCTACGATAACAGCGCCATTTTTGCGTTTCGGGGATTGCGTACCTCCCCGACCTTCAAAAAATTAGAGGGAGAACTGACTAGGATTATGGCGAGTATTTCTAACGCAGTATCTCCAAAAGCCTCTGCTCTCGGATCACCTGTCTCTAGAGACTATGTCGCTACGCGTACGTACTAGCAGCCATTCAAACGGCAGAACCATGCCTTATTTTCTGAGTTGTGAGCTCTTGACACTGTAAGAGTCCCATGAGCGATCAATAGGTGTCAAGCGATAGTGGACTAAAGCGAGCCTCTCTGAATCGCAGACAAACAGCACCTCCAGTGATCGGTCTGTCCTGGAGATGAATCTCCAATATGATTTTCTCCAAGCTGAGCTCCAAATATCAGGCTAATTGTGCTCTTGTTGTCGAGGACCGTGCCCGTAGAGCTAGAGCAGCAGACGATTGAATCGTCCAAGAGACACTCGTTAACTCTGGCTTACGAGACCAGTTTGCAGCTACAACTGCTTCCCTTTCGACAGAAAAACATAGTCCTCCGCCTTCAAACCCATCCGAAAGCCTCAGCCAATATTGCAATACGGTTAACACTCGCGCGACAAATATGCCATGCAAAGGCTACCTACCGCCATCTTATCCAAGCCCAGATGCCATTGAACGCGAGTTCATTCGCCTCCGCCCCATCTCTGAGATTAGAGCGGTAACTTGGATGTCCACGATGGAGCGTATCGTTCAAAACCTCAGGCGTCAAGAGATGATTGCTCATCGGAGACAATGGTGGTGGCGGCGGAATCGACCCATGCAGGGCGGAGATGTCTCATTGTACAAAAGAATCAAAGCCATGAATGTTCAAGCTTGAGTTTATCCCAGATACCCATATCGATACGCCTTCTCCGAGTATCGGACACTCTGTATCGATATCCCCGACTTTCGACGCTTGAGATCCCGAATCGCCATGGATGCAACGCATACAAACCCCCACTTTTCTCCACGTGTGTCGCTACCTAAGCTGCCGGACGCGATGGAGCTTGGGCGATGGCAAAGAGCATGCTTTGAGCTTGGAGCTTCATTTGCCACTGCATCCCCACGCACTTTCTCTCGACCGCCAAATCATCTTCTGGGAAATTAACCGGAAGAGGACCCTGCATCTCAGCTGCAGCTCACAGCTGGAATGGAAGCGCTGGCACACCTGCGCGTGCACGCTTAGAGCTAGCTGAAAGGGAGGTGCTAATGGAGAGGATACGGATAGCTGAAACGGCGGGACCCTGAATGGAGTTATATATTTTCGAGCGCAGCTCTGCGACTTTTTTCTGAATTGGCAATCTATCCTATTCTCCTAGATACTCCAGCTCAAGAATCAATTGCCGTTCAACTTCTCTCTCTCATTTGAAAGCAAATATGCCGTGTAAATCACACCCACCCCCTGCAGTCAATCAGAGCCCAGTCCCAGTACGCGATGAAGTGAGGAGATGGGAGTTTACATGGCAGTACGGGCTAATGGCAGCTACACTCCGGAATTTCATCTGGGGCGGCGCTCTGCAAGCTGGACGGGTGGGCGAGGGCCTTCTGCAGAGAATCAGGAGGATCAATGAGGACTTCTCCAAGGCAATCAGCGTGCCAACAGGCATGCAAACAGTCGTCTAGAAGGATGAAAACAGCGCCGGCGAAGAAACGAGGCAGAGGAAAGATTGCATTCCATTGCGACGAGCCCACGAGGATTCCGATCGATCCCGCCCCGATAACACCTATCATTCCAGGTGCCCCTATCGACCAGGGCCTCGATCTCTGCGCGTTTCTATTTGCGCGCTTCGCCGATACCGCTGGAACCTCGAGCTGAACTTGCAAACCGGCTTTTACTGGCAACGATCATCCTCATACGCGAAACGTCGAGGTACTGGATTATACTCCTCTCGAGTTTGAATTCTGCGTGCTCAAGATCACAGCGAAAAAAAAAAATTCACTCCCGAATATACCCATTATACCATCTGATACCCACCGATTCGAAGATGCTTTTAGTCTCGGAGACACTGCCATCCGTATCACACGAGCTCTCTCAGAGCAGCTAGACCAGGCGGACTAGTCCAACTTCCTACGATCAGCGACAACACACCTCGGCACCGATTGCCGCTGCGATAAGGACTGGCTGTGGCTAGTCTCAACGAGGCCTAGAAATACACATCAACTTCGGCTCTTCAATCTTAAGGAGATGGAAAGGCGTTTCATTCTGCATTAGCAGCATACCGGTGGTGCTTCTCGCATTGCATTTGGAGGCGCTAGTCTTCTTTTTGTCAGCTATCTGTCTTCTATGATTTCAACTTTTTTGATTTTTCGAGGCGTCTTAGAGGCTATAGAATTCTCGGGTTCAGACCATTATTTGCTGTTGGCACGATCGGCGATATAATCGGACGCTGTATTAGATGCATATCGAATTCCATTTGATAAGATATAACCAGCATTCCATGCCTCCAGGTAGCTAGCTTGGCTGGTATGATTCGGCAGCTGCCGAAAGCCAAGGCTCGGTGTCCAATTATAAGCTATTTTGTAGGCCGCAGTTCGGATTCAATCCTCAAGTTTGTTCAGCTTTTAATGCACCACGCTGAACTTGCATCTCCCGCGGAACCTTAGAGGAACTTTGCAGCAGTAAGGCGAGATTCCAAAACGCGAGACATCCTGATTTCAAGCTTGGGTGCTAATAATTTTTAGAATCCAACCTAGACGCGATCCCACGACGCGCTGCAGGTATGCCGTGCAGCGCGGTCCTCCCACTCCCGGATGTATGGTACATACCGAAGTCGCTCCTGCTAGGACGCCAGTCGGCTATGGACAATATTAGAAAGCTTCGAAAGAGGCGGGAGAATGCTAGAATCTCTGCGGAGCGGTCGCGCAGGCAGGCCTCGGGGCAGACGGTGATTGAGAGGATTCGAAAGGGTAATACGCAATTGGTTTGATCAGGTGCTGAGTTGATACGATGCTGCATTATCTGACCTCCTAAGCAATGTGAGACCAGCTGCAATTGCAACGTCAACTATCACAAAGGTTAGTGACAACGCAACAATGCTGTTTCGGTCGTGGCCCAGCGTTGACACTGAGGGGGACAAGAAGCCAGCAATTGTAAGAGATGGGCATATATAAACAGTTAGAAAGATGTATACCTAAGTAGGTAGTTTAGTCGTTTTTGTGGGGCGTTGTGACTGCCATGTATTCTACGCGGATATATTATACATCACAATCATCATAGCGCTGCTAGATCCGTTGATCGATTCCTCGTCGGCGTTTTGTCCTCCCGAATAAACTTTATCTGAGCCATTTTACACAAATTCCACCATCGATGTTACCACCATTCTAACGCCGGTCTACGATAATCTTCATCCATCCATCACCGCGAGACGAAGCGCTAGACCAAACCGCCCCCCCGCTTCTCGAGTGCTGAGATGGGGCAAAATTCCAGCTATCCGCGCTATGAGCCTAGAAAAAACCACCAGCCTGATGAACTAGCAATCAATATGCTCTTTACCTACGGCTCTGACGATAGGTTACATGCACCAGAATCAAAGACTTTTTGGGTAGATCCTGGGGACCCTCGTAGCCTCGAAGATGAGTTGATCAGATATGATATGGCTGGCTGTATGCCATCACTCCCCGACCTCACATTTCCATATCCCTTGAGACTACGTAAAGGTTTCACGGCCTATCAGAACGCTGAAATTGAACTATATAGTAATCGCCGGTTTCCCTTCACCCGACAGAAGGGCCACACTCTATATCATTGGAGAGGACGAAATCAATACTTCTCTCATTGAGTGGGGCCAGAATTATATAGCTGTTTATCCAGAAAGCTACAAAGGTCTCGTTCATTGGTATGTCGGGTCGGAACTCCTTCAGACGAAAAACCTCGAACGGCCGAAAAAGAAAGTTTCATATGTTATCGACCAGGACCAGGGTGACGGAGTGGATGGTCGTCATACAGGTGCCCCAGGGATAAAGCGCAGGCCTCTGTATCGCACTAGACAATAGAATTTGAGAAATGGGAGTGCTTAGTACAATACTGCCTGACTCAAGTTCGGTTAGTGGATTTTATATCGTCCCTTTGGTGAACCTAGAGTGCAATATCTATGATTTATACACCATCGCAATAAGAAACTTTGTATGTCCGGTTTTCACCGACCGCAACCAGCACTTCATCTATCAAACCATATTGACTACTTAAGTAATTTTACGAAGCCTTTTGCGACCGACGGCATAGTAACGAATTTGTTCATAAAAGAAGCCTCTCAGATGCCATAATCGATAATATATCAAGTTTTCCGATAGCGTTTGCTAGCTGTTGGTAAAATTTTCGGCCTTCAGACTAGCAATATTCGTCTCATGAGCTAGAAGTTACTCATGGCGGGCAGAACGAGAAAGAAGTTATACTAGAAACTCCTTTTTACACAGTCTAGCAACCAAGCTTGTGTTAGTGCGGGCACAAATCAATCCTCTCTTTACATAGCTTTTTCTAATTTTATTTTATTATATATTTTCAAAGAAAATAATGGGAGTTTGTGACTGCTATCTAGCTATGTGTAAGTCTAAGTTGGACATCAGAAATACCAGAGCAAAAAGTCACCTTCTTCTAGCGTGCGTCTCATGCAGGGACGGGTACATACAATGAGTGTATGCATCAGTTTGGAAACAGACGGATCATAGTCTAGAGCTGGCTTGGTAAAAACTATTGTTCCCTTCGATATGATTCTTTTCTTACGCCCACAACTTTTTGTAAAAAAAAAGAACCAGGCCACTTGTATTTATTTTATTTAAAGAAAATACATTCTTCTACGCAGCTTAACTCAAGACATCAATTGTCCGCTACCACTTAGCTTCGTCACAATTGCACAATCACCCTCACCCTACAGCCGCGTGTCATAAAAAAAAACGCAATGCCGCTCGAACCACACGTCCGATACATTTATCCACTGTTCGTTGGCCAAACGCAATGCTAGGTGGTCGATACTATGGCTGAACACCTCGAGACAATCGCCCGCCGATCCAATGACTCGGTTTGGATCACCTGGCTGGGGAATAACATCCCAGTAGGTTGGTGCGGCTACGGGAGAAGCATCTGGGTGATATCAAAGGTTTCCGTTTTAGTAAGCACATAACTGCTAAGCCCTGAATATGTCACAAGCATGAATGAGATATATCCTTACCTAGGCCTTGCCTTTGGGTACCTGATTGGTAAATATTTTTGGTAAATATTTTGGTTAATAGAAACTATCGGATCTAGTATCAAATACAGAGCCCGTACAAGCAAACATTGCAATCGATAGAGGCGAACCCGAGAGTCCACGTTCCAAACCTTTTACAGAGCTTCCAGATTGAGGACGGGTTCAGGAACAGGGGCATGGTGGTCACAATCATAGTTCGATTGAAGCTTCGGAGACGAGTCAAAGGACCGCTTGTGCTTTTAGATAATTTGTTTAAATTAATCGTTGTGGCAAGCATGAGCAAAACTGTGGGAGCTACTCTGGGAATCATCAGCGCCATCATAGTATTAGTCATCTGGGCTTAACGCCAGAAGAAGTTTAGAATTCCAGTCTCAAATCACCATCTATACTTTAACTCGCACACTCGGACTAGATACTCCAGGAAATGTAAGCAAATCATCCTAGGATTGTGCTTTTTCCACTACAAAATTATAGCTGGAGATTTTGCGGATTTGAACGAAATACAACACTTGGTTGTGTTACCCACCATGCGCCTCCTCTCCTGAACAACCAAACTATGGCTACTACCAGAATCATTAATAATTAATGATTGATTCGGTGAATGCCGCTAGACTTGGATCCCCCGTTGCCCATATGTTTCTTTTACTTTATCTTGGGGGAGAAAAGCTAACTGGTCTGCAAGCAGCGTTGGCCAGCGCACTTGACGGATGTACCTATCCTCAAGCGGGCCAGATTCGCAAGTTTAATTACACAAGTTTAATTATATTACGGATCGCAAGATCATCTACAAGAAACAAGAAAGAAAAAAAAAGCTATATCAGCTCATCAGATATAGCACAAACATCAAGTGGTAGAAATCACAATTTCCGGCTCTTAAACCTCAACATACACTCCGGAAGCACCACCATCGAATAATCCCGCCACCCATCCTTCCACTTCTTATCATCATCGGCGGCGTCACCATCGCCAGCAATCTCCATATCAAACTCCCTTATAATTTTTGCAAGCGTCGCCATAATTTCATTCAACGCCAGCTGCTTGCCCACACATGAGTGGACGCCATAACCCCATGGAATGTACGCCCGTTCATCTAGCACCAACTCCGGATTCTCGCCATTCCACCGCTCTGGAATAAACTCTTCCCCGCGCGGGAAGTACCTTTCGTCCGTCATGAGTGTGAGGGTGGGTATGTAGACCTGCGTGTAAGCTGGTATCTTCACGCCATTGACCTCGCAGCCGCGCTCAGAGACGACGGCATGCGCACCTGTAGGTAGCGGGTTGTAGAGTCTCAAAGCCTCCTTGATGGTGGCGGAGAAGTAAGGGTTCTTTTTCAGGGTCTCGTAGCTTAGGTCGCCACCAATTGCAAAGTGGATGTCTAGTTCCGCTTGTACCTTGGTTTGCATGGGCCTGCACTTTGCGAGGGCCCTGAGGGTTTGGGTTATTGTGGTTGCAACGGCCGTGGACATTAGCAGTGAGAGGTTGGTGTTTGCGGCCAGCTGGCGGGGTACGGCGAACTTGCGGCGGGTTTCAGGGTCTTCGGCCATGAGGTGGGAGGTGATGTCGCGGGAGCCGCCGCCGCTCTTTTGGCGTTGGACGAGGAGCGAGTCGCCGCTGCGGCGGAAGTTCTGGACTGCTTTTGGCTCGGAGAAGTAGGCTTGCATCTGGACGAGGTTGCGGAGGGTGCCGTAGTACTATAGGGTCAAGTGTGTATTGTTAGTTTGAGATTGAATACGTCGGCCGACACATCGTTCTAGTTAAATTAGACTTACACCTAGCCAGGAGAGGTATTTGCGGATGAAATTAGGGAGTTCCATATCACCGCTACCGTCTTGCATGCCAGCATCTTCACTAAAGGTCACGTCTGCAGCACTACACCGATTGTTAGCGACTGGAGCTAAATATTAGGTATGTCCACTAATTTAGAGCTTACACATCAATAGCAAAGTTTTCAATCGCCTTTGTAGCGTCCACTTCATTGGTGCCTTTCTTCTTCAATATCTTCACCAGCTTGTACACTGCCGATTCAGTCTTGTCCGCATAGGATTTGAGTTCGCCAGCGGTGAATGCTCTCTCCCTAGACGCTCAAAGTCAGCACCTTCAACTCAGGACTATATTTTCTAACCCTAGGGTCACCTACCAAATCCTCCTCCAGATAGTATGATGGTAGACACTCCTAGTATCTCTGATACTAGTTTGAGCTCTCAGCTTTCCTCCTTCGTAAAACGAGCCTCTCTGGTATGTGCCGCCGTAAATTTTCTCGATGGCGTCCACATCGTTCACCGAGACTTCGTTAGGTCCAACCCGAATCACAGGTGCGCCGTTTTTCCTGTGCAGCTGCTTAAGTGTCTTCGAGAATGTCCCATTGGATAGTTGCTTCGCCATCCAGTAGTTTGACACAGCAGCCTTCTTCGGCCCCGGGAATTTGCACAGCGAGCTGAGGAATAGCCGCTTTACGATGGTAATAACGGTGCATGTTGCGAGGTAGGTAACATTTGGTAGTACACAGTACTCAATTAAGGTTGGCACCGAAGATCCGAGCAAAAGCATGACGTTAATGTATACAAAGTTGAGAATGGCATAGCCGAAGAGGATCTCGATCGTGGCGGCCTCGGGGACGGAGCCCAGCGCTACGCAAGAGACAAAGGCGACAACGCCCGCGGCAAAGTGTGGGGAGGTGGTAACGGCGGCGGCTTCTGGATTCTGCGTTTGGAAATCATTGAGGTTATTTACGAGCGCTGGGATCGATCAATGTTAGTCGATGCTAGGCACCATTTTCTCACGGCAGTAACTCGAGCTTACATTCGATCCGGCGGGCGGTAGCGTCCATGATAACGTGGGTGTACTCGAGCCGGTCCCATATCCCGAAGGAGGGGAACAGCATGGCGAGGCTGGAGAAAGACATTTTGACGGTATGAGATGTCTCAACGATGGTTCGGTAAAGACTACTGGGGAGGGATGGAGAGAAGAAGTCGGCGAGTGAATGAATGTATTTAATGAAGGATCCCTCAGAAGAGGATCGACGTGAAGGGAGAAGGAAGGCGCCCAGCAAAGGGAACTTGGTATTATTTCTGCCAGTTTCTGATAGGTTCTTCCAAAACCTTGCACTCGGGTTCTTTTGCCATGGTTCAACAACCGTCTTGTTATTATCGACAAGAGCTAAAAAGTTCAACTGTGGCCAGAAGATTGTGGATCTCCGCGTGCACAAATACGAAACCTCGATTTAACCGATTGTTCAATTAATGGCTGGAAGGTCTATGGAACATTCTACAGGTGCGAACCCTGGTCGTCGACATGCATGTTTGCTTGGGATTAGCCGGAAAGCTAGTCTGCAATTGGCTGGGGATGGTGGTCAGAGCGTTTTGGAAGGGAACAAGGTTTGGTCTGCGGGGGTGAAGATTCGGAGAAACTGTGTGGGATCTCGGAGTCGATATGCTGGAGGTTGGTACGGCTTCACTCCCGTTCGCGGAGTCGTATGCATATCTTGTATAAGATTCTTGACTTGTGTGCACTATAGCGGGAGCTTTGGCTCGTATAGCTTCAACTTTACGTTACACAGCCAGAATTGACCTCGCCTGGTGCTTGTTCGCATAATGCTCTTGCTAGCCATGGAGGGTTATTAGAGTCGGCTCAGGCATCGTCACACATTGTATTGCACTCGATAGCACTGCCGTAATGTCTTTGCTTCAGTCATGAAGTGAGCATTCTCACGTAATTCGTTTGAACCCCAATCGAGAAGCGGAGGTGTTTCGAAGATACCCTGCTAGACCTCCAGCACCCAGTCTCGTGACCGAACCACTAAAAGCATCTCAAACGCTTGAGCCCGAGCGCTATCCAGAATAAAGGAGAGACCTATCCCCAAGCGGCGGCCGAGCCTGCGCCAACATAGGCCGCACCGCCGACTTATGTCGCTGCTGCGCTTTCCGAGCTTTCGAGCTTTCGCTGGTGCCTCAGATCTGACCTGGCCTGCTGACAGCGTCAAACTGCAAGATCGACCAACAGGAACGGGAATGGTGGTGGACAGCGCCAGCAAATGCAGCCTCATCCGGATAGGTGCGCGCACGTCAGCAGCATCCGATGAGGAAGGACTCGAGAGTGTCGTGCATGTATGCATGGGAGCTCTCACGAGCTACAACGGTGCTCGTTCTGACGTAGACGATGCACCTCAACCGGAGCTCCCGCATGGCATCCTGTAGTTGTCGAGTCGTCGAGTTGAACGGTTCGTCGGTTGGACTTTGGCAGACAATTCCAAGCAAAAGTTAACCCGAATGGTTGACAGTGGTGTGTCAAACTAACGTTAACGACCAGCCAGCCAGCCAGCCAGCCGAGGACCACAACACAACTGGTGAGGAGTAGATGTACAGTGTGGTGCAGATGTCATGTCTGCGGCTAAGCCTGTCATCTTGGGACACTTTGTCTGGTTCTTTATCGCTTCGATGCTTGCAAGTGTGAAAGAGGAGATTATGGAAACCTGGAAATCTAAAATTGGCTCGAAGTGCAGCTCGCGTGGCTATCATCTGATCGAATGTCAGGCAGAGCTATCAACTCGAAATCATTACTGGAATTGGTTGTGATATATCGGGAACTAATGTGTCGGTCACGTTGATAAGATTAACAGGTGCTATGATAGTATCATGGAATGTACAAAAACCGGTTTAGGCCTTCATGAGCGCCTAAGCTATGTCGTGACATGAGATAGTAACGTACTAGCTAATCGTGGATCTCCGAAGATGGTTATACGTTTGTAAGAAATGATGTCCTCACGGGATTGGAATAGAATAGGCTTAGTCATCGATGCATCTGGTGTAGAAAGAAACACTAGATCTAGACTACAATCGGGTGGCCGACTATGAACGGGAGGGGCGGAAGAGCTACTTAGTACTAAACGTCTAAATAGATTGAAATTGAAAAGGAATAAAATATATGTCGTTGATAGTAAATTAGAACGATATAATAAAGACTCTAGCTATGAGAACTGAGGGCCGTTCGGCTAGCTGTAGTACTATACGGAGTTCAAATCTCCAGTCACGTCGGCATCTATGCGAGATGCCGCTCGTTGATGTGGGGCTATGTCACGTCAAAATCTTTGGTATTATATCTGTGTATCGATCTAATCGATCTAAATCTCCGAACTTTAACGGAGGGTGGGTAACAGACCAAAAGTGAGGTCCCCTGCATGTGCGCATGAAGCACGAGTTTCTACACATACGCCGTGCACGGTGTCTGCGTCAATGCACGACTGATAAGGAATTTCAGTACGTAAGTGGATTTCTAGCTATAGCTAGCGTATATGCCATGGTGTATATGTATTTAGAGCGGATATAAGAGTTGTGAGTAGATGGACGCCGGGCGGATGTGCATGATCTATGATATGTGTGCCATGGCATATCTACCAGCGGCCAGAGCCTGTACCTGTTCTCAGAACGAATCCTTAACTACAAACTGGCATGTCATCCGAAAGCTGGCGAAATAGGCCGTCGTAGACCGGGCCGCGGCCGATTAAGTTGATTAATTCTGCCATGGTCGCAGAGTCGGAAGCGCTGGAAGCAAAAGAGCGGGTCCTCCAATGCCCTCAGATCCGTGTGATTTCGGGCTCTTTCGATCCGGTGGTTTAGTTACCCGATGATCGATCGGGAGTAATTTAAGCTTTTCATCAACTGCGGGTTTCGTATGAAATTGCGCATAGTGAAGCCGATCGACGGAATTAGAGATGTCGTCCGGTTTCCTTGTATAAAATGTCATTAAGCTTGACATGGGCATATGATGGTTTGGTTCCATCCGCCTGTCTGGTTCACATGCATGTATGATGCAATTGATGCTAAGACGTCCAGACTCGGCTCCGTCCAGGGAGTAATTGCTCGACGTTTAAGGGAGCAAGCGAGCGAGGGTCTGCGTCAATGCGGCTGTGAAGCGTACATGGCGTGTTTAACATTTGGTGATGGCGGCCATGACGGGGCTTGGTCGCGTGCTGTTGCTTAGTTTATGCTTCGTGCATAGCAGGAGCAAGTGTATGCCATATGCGGCTGTGCAGCTTTAGCCTTTAAGCCTTATGGATATAACTTACCGATTTGGGTGGTAGAAGGCGACGTTGAGAGAGGGTAGTTAATTTATATTAATTTGGAAATATCGATACTGGCTATAGCGATATACATATATGAATCTATATTGGGTATGGGTGTCTACAAGGTGCTAAATTAGTTGTGCCGCGGGCTCGTAAGTTAACTCCGGGGATGTTGTAAATTACTTTTATACAAAAATACTTAATTATTTATCTAATTCGTTTTCTGGGACTTTCTGCGGTGTGTATGCGGAGTTTAGGACGGCCGTCGAGGAAGGTATGGCGCGGTGTATATATAGAAGTGTTGGGCTAGCGGTTCGGCGCACCTCGACGCAGTCGCTAGTTGGATATCCGGATAGAATTGGAATTTGTGCGTCCGATGGCATCGCATGACACAGCAACAGAAAGACGGATTCGTGATGGTTCGGTTTAAATTTTATGCGTGCATGGAGAGCGTAGTTGTACATTGTACAATGGTGTCCCAAGACGAAGCCGGTTATGCGTCTCGGTAGCAGCGCGGCCTAGACATCTATCGACGTCTGCGGTTGCGTTGTGAGGCCTTAATTGGCACCCAATTGACAAAATCGATGGTGCACCTTCCGTTTCTTTCTATTGCGTTATTATATTGCTACAAGGATGCATCCAGATTCAACGATGTCCAACGTTGCAACATATCACCGTAATCGCTATCAATATCGTTTTGCCATTTATTGACTGGGGAGTCCGATGTTTCTCCGGCCACCTCGGGAACATGCGAAATGTGCCGCGTCTTCACATAAGAACCATTTCAGGCTTCCATTTTTGTTTGCATGTTTGTCACGGGTGTTTCGGGCAAAAATATAGAGACGCCTAGACGCCTAGAGGCAAATGGCCTAGGGCCGCTGCTTTCGAGCTTTTGCAATTGGCCACACTGATTTGACGTGCATGCAGGATGGCAGTCGTGGCACGAGAAGCCGGCCGGCCGGCCGATACTGCTGTATTTATCACAAAAAGTCACAAAAAAAATAAAATATTATAATCTGGAAGCTTTCGACGACAGGGTCTACCGATACGTGTTCATGCAATGTTCGTCGGTTTACTGAGACGCATAGCACAGACGGGAGAATTCAACCAGAAAACTTGCAACGCTATGTTTGTTGCTCAGTCAAAGTGCCCAATTAGGGCCTGACATCTGGATCAGGTTAAGCATTTCGACTGTCAGCTCCGAGGCCTGTTTCAAGTTTCCTGCTTGCGACTCCTCGTTTCCTGCGTGGTTTTGATGTGCATGAAAGGGAAGGAAAAAAAAAAAAAAAAGGCGGAAGCGTGGGCTAAAATTGCGTTGTGGTCAGTCGATGTGTCTGTGCGCAGCGTTGTGGGTATGCTTTTAATATCTAGCCATTTTGGCGTGCTTAATAATTTACTGAGCAATGTGGGACATCTGATAGAGAGAGGTCATCGATCACACGATGGTATGAATTATCACGGTGGAAGAGGCGGAGGACGGAGAATTCGAGGTCGTGATTTGGGCGCCGAGCCAGCCTTGTGATCAGTTGCGTTTCCCTTATGGCTAAAATGTAGACATACCGAATTGGATTTAATTATTCGGCACTCGGCTAAGCGGTCACGATCGAAGGCTTTAAAGGGAATTGTTTCGTGAAGGATGATGCATGAAAGTGAAATGGCCGAAAGGATCCTAAGATTAACCTTAACTAGGAAAGCCATGACAGAACTCGGTGGATGGCTTGAAGAGGGGGGGAGATCTGACCACAGTTGAAGAGGTATTTTGTTTTGATGAGGAGGAACCTGATTTCATGGCCAGTTGGTATCGAAGGGTCTTGAGCATTGGCGATTGATTGGATAGCGGATATCCCGTGCAGCGAATAGACTGTCACTTTCATATTTTGTGCAAACCTGCGCATCTGGCGGGTCATATTTCAGGATGGAAACGAAATTCGTGTTTTGATAGAGGCCCGTCTGCCTTGGATCATTTGTCCAGACCTGGACATATCAGCTACCCCGTTCAGCGGTTCAGCCACCGAAAGGCTACTGCGTTTCTTGGGATCCGCTGCAGCTGGCCCCCTTCGAATAAGCAAAAGAGCGAACGAAGCGGGTCCCACCAAAAATATCAACCTCGAATTCGATAATGCTCCTTCGCTGGACGGTTCAGGATACCTGAAACCCCTCATGTGTAGTCTCGTTCACCATCTGCAAAGGCAGGAGAGACTGCACGACAGACGGCCGAGCGATGCCCGAGTGATGATTGACGTATTGGCATTATTTTATTATCATTATTATGGGCACCCCCATCGATGTTTCGATGTCTTCCCAGCCTGGCGGATGCAATGTTCTGGGTTCGGCTGCTCGAACGTGACCCAATCGCAGGAGTGAGACCTGAGACGTGCTCCATCGGTCATGGCTTTGTTTGCACAGTTCGTGATTTGATTATAGATCATTAGCACGGTCTTATGCTTGGGACAGCGATTCCGTCCGCAGGAGACGGCCTGCCAATCTGTCGAGGCTAGCGTCTGCGGTCTTGTATTCTTCATACGGCAACAATCCCAGCCTCATTTGCATTTCGGTGCCAGCGCCTGCTCTTTTGATCCACGCAGTGTCAGTCAGATCAGTGTCTGTATGTACTTATTGCATGCACAGTTGTCGAGAGTTTTCCCTCAGCCCGCCAGCGAACCAACCTTATTTCCACTGCAGGTGTTCTTCCCTTCTCCCTTTTCTTTTTCTTTTTTCCTCCTTCCCCTCTTTGCCCTCCTTTTTCTCGCTCCGAGTTTTTCTGGTTTGGTCGGCTAGCAGTCGGCTGTCTTATTGCCTCTATTTGGGGGTGGATCGTATCTTATTATTTTTGAACTGCGGTAGTGCTCACACCGCCAACAACAAAAAACTAAAACTAGCCAGCCTGCCAGCCCGCCCAGCCTGCCCGCCCGCCAGCCGGTCAGGTCAACACTCAGGATCTACCTTCTTCCCAGTCCCTTCCTCAAACCTACCTCCTCCTTGTCTCGACCTCAACTCTTCTCTTCAACCACACAATCAACCTCTACTTCCATAGAACTTCGTTCCAAAGGTGAGTCCACTACCTCCAGCCCCATTACCTAGTCTTTTTTTCGTAGGCGTAGCTCTCCCCCATCCTCGATGCCTTCGTTTCCCTCCTTCCGGTCGGAATGTCAGCCTCGGACGGAGAGAGAGCGAGAGAGAGAGGAAATTCGTGCTGGTGCATCCAAATATAGAGTTATACTTGGCTGTCTGGTGCTAATTACCTGCACCACGCCGCGGTACCGCTCTGCCAACATGATCTCAGGTTGGCTCAAAGGGCACCATCAACATTCTTTCGAGCTGTTTAACTGCCACACACATGCACACATGCCCTTCCCCTCCTTCGAAAATCTCGTGTCCCTTTGTGTGGCTTTTTCGTTGCTTGAGACCGTTAGCTGATCAGCCGGGATCCTTTTTTTTCTTATAGAAAGGACAGATCCGAAAACCTCCCATTCGGTTCATCTCCTCACCCATTCAACGCGTTTTATCTCTCTCAACATCTCTTCCTGCCAACGAACCCGAGCTCGGAGGAGAGAGTATAGTGACCGAATTCGATATCAGAACCCCTCTTCTTCAACCTAGCCAGATCATTCCTTTCGATTTCCCCTCGAAAGGACCCATCAAATGTCCAACCCAAATGTTGCCCCAGCGGCTCCCCCAGTAAGTCATGCCGTCACTCCGCCATTCGCTCCCATCCATCTCCCTCCGGGGACGAGGAAAGCTCGTTGTTCTGGTGCTCTATCACTGCTCTCCATATACACCACCCCCTGAACTTGTGCTGAGCTCGATGCTAACATGCTTATTCCCTAGGATCTGAGGGTCGGAAACAAATACAGAATCGGCCGAAAGATCGGTAGCGGCAGCTTTGGCGATATCTACCTGGGTACGATATAAACCATACGATGCTTTTCTGTCGTCAACGTGCGGGGTAAGAATGCTGATAGGAATGTCGTGTGCAGGCACCAACATCATCAGTGGCGAGGAGATTGCCATCAAACTAGAAAGTGTCAAGGCTAAGCACCCTCAACTGGAATATGAGGCCCGTGTCTACAAGTATGGAACCCTCATCTTTTCTGAAAAAAACAGAATGTGTCACTGACCCAATCTAGGTCCCTCGCTGGAGGTGTCGGTATCCCCTTCGTTCGTTGGTTTGGTACAGAATGCGACTACAATGCCATGGTGCTGGATCTACTTGGTCCTTCGCTAGAAGACCTTTTCAACTTTTGTAACAGAAAATTCAGCCTAAAGACTGTGCTTCTCCTCGCGGACCAGTTGGTATGTGGGATATTTCCTTTCCATTATCACTTGACGTCTTGTGGCTTACATTCCTCCAGATCTCCCGTATCGAGTACATCCACGCCAAATCCTTCATCCATCGTGATATCAAGCCGGACAACTTCTTGATGGGTATTGGAAAGAGAGGTAACCAAGTCAATGTTATCGACTTTGGCCTGGCCAAGAAATACCGCGATCCGAAGACCCACTTCCACATTCCGTACAGAGAGAACAAGAATTTGACTGGAACAGCCCGTTACGCTTCCATCAACACTCATTTGGGTGTCGGTATGTAACAAATTCACGTGACCATCTTGAAAAACAGGTGATACTGATTATAGGCACAGAACAATCTCGTCGTGATGACATGGAATCTTTGGGCTATGTCATGCTCTACTTCTGCCGTGGCTCCCTCCCATGGCAAGGTCTCAAAGCAGCTACTAAGAAGCAGAAGTATGACAGGATTATGGAAAAGAAGATGACAACCCCAACGGAGGTTCTCTGCCGCGGTTTCCCCAACGAGTTCGCCATCTACCTCAACTACACCCGAAGCTTGCGATTCGACGACAAGCCAGATTACAGCTACCTCCGAAAGATCTTCCGCGACTTGTTCGTTCGAGAGGGATTCCAGTACGACTATGTCTTCGACTGGACCGTATACAAATACGTATGTGGCATTGATCCCTTGTACTCTTTTCCCTTTTTTCCCTTTTTTTCCCTTTCGGAATTATAAAGCTTTCAGATCTCTCTAACATTTAGAGCAGCAAAAAAATGCGCAGCAACTTGCTGCCACCCAACAGATGCAAGCGGCTGAGAGAGAGGAGGATGATAAACGTCCCCGGATGAACACCAATGCTGCTACCATGGGTCAAACGCCCGGGACGGGACCAACCATGGGTAGTTCTAGCAAGCCTGGCGCCGTAAGTGGTACTAGACGAAAGGTTGTTGAGCGCGGAAATGTTGATCCTGCTATGGATAGGGGTATGGCCGGAAGTGACCGAATGTGAGTACTACGACCCGCCTTCGCCATCCGCTGTGTGCTCTTCTGTTCGTGTGTTCAGTTGAGCCATACGGGAACGAGGCGCCGACATCTTCAAACGACACCCAGACGCTTACGCAGAAAATTGTAGGCTACGGTCCGCTAGCAAATCCGCGCAGCCAAGTTCGACCGGACAACAATACGGAGCCGCAAGTGGTCAACCAGCCTACCGCGTGAGCAAACCAGACGACGTTAGAGGCCAATGGGGTTACTAGTGATTTCAACGAGCTTTTTAATATTTTTTCTCTTTTCTTTTTGGAGGTGGATAGGATTCGACTTTGAACGAAATTAAAACTAGGAAACATACAACATCTCTTGCAATGACCGAATGACTTTTTTTTCCACAACTTTCTGGACTGGGTACGATGCGAATGACTGGACGAGAAACCAACCACACGGATCCAACCAATTCAAATAGGTTATTCCTCATAGCCGGAGCTTCTTAGGGGATACACGTTCCTTGGGATGTATTATACCAAATAACCCTTGAGCTCCTAACAACCACCTCCTTTTCGTTTTCTTTCTGAGACTCCTGTTCTTTCGATTTATTGTTTTAATGCATGCTCTCGTTTGCTTGCTCTTTCTTTCAGCATATCCTTTTTTTTATTCAGCCTTTGCCCGTTTATGCTTGCTTTTCCCAGACTCTGACCATTATCGGGTTACTGATTCAGCCTGGAGACTGGGCCATTGGATTACAAATTTTTATCTCTGTCTTTTCTCGACTTGTCCGCGATATCCTAATGACGGCTAGCATCTCTCAGGATATATTTCTTTCCTGGCCGGGACAGTCGGAATCGCTGACGATATTATACCTAATCCGCTCTACTCCGACTATCTGCTCCTGAATCATCTTACGAAGTACCTGTCAGCTGGGATTCCTAGCGAGGTTCATCTACAGAGTGTCTGATTCGAAAATTCATCGCGATTTCTTCCCTTGCTTATCCAAAGTCAAAGTTTACTGCCTCTTCTGCTTTCTCGCAGCGGATGGGTGGGAGCAAGAGAAGAATATCCAAGGATCGGATATATAGATGGAAGGGGAAAGCTCAATATAGATCTCAACATCTACGAGAAACTGTCGTTTTCCAATCCTAGGAGAGGAGCGACTTGCTTTTGGGTATTTCCTTGCTCTTACGCATGCGCCGTTTTCATTTTTGACGTTTTGTTCGCAAGCATGTATACTGGAAAGCATCCTGTAATAATCCTCCTTGCCGACTTGTACTATTTTCAATGCTTTCGTATCTTCGTTGCGAGCATTTGCTTTTACGCTAGTTATGGCTTTTTTTTTGATTTTTAGAATGTCTTTGTTTTGGCTGATATAGTGGGGTTTGCAATCTGTCTGGGAGGAGGAGGGTGGTGATGGCTGACGTGTCAGCTGTCGTTTGCCTTTCTCTGACCTGCAGGATGTAAATGCCTATTAATCAAGTCCGCAGCGGAAGATCGGGGATGCCAGATTGACATATTTATTATCTGTTTTATTGATTTTGCCTGATTGTTGTTTTTGTACTGGAAATGGGGGATGAAGAGGGATATGAAATAGGGCGGCTTGTGGGGAGGTTAAAGTCCACGAGGCCATCGTAGGGGAGAGAGGCGAGGTGTGAGAGTGAGCGAGGCAAGATGGTTTCGTGGCAGTCTTCTTTTCTATCCTTTTTTTGATCTTTGTGCGCAGCTTTTTTTCTTTTTTCTTCTGTACCTCATGGATTATCGACAGTACCGTCCTGGCGCCGATGTGGCTTCTGAGACTGGGAAGGTTCTGAAGAGTTTTCCTGATCGCGGTGCTTTTCTTTGGTTTTTCTTTTTGCTTTTATGCCCTACTTGGTGTCAATCTCTTGCGACTTTCTTTTCTGTTCGCTTTGCTTCGGACCTTGGTACTGCTGTGCCGACGGGTGACTTGTTGATTGATCTGATGGTTGATGATTGGTCGATATATGACGCCTGAGATCACGATGGAAACATTCACAGTTGTGATATCGAGAGAAGGAAGTTCATTGGCAATGCTGCAGGGGGTTGATGGATGGCAGGGCTTTGTTCATCTGGTTTTTTTTTAATAGTGGAATCGAGATATATCGTCATATTCTACGTTTTCTCATATATGCATATCGTAGGCTAAATCGTATGTCGTATACGCCAATCAAAGTAACAACTTAAGTGACTAAGAAAAAAACCCCTAGTACTTATAATTAAGACCCATCATTGTAACGCCAATGCTCCGAACAAGAACTATGCTACATGAATAATTATGCTAACAATGGTAGCGCTAATCTAACCGTGGTAGCCAGGAAAGTCATAATAGAACTTGATATAACGGCATGCCGGTGTCGTAAAGTGAGTATGACAAATCCGGTGAACTTGGGATTTAATACCACGCACTACCGCTTACACACCTTCCCTACGAGCTCGCGGACTCTCGCTGCCCCGCTATCCTGGTCGTTCCACATTTCTGCTTCGTCAAACGCGGTAAATACGCGGACGATGCAGATTACATCACGCTGCGTGGTCGCATCTATCCAGACGCGGCCGTTGCGGCCCACGATCATTTCGAAGGGTATTTTGGCAGAGAGGGCGGAGAGGAGGGGCTTGCCGTGGGTTGATTCGGCAGAGAGGAGCTTGACCATTGGTTGGGAGATTGAGAGGAGGTAGGGGGTTATTTCTGATCTGTTGGTGCCACCAGCTGCGGTGCCAGAGGCGGCGAGTGCGTCTGGGTCTTTAGATTGAGGTTTAGGTTTGTCTTTTGTGGAGGAGGAGGTGGTGGTGGTGGAGGAGGATTTGTGGGAGAGAATCTCGCCGTATTCTGGGGAGGGGACGGAGAGTTCGACGGCTTCAAGGTGTTTGTGGACGGTGGCGACGCGGGCGTAGAGAGTGGCGCCAAGGGGGATGTTTGGACGGGACTTGCGGGCGACGGCGGTGGTGCCGGCGTTGTTGATGACGTAGTTTTCGTAGGGGAGGGTGGCCGGGGCGGTGAAGGGGGATAATTGGACGGTGAAGGCGTCGGCACTGGTGCGTACTAGGGTGACGAGGACAGCGTCGCCGGGAGAGGGGTGGTAGTGCCGCGAGGTGGATGTGAGCGAGGCCGTGCGATGCTTGGAGGCCGCTGAGAGATGGAGGAGGCCATGGCGGTAGGGTAAGATCGGGGTGGACGGGGTGGATGGGGAGAGTGTGAGCCCGGGGCCCAGCCGGAGGGTTTTGGGCTTGTGGGAGACCTCGCCGTCGTCCTCGGGAGGGTTGAGGAGGGGGGTCAACTGCGGGAGCGGGTCGCCGGGGAGGATGAGCTCCGGGCCGCCGTCTGAGGAAGCCATCAGAAGAGAGTGCGTACTATAAGATCATAATAGTTATATGTATCTCAACCTGAAGAACGCTCGGTCAGTCAGCCAAGTCTGTTCGACAGAATGCATTTTGTAAACAACAGCAAAGATCAATTATTCATATCGGTTCAAAGTAGCAGATACACAATGGAGACGGAGAACCCGTAGCCCATTTGCAGATGCCAATTGAACGTGTGCATATGTTCAGATATAGACCATCACCGCGAAGTGAGGCCGTATAAAGCTAAGTCAGCAGAAGAGGGAGTACAAATCCTGCTAAGACTGGTGCCAGCTTGTAATCTCATCACATTATGCTGTGGTGGAGTGTATTGAAGGATGAATTGAGGATGGAGAAGAATGGTACCCACTGTGAGGGCTGTCCAGCAGCGTCTGTCCCAGTCAGATATCGTGAAGCTGCGAAGTGAAGGTTTTTTCCTGTTCCTTGTCTTCGCGTTGGATGGTTTTCTTATATGGAGTATATCACGTGATGCTATCGCCACAGCTGGGGCTCAACTTGTGTGGCGGCTCTCGTTTTAAGGAACACATTTCAACAGCACACCAAGCAAGCTCCTCGAACAGGCGTGCCTCTCGACGACGAGCCTCCATCACGACCCCAGCAGATATATCCTTACATCATCTCCCATCCGATCCAATTGACCGCGCTACCGGGCATAGCACTTACAGCTTCTCGCGGCCCAGCAAGATAGGTGCAGCAGCTGGTGGGCAGCCCAAGGTCTTCAGCTTGCCAAAAGGAGCTGTGCAGAGCTGTCAACCTCACTAACCTCGTGGGTGTGCACACACAGGCCGATTCGCGCAATTGAGAAGTCCACAACCAGCTAGTCCGGTCACCCGTCGCACGTAATCACCATGAGCTATTCGAAAAAGGATGAAGATGGCGACCAGGCCATCTTCAAGGTCGACCGAACGACAGTCTTCCAGGAGGGTACATCTCACCCACGGCTCTATATCCGTCCCCTCTAGGTTGGTTTGAATGCTGATAAATAACGTGTATTCGTTCGCTCGCAGCTCGCATATTCAATACCTCTCCTATATCGCCTCGAAAATGTCGCATCCAGTTGACCAAGATTATCTATCTATTGCACACCGGAGAGCGATTCCCCACGGCCGAAGCTACCACATTGTTCTTTGGAATCACCAAATTGTTCCAGCACCGCGATCCGTCGCTGCGGCAGATGGTCTACCTTGTCATCAAGGAGCTTGCGAGTACGGCTGAAGACGTGATCATGGTCACTAGTTCTATAATGAAGGACACAGCCGTCGGCAGCGATGTAGTGTACCGTCCAAACGCTATCAGGGCGCTGTGCCGGATCATTGATGTAAGCAAGGGCTTTGTTGCTATGCAAATTTTGAGGGGTGATGCTTACGTTGATGTTTTGTATAGGCAATAAACGTCCAGACGATTGAACGTCTGATCAAAACTGCCATTGTGGACAAGACCCCCTCAGTCTCGTCTGCAGCGCTTGTCTCCGCCTACCATCTGCTACCTATCGCTAAGGAGGTTGTGAGAAGATGGGCGAACGAGACTCAAGAGGCCGTCATTTCCAACAAGTCTGGTGGCGGTTTCCTCGGGCTTGGTTCTTCCTCTGCTTCCATTGGACCGCCATCCGGGTACATGACACAGTATCACGCCATCGGTCTACTCTATCAAATGCGTGCCCACGACAGAATGTCGTTAGTCAAGATGGTCCAGCAATTCGGTTCGCAGAATGCAAGCGCGATAAAGAGCCCTGCCGCTGTCATGATGCTGGTCCGACTTGCCGGCAAGATTGCAGTTGAGGATCCCAACCTCCGCAAGCCGATGGCACAGCTGCTCGAGAGCTGGCTGAGACATAAGAGCGAGATGGTCAACTTTGAAGCCGCAAAGGTGCTCTGCGAATTACCGGATCTAACGGATGCAGAGATCGCGCCTGCAGTCCATGTTCTCCAGCTCTTCTTGACATCTCCGCGGGCGGTGACCAAATTCGCAGCTATCAGGATACTGCACCACATTGCATCGTTCAAGCCGAATACTTTGCAGCATTGCAATATGGATATTGAAACGCTGATTTCAAACTCGAACCGGTCGATTGCTACGTTTGCTATTACGACTCTCTTGAAGACTGGAAATGAGGCTAGCGTCGACCGGCTTATGAAGCAGATCTCGGGCTTCATGGCGGATATCACGGACGAGTTCAAGATTACCATTGTCGAAGCCATTCGGACGCTGTGCCTGAAATTCCCGAGCAAACAAGCGGGCATGCTTGCTTTCCTTAGCGGTATCCTTCGAGATGAAGGCGGCTACGAGTTTAAGCGAAGCGTAGTTGAGAGCATGTTTGATCTCATCAAGTTTGTACCGGAGAGCAAGGAAGAAGGTGGGCTGGCAATAAATGCATATGTTATGTTTGTAGATGGAGATCCATGCTAACTGAGATGATTCAATAGCTCTTGCCCATCTGTGCGAATTCATCGAGGACTGCGAATTCACCAAGCTCGCTGTTCGTGTCCTACATTTACTCGGGCAGGAAGGACCAAAGACGTCGCAACCGACAAAATATATCAGATATATCTACAACCGCGTCGTTCTCGAGAATGCTGTCATCAGAGCTGCAGCGGTGACCGCACTTGCCAAGTTTGGTGTCAACCAGAAGGACGAAGATGTGAGGAAGAGCGTTGTAGTCCTTCTTACCCGCTGTCTTGACGATCCAGACGATGAAGTCCGCGACCGAGCTGCTCTGAACCTTAAGTTGGTTAACGGTGAGGGTGACTACGGCTTGAAGTTTATCCAGAATGGTATGTATCTCAAACTTCCGCCTGTGCATAGACGACGAGCTAACGCATGGTAGACTCCATCTTTTCGTTGCCCATTTTCGAGCACCAGCTCGTCATGTATGTCACTGGTGATCAATCGACCTTCTCGAAACCTTTCGACATCTCTTCTATCCCCGTTGTTACTCGCGCTGAGGCCGACGCGGAAGATAAATCGAAGAAGCTGCGACCCGCATCCGACCTCCCCACGCTCAAGGCCCCCACCATCACCGCCACAGGCTCACGCCCGTCCGCTACCGCAAGCGCCGACGCTGCCGTGGCAGCAGCGGCCGCATCCCAGCAGTATTCAGTCGCGCTCTCCGCCGTCCCCGAAATCAAGGCCCTTGGTCAACTACTCAAATCCAGCCGCGTGGTGGAACTCACCGAGGCCGAGATGGAATACGTTGTCACCGCGGTCAAACACGTTTTCAAGGATCACATTGTCCTGCAATTTGACGTGAAGAACACACTCCCCGAATCCGTACTGGAGAACGTCACGGTGCAATGTACGCCTTCGCTACCGGAAGATGCAGATGATGAAGGCGCGGGTGGTCTCACGGAAGAGTTCTACGTGCCGGCACCTAAGATCACGGTTGATAATCCGGGGACGATATATGTTGCCTTCAAGCTGCCTGAAGAAGGCGGGTATACCGTTGCTACGTTCAGTAATTCGCTGAAGTTCACGATGAAAGAGGTTGATCCTTCGACTGGGGAGCCTGAAGATGGCGGGTACGAAGATGAATACGAAGTGGAGGATTTGGAACTTACCGGGGCGGATTACGTTGTGCCTGCGTTTGCGGGAAGCTTCGGGGTTGTGTGGGAGCAGGTTGGGACGGCGCATACCGTGGTTGAGACGTATGGATTGCCGACGGATAACGTTAAGAGCATGCAGGGTAAGGTTTACACCTTTTGAGATGCTTTCTTCTGTTATTTTTTTCTTCCGAGTATGCAGTGAGTATGCTAACTGGAGTCGGGGGTTTGCTTAGATGCGGTCAATTTGCTTGTTTCAACGCTGTCGCTGCAGCCGCTGGAAGGAACGGATGTGCCGATGGAGAATACTACACATACGCTCAAGTTGTTTGGTAAGACTATTAACGGGGGCCGGGTTGTGGCGATGGTGAGGATGGCGTATGCGACGAAGACCGGAGCAACGGTCCAGATTACTGTGCGCAGCGAAGAAGCCGGGGTTGGCGAGTTGGTTACTGGTGCGATGTCTTGAGCTGCGGTGCGATGAGCTGCGGTCTGGTGTGGTAATTGTGACGGGGCTGTAGAGGGGTGGAGGGAGGTAGAGATAGAAATAGGGGGGAGGGTTAGTTATTCTTTGGATTCTTATATGCCATTCGAATGCGTGGATGCATGTATTTATTATGCGGGCTGTGGATAAAAAGAATAGTATACTTGATTTGAAGTAGTGGGGATGTCTCTATCTGGTATTCTTTCATATGAGATTTCGTAAATGATTGAGGGCACGAGTGGTGCGTATTTACCAATATGTTGGGTTGATATTTGTCTCCTTTGCAGACCTCCTTTGGAGGGTTGATATAGCATACATGCGGAATTTCAAGATGACTGGGGGTTAGGGAGGGGTCGTAACATGTGCATATGCGGGGCCGAGAAAATGATCAAAGAGTCCAAGATAAGATGCATGCACGCTGTAACTAAAATCAAAATCAAAAGGCACATATATCGCAAAATGCAGCAATTTAAAATCGGGGGCCAAAAAAGAATTTCGAATGCTCAAATGCTCAAATGATCATATGCATTCATCATATCCTCGCGTGCTCGCGCCTTCAAATCTCGACATGTTAGTGTCACATGTTCGGCTGCTCGATTCTTCGGTTCTTCAAGCCTTCAGATGGTCGTATGCCCGCACTCTGTGGTCGCAGAACTCTGGCGTAAAGAAGCCGTTGCTTTTGTCCCTGGCTTGCACGATGCGGTAGTCGAGGTCGCAGCCTAGTGATTGAAGGCGGGAGATTGAGAGTGGGATTAGTTCTGTTGTTTTGGGTTTCCAGAAGCCGGGTTTGGTAGGGTTTGAATTGGTTTTGCTCGCTGTTGGAGCTTGTGGGATTGTGGACGCGGTTGATGTGTTTTCTTTACCTCTGGCCCTTCGCCTTTGTCTTAGTTGTGGACGTTGTTCTTGTAGAGCTTGAGGTTGAGGTTGAGCTGCGTGATGTAGCTGTGGGCAGATGCTGGCGTCCGTGATGAAGGTCCAAGTTACGGTCCAGGCTTTGAAATAGAATCCTGTGAGTTTATCGAATACGATGATGAAACGAAGAGAGGGCTCTTCTTCTTTATTCTCGTTATTTGGGTCATCCGTAGGATTTAATGCGGTTGTAATAGGCTTGCTATTGAAGCTTGCGGCGAACCAATTCACTGGGGATACATGCGAGTCTGGTGGGCACGGCGAGCTCGGGTACTCCCAGTCGTAGATGTCAATGTAGACTGTCTTGATGCTGCGGTGGGTGCGTATCAGCGGGATAGAAAAGTAGCGCTGCCAGCGGGGTGGGCAATCAGGCAGCTTCCACCTTGGTGCGCAGAAGTTTACGTCGAAACTTGCGGAAACTAGGTTTGGACAGGAGCTGAATGCGGCGCCGATTCCTCTTTTGTCATTGGGGTCCGGGAGGGCACTGATCCCACGGACGGGGAAGTGTAGGCCTAGTGTGCGAAGGGTCGAAGCATGATTTGCTAGCATTTCTGTGAGAGAACCGTTGATGATAGTGAGGAAGTCGTTGCGGGCGGTGGCAAGCGGTGGGATGGCACCTGGGTTTGGGTCAGCGTAGATAAAGAGGTCGGAGAACATGCGTCGGTTTTTGATCAGGTTGTAGGCGGGTTTGAAGTCTTCTTGGCTTTTGAGGTGTAGACGGAGGCTGCGGAGGGTTTGCGTATGTAGCATTAGAGAGAAGTTTATGCGGTTGCTACTTAGCTTTGGATCCATAGCGGTGAAGAGCGGGTGGATTCCGTTGCAGTTAGATATGGTGAGAGAGGTGAGACGTTTGGTGAAGGCATATTGGGGAGGTATGGTGGTGCGAGTTGAGGCGCGCTTGGCCGGTGGGGGGAGGATCATTGGGTTCGAGCGAAGGTTGTGAAGAATGAGATGGGTGAGGTTTTGAAAGGATGAAAGGCGCGAGAGGACGAGGTATTGTTCGTCGTCGGGGGAGTTATCGCCGAAGCCTGACATGGAGAATGCATAGAGGTTTGTAGGGATGACCAAGCAATCTAGGAGAGCAAGGGGTACTGTCGTGATCATTAGTTTCATGAATTCAGTAGATTGTAAATTTTATTATGATATCGAGATATCACAATGCATCGACTATCCGGAATCGAAAGTGATGCTGTGCCTTTGCGTACTTACAGCTAGGTACCCGTAGCATGACATCTGGCTTCCAGTGAATGGAAAGGACAGCCAAAGAGTCCGAATGACGCTGGAGCGCTGCCTTTAGTAGTCTAAAGTCTGGATTGCTGAACGTTGGCTCGTATCTACACCAATTCAGCGTTAGCATCATGCTCGGTATTTTATCCATCAAAGTATAATTCTCTATTTTGTATGACTGACCGGAGAGTAGCGAGATAGTTTGGAGGAAGCTTCTGAAGTAGATGCTCAAATGTCCGATCCTGGACGCGGCCTTTGCGGATAGCGTCCCACAGGGGATGGGGCCGCTGCTCCAACCCATGGGCAAGGTTAATGGGCCTTGAAACTGCGTGGATATATGGCGGGCGGGATGGCTGTAGGATCCTGGCACCGTAAGATCCAGAGGGGCCAGGTGCAGCCGGCCAACTTATTGGCTCCTCGAGAAAGCTTCCAGGACCATCGTACAGCTTGCCATCAATGTTTTCGAGAATTAGAGAGTACATTAATGCGGGCTCTATCCTGTAGTACATTGCTTTGCAGGTTGCTGCGAGGTTGCGAATGTCATTTGCGCCGAGCTGGATTCCGCGTCGTTAGTTTGCGGTAGTCAAGAAACATGTGGAGGCAGTCTTCAGTATTTGGTTAAGGACTATACCTTTTTGACAATTTCAATGATAATCCTCTTTGGGAGATAGCAGATGCGCTTCATGATGAATAATGGCGGGCTTCAAATGTTAGCTTGAAACCAAGGCTGTGACGGGGGAGATGAGAAGATGCTTGGAAGTTAACGTGAATGGGAAGAAGGTTGATTGGGTAGATCAAAGCCCTTTGATAGATGGAGCATGCCAGTCACATTCTATATATTTAGGCCTCACTCGGCTCAGAAATTACTACCAAGGCTGGGTTATAGGCACCTAAGGTATAATAACACCAGCAACGGATACTCAACAGATGGGCGTGGCAACGCATCGCATATGTTGCATTTTGAGGATGCCTTTCTCGACGCTATCTACGACCCAAATCTTATGGTACAAATAGGAAACTTATGGCTTCATAATCTTGGCTTTCTCAATCATTTGAAAGTTCGATACATCTATGTCAAGTGTGAGTAGTTTCGTGAAGCATTGGCAACGCCGCTATCGCGCGACTACCTCAAACTGAGTGTCTAACTAGTTGGTTATCTCCCAGATTCCCACATGCATTGGTGAGGTAGATTTCCAACAAAACACTTATTTGTGGAGACACCAAACCTTTCAAGATCCTCCGTTAACTCCCTCGCTACCTCGACGTTTGGTGTGTACCCACCGCCATCCGCGCTTTTCTGCCATCTCAAGTTCCAACAATAATATCTGAGTCTTTTCCCGACATAAATCACAAAGGTAGAAAATGACGGAGGTTCATCTCTGTCCGCACCAATTAAAGCGCCAAAATTCGAAACCATGCTTTTAACCTTACGGTTATCCGGTATATAGAGGGGAAAGTCTATCATGATCATGTTTAATGTCTTGTGAGATGAGACTTGGGAAGTGGGAAGATGGTAGTCCTAACAAGTATGTATTTTAGCCCAATTCATCAAGGAGGATGTATAGAATTTTACCCAGCCGAAAGCGGGACCATCATATGAGAACTCTTTGAGCCGCTGGCAGTATTGTGGGATTAGAGTCACATCCTCTGAGATAGAAGGGCCAGGGTAATCCTCAAATCTTTGTCTGCGAGTATGTATAGAAAGATATTTTAACGATTCGCAGTGCGGCTGTAGCAACTCATAGTAGGTTATACATGGGACCTCTGGGCTCATTTCAATACGTCTACCATCAGAATCATACCGATCAAGCATAGAAATCTCCTGTATAGGCTCTGGGCGTCCTAAGAAAATATATAGCTCCTCCAAACCAGATGTACGCCTTATAAAGTCATATATTTCTTCGGCTTGGTCCTTACGAAACGTTGAGACCATAAGCCGACGCAATTTTACATCATTCGCCAGTAGCTGGGTGAGAAGGTTGGAAAAATTCTCGCTATAGATTAAGGTCAGATCTTTTAGAGTGCGCGCGAAACAAACGGGAGATATTTCCGTCGGTTTATCTGCGTTGGCGGCGAAATCTTGAAATTCATGCAAGACGAGCTTTCGGAGGAATTGGTAGTGGTAGACGGAAGGCCAAAATTGCTTGGCTTGTACGATGTAATCGTTCTTCTCATGGTTTTGAAATAATAGTTCGAGTTCACGAAGCTCTAAGAGTGGTTTTAGAATGTCGGATAAACAATCTACCGTAACTAGTAGCGAGTTAGCGCTGTATCTCAAAGGTGATAATGATACCGAGCGGGTCAACCAACAGTTGTCAAAGTCGCTGTGCCAATTAACCCGGAGCTTAAACTCTTGAAGGCTTCGAGACTGTCTGGCAATAAATATTTTCAACTTCAGAAGGTCGAGAGAGAATTCAGTCGAACTGAGACTATGGCAGATTGATGGGAGCGTGAGCTGGAGTCAAAGATAAGCCTCATCAAGAAGCCCACCTTAGCGATTGTAGTTCGTTATCAGGTATCTTTCTCAGTAGCATGCGGATTGAAGAATTGAAATTCAACCTCAACAGCTTGTTTAGAAAACTGTGCAAATCGGGGTCGCTACCAAAGCTATGCATAAAAGTGTACAAGTTGGAGACAATAATTTGTAGCCTTCTGGTATAGCGGAGTAATCGGTTCGCCGTTGGATTCAAGATGAATGCCGCAAGCATCCTTGCATCAATCTGGCCGCGTTCGGCGATTTTGAATATAATGTTTTTGAAAAGGTGCTTCGCTAGCATCTCGTACAGTGCTCGGCATGTCACTGCTAGGCTGAATCGATCTCGACGTTTTGGGAGCTATCATATATAGAAATAGATTAATTGAGAGTAGGATGCGGTGATCATGAGAGTGACGCACACTATCCAGAATTAAATCGAGAACATCGATAGGCAGTTGACTGAGTTGGGTGCTAGTGGTACCTGTAGGGCGTGGGAAGCTGCGATATATCTCCATGATGGGAGCATTTACAAAGGGGGGTAGGTATGGATTGAAGGGAAGGATATAAGGCGTGGCGACGTGATAGATGGGGTCAATCAGAAGAAATCGATGGCTACTCGAGCTTGTTATATACCAACTTCCTCTTGCCAACGCCCAAGGCTTGGGATCGATACATTGCTCAACAAGACGCCTGACTGGTACAAGATCGAAATCACTTTCCCACTTCTTGTCCATAGAGTATCACAAGCCACTCCTGCTCCTACAAGCCTACGATTCCTACGCCATAGTACGGTTAGACCTGCCAACGAGACATGTGGCATCACGAATTCTGGTCACTTGTGTGTTGTGCATACAAAATTGCACACACATCTGAGCGCATCCTTGGTTCGCCTTCGATTCTTGACTCGATTCGCAGAACTAACACTCATATACTTTGAACTAAGCTGTTTAACCTTGCAATAAGGTTTCCTAATGCCTGGGCAGATCTGCATATCCAGCTATTATTACGTACGTACAATCTAATTTGCCACTATTCGATCTAATCATAACTAGTTAAAGAGGTCAGAGTAGTTTAACAGCTACAAATAACTCTTCGAGAAGGATGCTCGCCGCTTGCCGCTGCCTGGAAAATAAATTCAAAGAGCTGTGTTTGAAAGGGCGAATTCAATTGGCACATCGGACGACTACTCCGTTTTACCGGATTTCTTGGTATCACCAAGTACCGACGCGATTATGTCTTCACTGGAATTTAGTAGCTCATCCTGGGTAATTTCCCAGATGCCTGTCGTGCCGGAAAAATGCTCGAGGAACTCGGGAAACACCGCCTCTAAGCGCGAACTTGACGTCTTCGCCACGACCACTAGAATCGATGCATTGGGCTGAGAAGCTAAAAAAAAAAAACTTGTTGCCTTCCTCACTACAATCCCCAGAAACTTGGTCTCAGATCTTAACTCTCACGAAACCGAGGCATTAGGGCTCGGTCGTGAGTATGCCAAGAACCGAGCGCAGAGAAATTGCAGTGCGCACGAGTAATGCTCGCACGACGCTCAAGCGTCTCATCTCATCAGATCGGCTCTTGTCGAGGTCTGAGCGTATGGGAAAGTCAGGTTTTTTCGAACTTGGTGACAAATGCTGTGTGGAGCGAATCGGGGATACCAAATTCGACGCAGGGCGGTCAATCACGACGTGTTTTCTTGGTTGCACGGCTCAAAGGTTGAATCGAGTGCGGCCTGCAGGAACCATGCACGTTGTCTTTCTAGAAAGCAAGCCCTGCAACTGCAGGCATCTTCGGATTAATACGCTCCGTAGCCTCGACACTGGCTGCCAACACAATATCGAGCTGGAAGCGATCCCGATAGAATGATAGCGATAGAGCACCAGCTATTTCCCCAGATTCTTGCCCGCCATTGGATTTCGGCTGAGAATGGCGGTGGGGTGGCCCCGTGAGACAAAACAGATCTTATTTCTCGTTGATATTAGGTTTGTTCGCTATTCTGATGATACGGCCCTCTCGGCCAGGAACCCATGGGGAGGAAGTCGATAGAACCCTGCTCTGCATGTATTTGCTAGGGCGGGTGTATCCAGTCGGAGTGAGTGCATCCGCCCGCCGAAACCCACATTCTCCGCTACTCCGTACCTGATAGCTCTGTCACCATTTTAAGTTTTTTTTTTTACCTTGAGATGATCACTGATGTAACGGGCAGTGGTACTGTATGTGAAGCTGCGCTTAGATCGTTCGCTAATATCACTTCTGAGCAGACATCACTAGCGCAGCCAAGAGAAAAAAAAAGTTGTCGACAACCCCAGAAACCTGGAAAAGCGATGGATGTTTTGGCGAGGCGCGTTTTGTAAAAACCCCTACCATGACGATCATCGAGTTTATTTGCCTGTATATGTGCATACAGGCAGTCATAGCCCTATATCCGGGTTGGAGTATTTATACCACGCTTCCCTCCCAAAGAGCGATCCCATTTTTCTAAGGATCAACCTTTGGGAGACCCTGCTACATTCCTTTGACGATCGTTTACGAATTCCGGGTTCTATCGCGATCTAGTTTCACCATGTTTGTCAAGCAAGCCGTTCTTTTGGCGGCGGCGGCCTCAATGGTTGCTGCCAATCCAGTGCCAGCCCATACCCCTCCTGGCAAGAAGAGAGACATACCATACGCCAATGGCAACAAGTTCGGGCTCAACGGTTTAGATTTTTACTTTGCCGGTTCGAATGCCTACTATCTGCCATTCAGCAATGTGAGTTTGTTTAATCAAGGCCCCCAATTAGTTGGAGAGTTGATAAGAAAAGATGCTTACGCTATGATTTTAGGACTACGCGGACAACCTTGCTGGCTTGAAGAAGGCGCGAAGCGTCGGTCTAAAGGTCATGAGAACATGGGCGTTCAATGACCGTAACGCTACCTTTGACCCGAATGGTCTGCCGAAATACTATCCCGACTCGACCGGCACATGGTTCACAGAGTGGAAGGATGGAGACTACGTCATCAACTACGGCGCCACCGGACTCCAAAAGCTGGACGCCGTTGTAGAGGCGGCTAAGGAAGCTGACGTCAAGTTGGTCATGACCCTGACTAACAACTGGGCTGATTATGGTGGCATGGACATTTACACCATCAACCTCGGGTACAAATATCACGATGATGTGAGTGCTGCATTAGAGCTCGTTGGCGATGGCAGTGGGGAAATTTATATTAATTTGCTTTACAGTTCTACTCTCAACGTGCAATCATCGATAAATATAAGGCCTACGTAAAGGTCATCGTCGAGCGGTACAAGGACTCGACTGCCATCTTCTCGTGGCAACTGGGCAACGAGCCACGCTGCGGTGCCGACGGTACCCGAAACCTCCCACGATCATCGGATTGCAGCGTTTCGAGATTACACGCTTGGGTCGAGGAGATCTCTGCCTTCATCAAGACTATCGACCCGGACCACATGGTCTCCATTGGTAGCGAGGGCGCCTTCAACCATCCCTCATCGGACGACTGGGCGTACAACGGCGCTGACGGCGTTGACTTTGAAGCTGAAACTGCCATCTCCACTGTCGACTACGGTACCTTCCACCTGTATCCAGACTGGTGGAGCAAGACCCCACAATGGGGTGTGCAGTGGATCAAGGACCACGCTGCCGTCGGCCGGGCCCTCAACAAGCCGGTTGTGTTGGAAGAGTACGGTTGGTTGACTCCTGACAAGCGGCTTGAGTATCTAGGCCAAGTCTCGCCTTACACTCGCCTGGAGGTTCTCAAGTCTTTCCAGGAGACCTCGATCGCTGAGCTGGTCGCTGGTGATCAGTACTGGCAATATGGATGGTATGGATGGAGCTATGGACCTAACTATAACGATGGATTCACAATCTATCTGAACGACACCGAGGCCGGAGAGCTTATCAACAAGCATGCTCGACATGTTAGCGCCTTGAATCATTAGTAAATGAAAAATAAGGAATAGACGGTGTTTTCAGAGCGTGGAATGGCGCCGAGGTCCGGTGCATGCTGCTCTGCTCGCTGGATCTATTTAGTATATAGCCTGTACTATAGCCCATATAATTTTATTGTATTATTACCTAGATAGCTTCTGTATACGGCTATCAGATTATCCTTCGTTTCGTCGCATTCGATAGTCTGTTGGATCTTAAGCTTAATCTTATTGATATGATACAAGGCAGGCTGCGGATTATGCAGTCTCGGACATGCATGCATCCCTGCTCCGTAGCTCCAAAAGTAGTAAAGTCCGTGAAATTCACGTTGTGGACTACCACAACACAAAACCCACAGCTTTGCAGGAACGACATGCAGCATCTGACACACGCAGTTCGAGTTGCCTGGCGATTATCGAGAATGGCTAAACTATATTGCCCATTTAGCTATCACTTCTCTATCTAGCTACGATGTTTGCTCTATCTAGCTACGATGTTTGCCGTCAATCGAGGACAGTCTCCAAAGAAAGTTCGAAGAAATGCCGATAAACACGCCAGATCGATCTATCTTTAACTACCTCAGAACGTGATTACCACACACAGCTTTCGCGAGAGTTTCCAATCTGCATGCTCGACACGTATTCCTCTTGCGCCGCTGCGAGGATTTTTCGATTTCCCTCACAATCATGGACACTTGTCAGGACCATCTAGCACCTCACCGCAGTAATGGCCATCTTGCCTCTGGTTGCTCTGCTGTAGAGCTATTGCAGATATGCCCAGCTTGTCCGGATGCACAAACAGGGAAATGACGCTTAGTTCTACTTGCCTTCGCTTTCTCAGTGCTGGATTCGCAATACGGCCCCCCCCCTTGGCGACTGAACGACTGCTATGGAATCACATGAAGCTGATAGAACTCGGCTCCTGCCGCCGATACTTCTACCTTCACCGGAGGACTCACCACCCGAAGCCCTCGGTAAGCTTGGGGTGAGGGAAGATACGACTCTTTCGGGATCTCAGAATCTACGGCTGGAGCCAATCACACCGGTATCAGATAGCGAGCACGATGGAAAGGTTAAGATGCAGATGCATGCTCTACTCAGCGATGTAAATTTTCAAGGTGAGATTTTTATTATTCTGCTGATATGTTTTGTTTCTATTGGTTGTTTGTTTCACGGCATCTCAACGTGTATATGAAATGTTTTCAAAATACGCAAGCTTGGAGATATGGATTTGTTGAATGCGTGTCTCCATTTTGCAAGTAAAAGGCTATGCGTGGACAGTCCAAGCTCTACTTTACCTTCCTCCCATACGAATACGCACGGAATATCTGCAATCAGGATCCCTTCGCAAAGGCCCCACGACGGACCTGATCCCCCTCAGTGTCCAGGATAAGAGCTAATACGTAATGCATTAATCTTTCACATTGGAATTGATGCGAGAGAATAGAGCGCATCATCGAGAGTCCTATAGCACATCGGCCAGCCTCCCGTCCTCTAAAGTTAGGGTCAGATGCACGCCCAGACCGGCGAGGGAGCCCCGAAACCATATCAAGCGAGACCTCAACGACGTCAGACAGGTCACTCGAGGAGGCTGTGGTGGATTATGAGACTCAAATGTTATACGAGCCAGATAGAGGTACCTGGAATCTTAGCTAAAAGTAGGCTATTGCTTTAGGAAGCACTAACCTTAGCCGAAAAAAAAATCATAGACGTCATTCATCCCGGAAAGAGACCCGGGTCTTACGCCGAGCCGATGCCGCCTTTACCCTTGACTCTGCCAGGGCCCGCTCTCGCGTTCGATCCTACGAAATATTTATACCTCGAGGAGCAGCAAATTTACCCGAGTTTGCTTCAGCAGCGGGACCGTCGGCTCCTAGACAGCTCAGAGACATTCTATACGGATCTGTTGAATGCGCCTTGCTGGGAAATCGAGCAGATCGTTAATCGGGATCTATGCGGAGCTCATGAGCGTCGTCCCGTAGCACAGCCAGTGATCTTTGATGTCTCGGATCCGGGGCGGCCAAGAACTCCTAGGCCGGTGAATGCTAGTCAGTTGATATTCAATGGGGAGATCGGCGCTGGGATTCTTTTCTCGGCTGCTGATCAGATCCTGGAACGGATGTCTAAGGAAAGAGAGGCTCGACAGTAAGCAAGGAGGCTTTCTTCGTCAGACTCGAAGACAGTAGTATATCTGCATTTGGGTCGATCCTTCTTCCTCGTGTCCCTTTTTTTTTTTAGAGAGTCACCAAGGCTGTGCCTATTCGGTATTGGAGTAGTTGGGTGTTTGGTTGCTTATGCTGATGCTATTGTGAATTATTTTGGGGGTTGAGTTGCAAAGGACTCCATGCAGGAATACTTTGCGAAGTTTTAGAGAAGGTAACAGGCGTGATAACTCCCCGGATCTCCTTGATGTTACCGTAGACATTCACATATCAATGAATATACAGCGGAAGAGACCCAATTAAGCCTCGAAATGAGCACAGTACTTGGTTAATACGCGTGTCCTGCACCTGATGGAGTGCACAGGATACTATCATACCAACAACATGGAGCTCCAGCTAGATGAGTCTTGGATCTATCAGTCGCCAGATGGCGCAGACGCGTCAACGGTGCAACATGGCGCGCAGTTTTTTTTTTTTTTGAAATCCTGTTTGTGCCAACAAAATAACCAATTCCTGCCTCGGAGGTGTCTCGGAAAACCGATGCTGGGCATTATGCGCACTTTCCTTCTTTAGCTGCTCGGAACATGGATATGGCCGGATACATGTTAGTCTCCGTCAACCACCCCCCCGCAGTAGTTTCTGGTTAGCATGCTATATGAACGCTTGGGATTGGGTATCTGTTAGCTCTAGTAAGTTGTCTAGCTTGTCGGAGTGGAAATCTAGGACTCGAAACGCCCGTGTTGTGGCGTTGTATGAATTGTATGCATGTACCACATAGTTTGTGCAGTGGCATCGGAGCTCGACCAACAGCTCAGACCAATGAGATAATGGCCTCCAAGGCACCCATGGAAGCTATATGAGGAAGTTATTCCTGTATCTGCATGTTTATGCGAAAAGGAAAAGACAATAAAACCCGGTCTGTTGATTAACACGTTGTCACTGCGAGAAGAAAAACTAGGTTCGGATGTAAATGCACAGTTAATTAACACGGAGGCTGGGGGGGTTGAGACCCAACGCCAACCGTATCTATAGATAGTCCATGCAGAAAATGCGAAGAGCCTTTTAGGTCTGTATTATTAGCTAGGGTACGATGTTTTAGCAAAACGGGAAAATAATCAGTGTATCAAGGATAGCTAGGAGCGCCGCGCGAATCGCGTCGTCATCCGGACATATATAAAGCTAGCTTGGTATCACCCATCGAGTCTCAAGTTTGACGTCGAAGCAACTTCCAGTTTTTGAACTATAGCAATTATAACTATAACTCCGGTCATTAACTTGCACCTGGGGGAATCTTTTATACAGCATATAAAAGAGGTCATTTTCTAGTATATATCTACTACGTTCGAGAAGATAGTAGACACTTTCTATCGAGAGTAAATCATCATTACGAACTGTGGAAATATACCAAAGCTTTATATATATATCCGAAAACATCTCTATCATCAGCAGTGCCCACCATGCCTAGCTATTTTTCAATTACGGGAGCCGCTATGCTCTTTCTGGCAGCATGCCTGGAGACTACAGCGCTTCCTGTCACACAACTCGGAGTTCAGAAACGACAAGAACTGGTATGTAATCTATTCTCAGCCTCATTGAAGCCCTTTGACTTTCTTATCGAGCCTCCTATCTCGGGTAAAAAAAAAAAATACATATGCTAACAAGAATTACGCATTTTATAGACACCCAACCAACAAAATGTGTGCAAGACAACGCGAGAAAGCGTGTTCTACAAAGATAACACATTCGGCTGCTTTTATCAACCGGGCTCCACCAACAGCGGCGTCAACGTCGCGGAGTTGACCACATTTATGACGAGAAACTGGACCTCTGCACAGTTTACCTCCAAATTTTCAATCCACGCCAACGCCGGCGAACCCAAGTGCAAGCAGATCTGGTGCCTAGGCGACCACGCCAAGCTCACAATCTGCGACGACCGCGGTCCGGAGGCCCCCGAGTTCCTGGTTACCGGCGCTGCACTGTTCGACGTTCTCGACCGGTTCAAGGGGCTTTTCTGGCCGGAAAGACCCTGGGAAGCTAATGACGATGACCCGGTGACGTTCTCCGCGCAGTGGGTGAAGGATGATGCCAAGACGTTTTCTTGTTGCTCGGATGTAAGCATGAGCAATAGACAGGCGGTGTCGTCGGACCGTCAGTGGGGGGTTATGTTTAAGAATGAGCTGCCGCAGGTTAGAATTCTTATTGAGCCGGTTGGTGCTGCGAATGGCACGGATAGCAAGGGCGTCTGCGATTCTAGTTTGAACATTAAGAGCACTAAGAGAAGGTAGAAAGTTGGAGTTTGGCTTGGGTTAGGATTTTTTTGACAGCTTATGTATATGGGCGGGGATTCCAGTTACGTAGCTTACGACTTTTGGAGGTTTTTTATGATACATGTATATAATGATAGATCTATTCACGTTAGTATGATTTTTGTTAGAATCGATTTAATATAGTGCTATCTCTGTTGATAGTCAAGCTAAGATCTCATATTGAAATGTAGTGGATGATATTATGGTTCTGTTCGTGAAATAAACCTGCTGGAAGCTCGCACGTTGCGTCCTTATGCACGTATATAGATTCTGATACGCAAATCGGCACATACCCATGGCCCGTAGTGGGCAGGTCTGGGGTCAGCTGATATATTGTAGATTTTTACGGTTCTGCAAAATTCCTCACTCCTATTCACTTCCCACTGTAGATGAATATACGATACTACGGGGCTTCGCTGTAAATACCACTCTTCCGTTTACTCGAGTGCTTAATGATGACTAATTCCAAGCGCTTTGCAAGCTAATAGGTCGCGTACGTAAAGTACCTAAGAAACTCCAGGTACGCGAGATTGTCGCGATAAACACACTATAATATAAAGACTCTATAAAAGCCAAGGAATATATTCATAAATAAAATGTCTCCCGAACTACATTCGCTGAAATGATACATAAATCAAGTCCGCCGCTGTGAATAGGAGGGCTGCCAAAGGGGCCTGCCTTGCTGTCTATTGATGGTTTTATAAAGCACCACTCTTCCGTCCTCGAGGCTTGTTCTCGTCTTTCTTCTCTTTCATCCCACCAACCTCCTGCTCTTCCTCCTCCACCTGTTCCATGGCATGCAGCGTGAGTATCTATTTGCCTGGTACGCGGTGGCTTCGACGAGTTCTCTCGTGCCACATTAACACGATCCCTTCACTCCTCTCGGACGACGCTGGTTTATTTTTTTGATCAAGAGTGGTGAGTTTTCCCCTCTTTGAGGTTTCTCACTTAACCGCCGCAATGGCTTAATTTCGATGAAGAAATTCTGTTCGTGTTTCTCTGAGATCGTTTATACGATCAGTGATGATAACCTAACATATACTGAGATTGCTAATCAATACTTGTATGGTTGAATTATGGCTAGGTGAAAGATCCGACCCTCGATGGCGAAAATTATACAAAGTTAGGGGTGGAAGGGTGGAGGGGGGGGGAGCGGGCCTTTTGTTACAAACCTTTGTAAAGTGTTAGTTGGTGACAAACTCGATTTCGATGCATATTTTGATTATAGACAGGTTTTGTGGGCTGGGGGTTTACTTGCATTTTATAGATCCGTGTTTGTTGAATCTCAGAGAAAGGCTCCTGGCACTGTAATGAATGCAATGTGGTTCCATATAGATTTTTTGAGAATTGATTAGTCATAACCTTTTGATCGAACGCGAGAGATTGTGTTCTTTTCATGATGGTGTGTTATTTTCGGAGAGATGATGCACAGATTGTATCGATGTCTACACGACTATCGCTGGGAAAATGAAAAATCTGCCCGAACAAGTCTAAAAATGAACTTCAAAGCTGTTCTAAAAAGACTAGATTGGCGCCATACAGACGGTTTCGTTGTATCCACGAGATACACGTCTAATTGCCTGTGGTACAGATCCCGCCGGTGCATCTCACGTGGAGGCCATTTCGCCTACGTCTGGACGAATTGGAGATGATCAAAAGAGATGTTAAAAATTTTGGAATTTGGTATATAAATCTGGGGTTTCGCCTTGAAAACTGTCAACCAAGAAGCAATACGAGCAGACTCTACATAATTATTTCTTTCGCAGCTGAGTCACTGTAGTCATTGTTGTACGTAGTCCATAGCTAAGAGCTGCACGCAAGAACACTCCACAAAACCTACGATTCCCTCGACGTCGAAAGGTCTGTCTTTCGGTATATAATACCACTCTAACGTCTCTTAAAATCTTTCTTCTTTCTCATTGTCTTCCAACCGCGCTCCAAAAACACATTGTTCGTAAAGAAACCTCTTTGATATTATTCGTTATATCAAAGCATCAACGAACAAGCATTCGTGCATCTTCCCCTCCGAGATATCTTTCACCTCTCCTCGAAAAGGGCTTCCTTACAGCTTCAGACACCTTGCTTCCCTTTGGGAAGAACCTTTCAACCTCTCCTCCGGCTCGCAAATGTAAGTTGTACATTTCTCCAAAAGAATCGAGACGATATGTACAAAGTTCTTCATACTGAGTCTTTCTTCTAGCTCCAAGAGCCACATCACTAGCCTTCGGTCAACATGGCTACCACCAAGGCCAACCTCACCAAGGGTGTCATATCCACCCAGGCTAGCACGACCAAGTCGGCAGTCACAGCCACCACTACCGCAACTGGTCGGGCGACCTCTGCTAAACGCCCAACCAGCAAAGAGGAGAGGCTCAAGGAGCTTCAAAAGCGCTTCTCGCCAGAATACCTCGCGGCAGTGCAAGCCGCCCTGAAGCGTCAAGGGCAGGCGATGCAGCAAACTGCTGCTGAAAGCGCAAAGCGACGCTCGACTACGACTGCGACTGCGACTACAACCAGTCGGGTCACAAAGTCAGGTGGCGTGTCGAAACCTCGACCCACCTCTTCTTTTTCCACCTCGAAGAGGACGGAGAAGAAACAGGCTTCCGTGACGGTCTCCACTCCCAGGGCTCCTTCCACCCACACCTCTGTTACGACAGCCGAGGGCTGTGGGAAGGAGGGGCCCAAAAACCTTAACCGCGAAGCAGTGGCAGCGGCAGCAGGGCAACTGCCACTGCGCGCTGCATCTCGAGCAGTGGAGGTCGTCCTCCAGCTGGCGACTGGGAATTTCTCCCCAGCCACTCGAGAGCGGTTGTGGTACTATCCACGCCGCGAGACATGGGTTCCCCGTGCTACCGACAGGAAGAGAGGTCGGTGGTGGTATTCGGAGTCATCCTCGGGGTTGGCCCGGTACCAGATTCTCCCCGGCCAGGGCACAAGTGCCATGGAGGAGGCCTGGGAGGAGCACCGTCAGAACTTGATGTATAAGGTCCGAGTTAACATGCTCAGGCATTAGACGTTGAGGCTGGCGGATGGGGAGGGGGTGGAGCGGAGCAATGACAGGGAAATTGTGAGGGGAAGAGGGGTGGATATAGCTTGGTTTTTTTATTTCTTTCCTTCTTTCCTATGGTTCTTGTACGTAGCTGGTTTAACGTACGACAATAATAATAATATTATTGGGCTGGATTTTTGTGGGCAAGCGCTAGCGTATATATCTCAGCTCAGAAACGGCAGCCCTTCCAGTAAACAATGTGCGATAGCCTACTTGTAAACTTCACGAATCCACATATGGTACTCGAGATAGTCTCGATGTCTTCATGCTATCCCGTTCAAGCAAGTCACAACAGTAACCGTGATAGGGGAGGGAAGCCAAAATTACAACAAAACGTTAAATCATAGATTCGTCGCTCCCCCGTCAAATCCAATCGGATCGTAAAGACATGAAGTTAAAGATAGTAGAGTGCAAAGAGAATGAAAGAAATTAGCGAAGAGCAAAGTCGCGGAGTCCCAATGCCGACCAAACGCCATATGACACCTTTACCTACTCCCCCCAACGCCGTCGCGCCAACCAATCCGCCCATTTCAAGGCTAATTCAGCAGCAAAGTAACTACAAGAAACCCATAAATCAAACCAACCATTCACGGATCAATTCTTGAAATCTTTCTCCCAAGCCCCATCAACCTTCTCTGCGTAAAGGCAAAGCCATTTGCCTCCCTCCCGCCACTCCCACTTGCCCACAAGCCCCACGTAACCCCTCCGCCACCACCTGTTAGTCTCCAGTAGGAACTTCCAGCTCCGCCAGCTCTTATAATCACCAATAACACGATCCTCGTTCACTGCCCTGTAGAACTTATCCATCGCCATCAACACATCCCTGATACGGATGGTCCTATCGCAGCAGTGGTTTGCAAACACATTGATAGTATCGTCCAACGCGGGGGCTAGTCCGTCGGACCGCAGATCGCACACACGGACGCTTAGGAACGTTGCAGGTGGGAAGCACAACGGCTGGTCCAGCACTTTCTCGCCAGTGGAAGTGAATAGACTCTCGGATTGAGATACCGCTGAGCCGAGCTCGATGTGGAGCTGGGAGAACAGAGGGTTGATGATGTGTGGACCGAGGATGGTGTTTCCGGTGGGTGACCTGAACTCTTGCGGGATGACCCATTCCGTGACTATCGAGCGCCAGGTTTGGCAGACGGATGCGAGGCGGACCTGTTCGCTCCAGGAGAGGTTTTGGAGGACTTGGACGTGGAGTTCTAGCGGGAGGCAAGGGTTGGCGTAGTCGTCTAGTCGATGGTGTTCATGTTCGTCGGCTTCTTCGAGGGATTCTTTCGTTTGAATGATCCCCATGGTCATATCGATGTCTTGCTTTTCGCTGTCGAAAGGGGTTGTTTCTACCGCTTCGTGCTTGGTTCTGGTGAGAGATGACTTGATTTTCCGGGAGAGGGTAGACGTTTGGGTGATGTTTGAGGAGGAGGATGAGGAGGCGGAGGAAGAATCAGGCTGGATTTTCCATTCGGAAAGGTATTTGTAGATTTTGCGCAGGCTGGATTCGTAGTTTTGGGCAGCTTTCTCGGGGTCGCCACCGCTGTTATTGGTGTTGGCTCCTCGAGTTTGCGGGTGCTGCGCTCGACGCAGATACTTTCGCTTGCCGTCGCGATTGGGCCCCATGTCGACGGCGAGCCTGTCGAGGAGCATGGCTCTCGTAACCATTCTTTTTTATTGCTGGATAATAATAATAATAATAACAATAAGATATCTTTCGATAGCTACTGGATCCAGCCGAGTGGAAGAAGAAGCGACGGGTATTATCGCCGCCGCCGCTGTTGTTGTCACCGTTGAAGAAGTTAACGTCTGGTTGTCGAGCTCTAGTGAGACCTTCGTCTGGCTAAGCTGCAGCAGCAACGGTAATCCGCAACGGGAAATATTTACCAGCCGGCGTGCAAGAATAACAATAATAATAATGCATGCATGCAGTGCCGGAATGAATCGAATAAGGACGACGATCTTTCAAGCGAGCGCGCCGAGGCTGAGGGCATTATATAAATATAAACTTGTCCCTTCATCGAATCTACAAGATCTCATGGACAGTTGTATTTGAGGGTTTGTGTTGCGTGTGTCGTTGGCAGGTGTTTTCTGTGCGATCCAGCTGACGGCGACAAACGGCGAGACCATCCGCTGCTGCCGCCACCTGACTTTGCTGCCGGGGCGGATAACATGGTATGCCTCTTCGTACCGGCTTTCGCATGACCGGGCGAGACGGGTCACTCCTGCTATCGGACCCTGTTGTCGAGGGCGCAGGTTTCTAAAGATACCTAGGTATGTCTAAAGGCTATAAGAAGTGTCGACGATGCTGCAACTCGCAGTTCCAAAACTCATATCACGGACTGAAGAGAAATAAAACCGGAGAAACTGAGCAAGGACCCTGAAAGGCTCCAGTGTATATACTCCTCCGTCTCGTGACCCTCTCGATCATAATGCTGGTGTTATACCTGCGAATCCGACTGCCCTGCCCGCCAAGCTAAAATCTGAAATGGGCAAGTTACACAAACTGCTGTGCAGCCGGCCGCTGTTGCATTTTGCACGACAACGCGGAGTCAAAAGGTCGGCTATCGATATGGGCATCTAGGTCTGCTCAGCATGGTATATCATCAGCTTGTCGATTCTTCGACAGATTAGAGATTTATATCGTGGACATGAGCTTGCAAAATTTATCTGAAACCGGCGGGGGAGCCGGGTGGCCGTGAGAACCGGCCTAAATCCGTCCTTGAGGGGTTCGGACTTGGACTGTTGCTACCAATTCGATGTGGGAAACCGTTGAATGTCGTCATGATGTCCTACCGAGATAAAGTAAACCTAAGCGTTCGTGTATGCTGTGATTCTTTGTAAAGAGGACTTTTGCCAGTGGATTGCGTCTCAGCTGGCTTGCCGCAATCCTCATCGTAGCCTTGTTGTATCAAGATGTTTGCTGAGCGTGGCACTCTGTCCGGAAAACACATTCGCTGAGCTGCTTCTGTTTCCCTCATCCCACACTTTCTGTATATCTATCTGCCTCTCCACCTTCTCCTCATCATCACCTTGACATCTCTCCTTCCACAACCACCTTTCTGACCACTCACATCATTTCTGCTCCTACTCCATCACCAACCATCCTTCAACATTCCCACGCACTCATTCTCATTTGTTATCTTTACACATCTTCCACCCTCACTGCCATCATGAACTCGCTACATTTCGCCGCAATCAGTGAAGGCGGTCGTAAGAGCAAAGGACCGCGATCCACTTCAAGCTCTTCTTCCAAATCCTCTCGTTCGTCCACTTCTTCCAGATCGGGTCGAAGCTCTGGGACCAAGAGCCGTCTTGGTTTCCGCCCTCCGATAGAAGACCTGTTTACCGATGACCCGGATACGATCTCCGAAGCAAGCTACAATAGCTGTGGCTCAATAGGTAAATTCTGATTTCTGTCTAACTTCATGTTGCGCGGTCTTGTTGAACCTTCGAGTCAGACCCACCCCAGTTTCCCATCAATGAAGAAAACCCGCCCGAAGATTTTGATGATTCAGCATCGTCAACATCATCCGGCTCATACAAGAAAAAGGCCAATGAAATCTACGAAGCCTTCAAGATGCTGCCACCAGAACTTCAGCGTCTTGAACTGCAAAAGCGAAAGAGTAAAAAGTGGAATGAAGTTCGTAGCCTAACAACAACTAAAGGCAGAGACCCCTCCAAGATAGCGGTGAACTCGAGGGGAGCACGAACGCAGTATAAAACTCAAATGGGCGCTGAGCTCCGTGACCACTTCCGTGAGCGGAAGCACCAGAAGCGGGTGCAAGAATCAAAGCCAATTGGCGAATTCTGGGAGGATCCATACGTCGAAATCGGCAAGTTACGCGTTCCCCGTGTCGACTTGCGCAATCCAATCATGATTGACCATACGGCGACCAAATTCCCAAAGCAACCCCGCAAGATTCTTTCTCTCAGTGAAATCGGGCGAGCCTACCAATTTTATCTCGAGCAGGAGCAAGCAAGGGAAGCTCAGAGGCGCGGCATACCCATTTGCCGTTGCTTCGAGATGAGATTCAAGCAAGAGGAAGCCAAAATCCAAGATCTGTGTGACGATATTGACCACGTTGGGCCAAGCGACCCAATTCCCATTGGCGAGTCAATCACTTTTCACACACCCCGTGATGCGATTCCCCGCCCTTCCTGCAATTTCCTAGATCTCGTCAAGGTAGCTTCCCTTGAGAAGCTTCCGCTGTCAGAACTCAAGCGACCTTACGACTGGATCCCCCGCAAGGTCGGGAAGCTCGACCAAACGGACACTTTACCGGCTATTTACTGGTCTGCTAGCGATAAGGAAGCAGCAGCTGTAGTCTTCTACGTTTTCCGCGACACCGCGAGCATCAACGACCCTGTTTCGGTCGGCATCGTTGATGGTAATCAAGGCGTTGCTAACATTGCAGTCGAAACGGATCATTTCATGAGCGACGCACGCAAAAAGATCTTCTGGTCCGGTTACATTGATTTTTCGCGCCCAATGGTTGTTCCTTTTGAGTATATTTACAATGTCAACGAACCCAAGGTGAGGGTAAATCAGGAGAATTTCTGGGACATCTGGAAGTGTCTCTTCAAGAAGCCTACGTTTGGTGGGCATCAATTCGGGTAAGCAAGGTCCTCCTCAATGAAAACACAAAGTATCGTAAGATAGACCATCCAAAGATCTACCGTTAATTCTAATATTCCACTATAGGATGACTTCGGCTACTCGTCCATACGAGAACCCCTATCGCTTGATGCAGCTTTTCGAGAGCGAAAGACAATGTCACGGCAAGTACACCCAGCAAATGGCATTGCCGAAGGCGCCAGTTCACTCCAAAGGAGCAATCGATATCTACGAAGATGATGATGACGGCAAGACTATCGTTGGAGTCAATCCCATAGAAGACGACGCAATAACTGTGGTCAAACTCGACAATTCGAATGATGATGTCGTCACTGTGATCGGTCCGAGCAGCACAAACGACGATAGTATCACTATTATCGGCCCTGAGGATGCTGCTGGGGCTAGGGCTGCCAGTGAAACCTCTCAAAAAGAAAATGACTCTAACAAAGCCAATCAAATTAATCCAAAGAAACAAAAAGCAGAACCGACAAGCTGGCAGGATGCAATCTTCAACCGTGAGCCAGCAATTTCATTGGACGATAACATTAGATTCACAGACCCGGACAAAACGCCCAAGTTACGTGATACCATAAAATGTAGCGACGCTGCTTACAAGCCGCTCAAAGAGGTTGCAGTCAAAGAGCTTGGGTTCGAAGATGCTCCCGGGGCGTCCTTCATAAATCCAAAACAATACAAGAAACAATGGCAACGCAAGCTACCATACTACGGTACCGAAAAGCTCGATGGCTTCGACCACAAGTTATTGGAGCTACTAAATCAGAGCATTGGCTCCGATTTGAAACCCCTGCCGTTCTCTTCCTGGCATTTGACATACTTGTATGCCTACGTTGGAGCCACAAACACGAAGCAAACACTCGAGGCATATCGTCAGGAATGCGTCTGGCATGCCAAAAGAGCACAGATCAAAGAGGAAGGATCTAGCACCGTCGACAAGATCGAGTTTCCCTGGAAGGAGCATACACACCCCAAGCGGAACGAGCAGATTGATGCAGATTCAATCATACGAGCTTGGAGTGAAATATATCCTGAAGAGACGACAAAGTCCAAAAAGGCATGGCGTAAAATCGGGTTTGCCTTGGATGGTGGCCACCAAATGGTTCCTAAGGAATGGGTACCGAAGGAGATCATGATGAACGTGCGCCTCCGAGAGAACAGAATGATCAAGCGGAAGAAATCGTCGTTCGTAGGTAAGTAACAACCTCTGCTCTCCACACCATAAATGTTGAGTCCATACAGTGCTGACTTGAAGTAGGTGCATTGCCGGATGAGATCCCGGTTCCTAAGCCTGATATCGAGAACTGGATTGATATAAGCAAGGCAAAACGCGACCGAAATGTTCATCTAGCTACCCTCGAGGCAGATATCAAATCCAATTCCTCCGAATCGGAAGAGGGAGGGCATGAAGAAGATGTCGAATATTCATACGCTGCGCCTGAAAAGGAACAAATAGTAATCAAAGCTTCAACAGAGGATGATATTTCAAATGAAGAAGATGCACCAGCCAGACCCCAAACTTCAGAGGATCCGGCTGGCGAGCTTTCCGACGAACTAATTGAGTCTTCCGACGAGGAAGAGGAGAGGGTCAAAGCACCATCTAAGAAAAAGCGCAGCTCCACATCTATCATGGATTATCATACCCATCACGGATCATCTACGAAGGTCACAATTTTTGGTGGCAGTAAAGAAATGCTAGACAAAGCCGCAAAGCGTGGGAAGCGTAGGAAGCGCTCAGCAAAGCCACACGCCTCGAACTCCTCAGAATCGACTTCCAGCACCCGCAATGCCCCTAAGACTTCAGCTGCTTCGCTCGACGTAGAGAAAGGTCCAGGGCAAAAGAAAACATCCCACGAGCCTACTGGAGCGGCCAAAGGCTCCCGAGTCCGCCCACCACGCCTATTATCTGATGAGCGTAACTCCTCACGACGCACCTCCCCGGGAGACTCAGTTCTCCAACAAGCTCTTGAACGTCTCCTCACCAAGGCAAATTCTCCGCCGGAGGCATCTCCTCGACAACTGGAACGCTTGGCTAAAATCCGTCCCGTTCAGATCCCGAGTATGTTCGAGTCGGACCGTGGGCAAGCAGAACATACGTCTCCCCAAGAAACATTGCGACACAATCCAATTCACAACAGTCCTCCATCAATCTTCACTTCGGGAGCCTTGCTTGTCCAACACTCGCCTTCGCCGCCTGGTAGCCCGGCAGACGGATCTATGCCTAGAAAATTTCAAAAAGTTCCCAACCATCCCCGACGACACCGCAGCTCCACGCCTAGGTCTACGATGCATGATATGTTCTAACTACGCCACATCACTCGTATTCATTCTGGTGGGCCAGATCTCACTTGGCCTTACGACTTTCGCTTTATATCAGTCTACACACTCGATTTCAATATTGCTGTGCTATCACAGCATAACATGTGATACTATTGTTTTCTCTCTATGCGCTAGTTCTCTAGATAATATTTATCTTTATAATGACATCACAATTGTTGTTATACGTCGCGTTATATTTCACATGGAGTATGCTGATTTACACTTTCTTCTTCTCTTTTTCCTATTGCTTTCTTTCATTCGTTCTCAGGCTAGGAGAATTTGTTATCACGGGTTTCATAATGCTTATTGTTCTGCGCATGTATTACTCTAACATTATGCTCTCTTCGAATGTTGCTATTTCTCATCATTCATAGACGCTAAAAATACATGTTATATAGTCGGGATGGTATTTCTATTTTCCTATGGGATTCTCCTTCTCTCTCTCTCTCTTAAAATTGCAAGTTTGAAAGCCAACTACAAAATCAGCTAGCTGTGCAGTCACACTCTCTTCCAGCTGTGGCTTGCATATTCCCCCCCTTCACTGCCGTAAATAACATCCGTGTTCCATCCAATGACATCAGCCTGTCCATTGAAATAGACGTACGTACTTACATATCCATTCCATCCACTAGCTTGCGCCACCCTCAGCCCCCGGCCACATCCAGCTCGCTCCGTGCAAGCCAACATCACCTCAACCCCAGCACAACCAACACAGCCGCCACTCAAGATCCAACAAGGTTGCGGGATTGTCTGATTGATTGAATTGATTAATTAATGCTAGCTACCGCGCTTTGCGGGGGCTGAAGCAATGTAGGCTTTTTTGTTTTGTTTTTTGCCTCAAACCTGCATTTTTCCAAATTCGATCAACTCCATCATGGGCATGGCATGCGAGGTTTCCCAGTTTTCTTAACGAAAGCTAACCTTTCCAAAAAAAAATCCGCTCTACGCGGGTCCAAGTTGGTCTGTTTCACCCCCCGATCCGGCGCTCAAACTCTCTCTTCCCCCCCAACACCCATGCATGCGCATTCCAATATCGTCCCCCCTAGCCTGCCTGCCTACGGGCCTCACCGAATAGGAAACTAAAATCTTGGTAAGGTTGGAGTTGAGTTGGATAGAGTAGGGGACGGACGTCTGAGATTCCGATTTCCTGTTTTGGTCAATAGTGTGCATATAAGCCATCAGCCCTCGGATGGGCCATGCGCATAGGGGATAGGCTAATGGCGCGGGAAGTGTTAATTCCCCCCCCAACAGACGGAAAATAAAAAGCCTCGGATGGTATTTAGTTGCAAAAGTTTAGTTGCAACTCGAACCGATCCTTCGGTACCGAAAACAATTACGATCGATCAGATCTGTCGCGGCTCGCGATCGGCTCGCGGCCGGTTGCAAGCGAGTGCCTAAATTATTTTTTCGACCCAAGCCAACATAATTAACGCGTATGCATAAAAAAAAAAAAAAAAAACCTGCAACCGAATCTTTACTTCTTTTACTTTACGCGCATGGCGATTGAAAAAAGGTACCAACAGGATTTGCAGAACCGGACAACAAGTTAACCCCCTTGTTACAACGGTGCGTGCGTGCGTGCGCGCGTGCATAACCAGCATATGCATATGTATATGCATACACCGTATACCGTATTACCAGAAAACCTAAGTAGCCATTTCCTATTCGGATCTATATTGTGCTGAATAGAGCTGTGCCTTTCGCTTTACCAACACGGAAGACTGGCCACGAACACGTTTGATACCGGCCGGTTGATATATCCGTATACGCGTGTCTGGAGTCGCCCCTCCGAAACAATTTCCGCTGCGGGTTATACGTGCTGCATGCGGGGTATGTATGAGTATAACACGGTCGAAACGGCACGGTTATTATTGCCGACCAGTGACATAGGCTCCAGATGGGTAATAGATCAATTTAGATTTGGATCCGTATGGGAATGTAGTTTCCCTTCCCCTTCCCCTTCCCCTCCCCTCTTTCTTCCCCCTCCCCCCGTTTCCATCTTTCGTTTCGCCGCGTTCTAACAATTGATTGATTGACTAGCGCATGACGACGCGCGACGGTATTGTATTGTCCTGTGGGATGTGGCAAGTTGCAACTACTCGGATCCAACGAGCTAGGTAACAGTATAATTCAGCTGAAACCGTGTCTATAGCGTGGATTATCACATTACTTAATGCGATAGGATATGTATGCACGCACGCATGCATACAGGGCCGATCGGTCCGATCGATGAAGGTGTAATGATGCGGGGTACGCTGGTGGCGGCTGTGACACCCAACGATATAATTAGTGTGTTTTGTATTGTGTGAATCTAAATGGCGGTATGCCCCTGAGGCGTAATGATATCCCGATGACATGACGAATCGTATAGATAATTCCCGTCATCGGATCGGATCGACTAGGTATACCAAGTTTTGTCGGTGATTCATTAAATTTGCCATCTCAACCGCTGCCTGAAGGCCCCTCGCGCAGGTCGCCCGTGCGTGCGTGCGTGCGCCTTGTTTGCCTCTTCTTTGCTTCTTTCCTTTTTGTTTTCGAATCCTTTGGTCTAATTGATGGTCGCCTATATGGTCAAAACATGAGATGGTTGGATGACTATAAGTTTTCTCTAGATCGATCGAGCGCGTGTTAACTAGTACTCGTTATAGCGCTAAGCTAAACTATAAACTAAGGTAAGGGACCGGATTGATATTTGGTCTTTGCCGCTTTGTAGCTTGGCGGTATTCAGCCGAGTACTAGCACTTAGCTTAGCATTCATGCGAACATATACCCTTGTCATTGAATATGAACGAACCACACTTCTTTAGATCTTTAAAGCCCCCCCCCCGGGACACTCGCTTGCGTCGTCGTGAGTCGCCATCAGAAATTTAATATCTTCATGAAGCGACTAGGTGCCCTGGCCCTGAGGGATAGGTGTTACACGTTAACTTGATTCAGAATATCCATTCTTGTGCCTGTACCTGTGCCTGTACGTACCTAGTACCTGACGCCATACGATGATTGGATTCGGCTCGATTCGATTGATCGATCCCAGACATATAATTTAAAGGGAATCAATAACCGAGCAAGTTAGTCACCCAAGTATTCAAGTAGTTAGCTTACGTTGTTACTATTCTAGTACTAGTAACATAGCCGGGCTTCGGGGCAGCTGAAAAGGGTACCGATCCATTTGCATTCCTAGATCGCCTAGCTAGACGATACGTAAACTAAACTAGACAGGACAGGAAAGGAAATGATAGGCCGACAGTATAATACATGTATACATCACGGTAAAGTATAGTAAAAGTATCGTATTTTTCTATTCGTCGAGGTCAAAGATTAATGATCCTTAGCACAGGCCGCCTCGATCTCGAGGTAAGACATCTTCAACCCCGGCGAGCAAACGGATGGAGTTCCGAATCGACGTATCTTACAGGGGAAGAATTTGCAAATGCAAATGAAATGACTGTGCAAATTGGGTCGGGTGAACTGTACCGTACAAAGATTAAACTCCGCAAGTAACAGAAATGGCCCATGCTTGCGTCTAGTCTGGGGATCGAATTGGATCGGTAACATGTCAACATAACTTAACTCATCCACTCGATCGCGGGCACGGGCACGGCATGGGCATGGCAGAAGGCAGGTAGGCAGGCAGGCAGGCAGCCCTGCCGTCTCGTCTCGCCTCATGCATGCAGACTTTTGTACCCCCCTCATTTGCATATTGCATTTGTATTCGAAAAAAAACGCACGGATCACAAGCTTAACCCCTCTTTTCTCTCTCCCACTCTTCTCTCCTGGCCTCGTGCCCCCTCAAACGCAACGTAAAAACAAAAAAACACACACGGAGATCGAGAATAACAAATATCATTTTGTTTTTACTATACTCGGATACTGTTAGATGAGTAGCGGCTCGCACAGCCGTTCGAAACCGCTATGCATCACGATCGATCGGATCGTAGGATATCAGATCGGATCCCCAAACCCTTCCACTCCGCTTGCATGCACACACACACACACATGCATGCATGCATCCGACCAGATCCAGGCATACAGACAGCAGACAGACAGACTTGATCAGGCGTCATCGGATCATCGACCATACCAAACTTAAAGCCACAGCATCTAAAGAACGAAATAGCAGTGTTCGTACCTACGTCTTCCATGCACGTATGGTCATATGAATCTATGCTATGTACCACGCCCGTGTGTACCATACGAACGATAACGGTGCAGTGGGCATGTACGCACGTATGCATGCATGCGTGCGTGCGTGCGTGCTATACAGGTGGCAACTTTCAGTAACCAACATTGCAATTACTGTAATGTAAACCATTACGTTTTCAAGTGTTCACCGACGATGTCCGTATCTAGCACGCGGCGCCGCCTATCCACATTTGTAAATTCGCAACCAATTTTCATTGTGTAACCCGACAGGAAAATGGGTGGATGGATGGATGGATTAATTCCCCGGCCGCCCCGTCTTTTGACGCGATCGACTCCGTGCGATATCTAAAAGACTAAAGTAAAATAGTGGAGAAAAAAAAAAATTGCCACTGGGCTACGTGAGTGCCAGTATACTATACTAGTATGCGTATACGTATATATTAGTATATACCACGAAACCAGTTACTGCGAGTTAACCGAGTTGCAAGTCGCCAGCTAAGTTAGCGCGAGTCCAAGCAGCTGGTTGAGGCTTTTTGACAAAAAGATGCACGAGCATTAATCTCGGGCAGGCCGTCGCACAAAGCGTCCCCGAGACGTCCTACGAATGGCGATTTAGATGGCCTAGCGCTAAACCTGTCAATCCAGCCTGATGAGGATGAAGCGGGAGGTCGAGCAACCCGAAAGTAAACTGGGTTACGGAATTATCCTGTTAGCGGGCTTGCTCGGTCTTGTGCGGTTCAGCTTTGACCGCAAGGGTGACAGGACACCTTTGCGTTTTGGGGGGACCAAGACCGGACCTAAGAGTTTGAAGAGCAAAGCTCAAAGTCAGGGATTGCAGGTGATCCCAATATGGAACTATAGCCAAGAGAAAAGAAAAATCTCTAAATAAATTCAAAGAGCAAGCGCGATCACTAGAAGAAAGTATCGAAAGAGTATGGTATAATTGGAGATAGATAGCCTATTCTTCCAGATACCCGTCTCTCCACCAGTTGCTGTTTCAATTATGCTATCACGGGTGTATTCTACGGGAGAAAAATAACGTGATGTAATGTATTATAACACCAGATCTGTCCGTGTAACGTACCACACGATATGGTTTAGGTAGAAGCCTAATTTTCCCTGGCGGCCCGGGTCCCTAGATCAGAACGTTAATTAACGCGATCAATCGACCCGCATTGCATTGAAGCCCATTATCGTTCGCATCGATATCTCGATCTTGGTTAAATTAGTATACCAAAGTCGAGCGGCTCAAGATCGATGGCGTAAACGTCGACACAACATCCGATGCATGCACTCAATAGCTTAGCAAGAGGTCAAAGCCAAAGCCAAGCACAGCGCGCCTCAGCACAGGAAATAAAACATCTAGCCATCAACTCATCCGTCTTTTTCTTCAATTAGTTAGCCAGCATGACCGCTCTTCTCCTCGCTCGCAGCCAGCGGACACGCCGACCAGACTAGCTAAATCCCGCCCCCTTCGATGAAGCAATCCCGGGTTCTTCCGTCGACATCAACCCCTCCGCAATTGATGCGATAGCTAACCTAACCAAAGTACTACTTACTTGAGTTGAGGAAAAAAAAAAAAAAAAAAAAAACCACGAAAAGAAAAGGGTTAGCAGAACATTCGCCACGAGACACGATGGCGGCCGCGGCTGCACTCATCTCAGTGCCGGTCCCAGGGTATTCCCAGAAGGAAACGTCCAAACCCGCCAGATATGGCCGTCACGTCAGCGATCATACCTGCAGACATGCAGACATGCACCAGATTCGATTCGATGTCGAATATTTTTTCGAACCCGAAAAAGAATATTTCAAACAGGAGCCGGACCAATAGATCTCACTACGGCCGTCCATTCCGGATTCCCCAAGCTGGCTAGCTAACTAGCTCGCTGTCCACGAGACAGTATCTAAAAATTGACATGGAAATTTGAATACATTTTATCCACAGTCGCGTTTAGGACAGGAACCCTTGACGATTGATATGTCAACCTAATTCTAAGAAACATATATGCACATCTGTCCGTACCTCTAGTTAAGTAGCTAGCTATCTGTGCGTCGCATGAAATTTTGAAGCATGCATGCACACGAGAAAGCTTGAAGCACGCACCAGCCGGCTCGGAGTCATGTCTGTATATTATACCCCGGTCCCTCGTCGGCACGCAATTAAATTCCGCTTCCCTCGTGCTGTATCGTATCATTCGTCGGTCAAAAAGAATTAATGCACATAAGGGATGTTCGACGTAGACGTTTGACAATAGTAAAAAAAACGTGGACGCATACCTCACAGCTGCAGAATATCTTAAGATCGTCTGTTTTAACGCAGTCTCTCACACGCACGCATGCAGGCAGGCTGCCTCCTGCAGCCAACCATCAAGCCAGCCACCACCACCACCACCACCACCACCCCCGCGTCAGATGCCGAAAAAATGTGCTGCGAACATGCATATGCGGTGTGTGGTCAAATATCACATCTCTTTTTTTTCTCTCTCTCTTTTTTCTCAGACAATCGTACGCTGTTAGCAGCTAGCTAGCTATCTAAACTAGCTTCGAACCTCATCGAAGCCGCGCCTTCAGCTCGCTTAAGCTGAAAATTTTTTTTTTTTTAAATAGATACTTACTTACTTGGTACACCATCCAATCCATCCTGGTCCAATTTATCGATCGATTGTTTGTGGGATAGTTTCCGGCGCGTGTCAGATGATTCGACACGATAAATCACTAGTATTTCGCTAGTCTTTTAATTATATAACATGCGCATGCACACACGCTCCACTCACTCATCCAGTATTCAAATGTATTTTAAATCCGCAAGTGAGTAAAGCTATGTATGTCTTGTGCACGAACTCCTGGCATAAGATAACGTGGATGCCCACGCCCTCCCTCCCTCGTGCGAAAGGGATGGATGGAGTGGAACGACAGTCAGATGGATGGATGGATAAAATAAATGGATGGAGGGGGGGGACGCAGGAAACAAAACGCTTTTTTCTCCCTCTTTCGAAACGGAAATGTAATTTTACAAAGTCAGGGCGAATAGAATTTTTTGGTTTCCTGTCTCGTTCTTGCTGCAATTGGTTAGCACGGGGATGGTTTACGGTGGCCCACTAAATCAACTGGGTATTGATTTGATTCTTTTTGAGAAACGCCGCAGTAGCAGTGAGCGCCGCGAACACGTTGTGCCGTGTGCTATGCAAGGAGTAATTGTATACATGTAGGCTTATCCACGCAAGTCGACGAACAAACAGTAAATGTGACCAGGCTAGCAAAATAGCTAGTAGACCGACAGACAGACAAAGAAAGAATGAGAGAAGAGAGAAAGGGAAAGGGAAAGTGGAAGGGACATGTAGACACACAAGGTCACGAGCTGTGATGGAGGACCGCCCTGGCTTGAAGCGTAATGCATGATTGATGTATGTATCTATCGAAATTGAAGTAGGAGCGCTGAGCACATAAAAAAAAAAGAGAGAGAGAGAGTGAAGAGGAGCACAGGTGTGATGAGGAGAGAGATGGATCGATGATTGCAACCAACGCCGGAACATTGCATTAGCCATAACTCAACTAACCTAACCCTAAAAGATCCGATCAGATCTGAAATCGAAAAAAATGGAATCAAGTGTATCGATCGCGATTCAAGTAGAAAAAAAAGAAAGAAAAAGACAGGAGAAAAAGAAATCAAACCGAAAACAATGGAAACAAATAGAGTATATAAATAATGTGTAATGATGATAATGACGCCGCCCAAAAGCTAAAAGCAAATAACGCCGGCTATTGTAAACCTTTGTAGCGCAGAGAAAAAAGACAACAGCTAGACAGACGCAAGAAAGATTATCTGTTATGCCAGAAACAAGAAAAAAAAACGGCCGCTTTGTACACCATCCCCCCCTACTCCGTTATCCCACATCCCCCTGACCTCTCGAACCACATGTTACCTGTTGAACCATTGGTTCGAAAAGCAACAAGAAAGACAATTATCGCGCGCGCACAATTCCGCTTTTCTGAAATTTCATTTGCACGCATGCAAAGGGATATGACAGAAACAGAAAAGAAAGAAAAAAAAGAAACCGGAAAAATAAGCAAACATTACCGACATCGCCGAGGGGTATCATCGCATCGACATCTTGAAAGGATAATATATATACAAACCAAACCGAACAAATGAAACTATAAAAGCCAGTGGCGTGTGAGAGAGATAGCATAGCGTAAACCTCAAGCTCGCTAGAAAGGATTATGTATGCAGGCGGAAAAAACGAAAATGGAAAGGAGAAAAAAGAAAAAAAGAAAGGAGATCATAGGCAGGAACCGGATTAATTTTTGGACGTGTTCTTTTGGGGAAAGAAAGCATTGCCTGTCGCTTCAATATGCTGGAATTCGAAAAACCCCCCTCCCAAAATCTAACAAATAAGAAATATAAAAAGAAAAAGAAAAATTGGTGGGGTAGTCGCTCATGCCTTTTGTGTTTGTGGCGAGCTTTTGTGACTGTGGTTGTGGTGCTCCATGAATAGTCGATACGCTTCTTTCCGCTTTGCTGTATCATTGTACCTGTTCGCGGCAATCTCTTCAATGTACTCCTAGTTATCCCGAAAAGACGTTAGCGCGTGGCCAGGAAACCCCTAGGGAGGGGAATGGTGTGGATCCGAAGGAAGGGGGCGGCGGGGCATACCTCTGTCTGCTTCATGTCGGCATCAGGGATAGTGCGTGTTTTCCATTCCTGAATGACAGGTCCCGTGAAATGGTCGATTCGGATGATATGTTGCTCGTACACAAACTTTGCAATGTTGTGTTTGTGGTCGACTGTGAGTTTATCGTAGGTATTTGCTTTGGTTTTCTGTCAATACGCCATATGGTTAGAACCTGGTATGTTTGGCTTTCAAATTTTAGTGTATATAAAACTTGCCTTTGATGGAGGCTCTGGGCCGCCGCCGGACCAGATCCGGATGAGCTCTTCGGTCTGAGCTTCGTCAAGAGCTCGCTTCTTAGCCGTCTTTGAAGCTTCGGATTCCCTCCCTCTCTTCTGGGAAGAGGTAGGCGTGGTAGTGTTGGAATGCTGTCGTCGGTCCATGACATCCTCCGGTTCTTCATCGTCTCGGATAGCAATGTAGTCTCCATCGCTTGTTCGAACAATCTTGATCATTTCCCCCGCATTGATAGAGTCCAGTAAGAGGATCCTGGAGTGCAGAACCACCGTCCTACTTGTACCACTCTCGTTCATTTTGCCCTTCGCAGCTGCTGTTGCAAGTCGCTTGTTTGGGGCCCCGGGGTCAGAATCAGCTGTGGTAGCTCTTGATCGGTCTCCGTTCGATTCAGATGATGGGGGGAATGGCGATTTGGACTTTCGTGGGTCTTCCACAACAGACGGCTTACGATCGTCTTCGCGCTTTCGCTTGGCTGCTCTGGTGTTAGGCTCTCGTGGGAGACCGGAAGCTTGACTAACGCTCTCAGGAGAAATTGGACTTCTAGATGGCGGTCGTGAATGTGCATCGGAAGCTGGGACCGTTCGAACTGGGGAGAAGCGCTGGGGCATAGCCGGAGGAGATATGCGGTTAGATGGAGGGCCTGAGAAGTTAGTCTGATAAGAGAATGGATCTCGGTATAGAATGTAAGAGGGTTGAGGAGACTCGCTCGGATCCCTCATGGTAGCCGTCAGAGGCTCGGGAGGGATGCTCGTGGAGATCAGCATGGATTCTGCAACCATTTCAGAAATAATGGCAGCCGGTCTGTTGATGTTGACAGAAGGTCGGACCCGGCTTTTCTCCGGCTCCAACGAGCCCCAAGTGTTAGCGCAAGGAGTGAAGCTGAACGACGACATGGGAGGGGCGCTGAGAGGTGCGGTGAGGAGGTGAAAGGGACTCGAATCCTCCTTCTTGGCGAACGCAGGTCCCAGCAACCGAGCAGTTGGCTTGCTCCACCCGTCGTGTCTAATAGCAGACTCGAGTAGCCCTCCGATTTTCGACGATTCAATTGTGTATGATACCACGTCCTCCATCATATCAATATCGCAATCCTCCTGCTTAACCTCTCTCTCACAAATTGGATTCCATGGCGGGTGTAGGAAAGGCGGATGGAACTCGGCAGCTATCCTGACCTGCGGCTTGATAAAGTCGCTCCACAGCTCCGGCAAGATGAGGCCGCCGGTCAGATCGTTTCGTATCTGGATGCAGTCCAAGGCATCGTCAAGGCTGAGGCAAGATGCCCTCGGATTATTCCGCAGGTATATCTCGAATAATGTTTGTATTAATCGCTGTTTGCCGTGGTACATGTTATTAGCGAGTAGGTTCCACAATGCGCTAGCAAACAGCAAAGAAAACACGCAGAGCCAAACAATGATAGCTTTTCTGGTCGAAGTCACGCTGTTGAATGGGGATTTGGAGGTAGAGGCAGAGGGAAGGGGAAATTGCTGCCTACCTTCCACGTCGTGACTCGGTTGAACGGGATGTCGAGTGTGACCGTGTCTGGCGCAAGCCGAACCAGAATTGTTGTGTTATCCGCTCCATTGACAATGTTGGAAGGACCCGCGGAATTTCGATGTGCTAAGACGCTGTTAATGTATGCCTTGGTGGTCATTTTTCGGCCTGGCGATAAGGCCGCCGTCTGGTCAGTTTCTATCGAACCGACCCGAGGCGTTTCGTTTGTCGCAGTCGGTTCGTGGTTGCTTGTGTCGTGATATAATATTAGTGTTGTGTGTGTGGTGCGTTTGAGCTTGCGATTTCAGATGGGTGTTCGAGAAGACCGCGCGCTGTGCACAATCTCCGCTTCGTAGCCTGCTGAACGAAATTCAATAGAAACAAAAAAAAAAAAAGTATATTGCTGGGCGATTATTGTTTCGCCAGTCGTATGTATATATATGTGTGTGTCGAAGTATGTACCTGTCGAACTGCGTGGCGCTGTTATCCGTTAGGCAAGCTATTGGAAAAATGCTGTTGTGTCGGTATGTGCAGATGATACACGGATCGAATTTCTGATAAGATGTACAGCAAGATACTGCATCTGAAAATCCAGAGGTCTGGTCAAGAAACTAAAATTCCAGAGGCTGCAGCGGTCAGGACAGAGGGTCCTTATTTAGCTGGCTAGTATAGAGGGAGGGGGGGAAAATTAAATCGTGTGTCTGGGGACTGTTTGATGGTGCGGAGGGTGTGGATGTCTGCTAGTAGGTATCCAGCGGGCCGGGTTTGGTGGGTGCGTGTGCCTGGTACTGAAGCAATGCGAAGTGAATGTGGATTCTGCGAACCTGGGCAAAGATCTCCGAACCGCACTGAAGTAGGAAAAAAAAAAAAAAAAAAGGGACCAGTCAGCTGCAGAAAAGCAAAACACGGTGAAAAGATGAAAGCATCGATCAAGGTGGCGGCCTATGTTAGTAATGACGAGGTATGATACGATGCCTTGAATAGGTGAGAGAAGAAAAGACGCCCTGTTTACAAAAGTATGCTTCTGGAAGTCGATCTGAAGGATATTAAGAAAGCGCAGGGAAACAATTGCTGCTCGCCGTCCGCCGCTTGCTGGTTGATCTAAAGCACGGCTTGGGACAATAACTAAACTATTGCCGGGGGCAAAAAATCGCTTGGGGGTTTGTCGAAGCCACACCCTCCCAGGGAGAGATTCAAAGTAAAAGAAGAAAAAAAGCAAGGGAAAAAGAAAAGAAACGACAAGAGGTGAAGGGGGAGGAATTAAGGTTGTTGAGTTTTACCCACAGCCCTTACGAAGCTCCCAATAGGATTAATGCGATGCCGAATATATTGAGGACCCGGATTGGCGGCGCAGTAGAGATGAGGGGTTCACGCCGATGGGCGATGACTGAGACTCGACTAATTTCTTCGAGGACCGGGAACTGGGGTTGGCGAAGCGTCGTCGCTACGCTGCTGAAGAAGTGCAAGAAGTAGCAGTAGAAGAAGAAACAATACTCAAGGCCTCGTCAATTGAGCAATCGAGGGATGACCGCTTCAGCTAGAGCCCTTTGCCAATGACATTGGTGATGACAAGGAAGGTCGTGTAGAGATGTCTCTGGCAAGGGACCCCTCCAATTTTTGTTTTTCCTGTTTTCCGTTCTTCCTTTTTTTATTTTATTTTTTTTTCCTGTTCAAAGTCCTGACTCCTCTCCTGCTAGCGACAGGACGGCAAATAACTTGGTCTGGTATATACCGGTATCGATGCTGATACCAGTCTGAATATCGAGGCGTACCCTTCTGTAAACCGAACGCAGGAGTGAATGATCGCCAGTCTGATCGTTAGACAAAATGCCCCGAACCACGTTTTGTTGGTGATGTTGGCCGCTCGCCGTATCCAAGCTTTGTTTTAAAAAATAAAAAAATTACTTTCTGTGTGCTATTTGCAGGGCACGAAGCGTTTCTGTAAATACGTATTGTGCGAGGGTGTCTGTGTCTGTGTCCGTGTGTCTGAACCGCACCGTGCCCTTGGATCGAACGGATGGTTGGCCGGCTGAACGTGATGCCAATGCCAAAGCCGCGCGAGCAAGGCGAAGAGAAACAGGATGGCCGTACTAGTATGTATGCAGCAGTATTAGAGTTGCTCGGTACCGATTATGGCACCAAAATCGCGTTATACTTTTCTGTCCAGATTTGCGGCGGAGGAAGTATAGTTTAAAGGCTCACAAGGTTAAGGGTTTGGAGAGAGATTCACCAACGTGCCGAAGGAAGATCCAATTGTAATTACCAGAGGGCAGGTAAAAGCAAGATCTCTGGTCCCCAAACGCTGGCCCGGCAAGAGCCAACAGCTGCGCGGGCGCAAAAACGGTTCGTGGACGTGTGTATTTGCTTTTGCGCTTACAGCAGCTCTTCTTTTTGACTGGTCTCTTTTTGATCTGGCGGGTATCTTGGACGGCTCCCTTAGGCGAAAGGGGTGGGGAACCCTTCCTGGGATATTCCGTCGGCGTGTTGCCAATAAGGCACCCCTATCTTAGATATCTCGCTGGGGGGGAAGCATTTTGTCTCTGGACATTTGAACCCCTGCCCGATAGCCGCTTCCTTCTTCCCATATGAGGGCAGCAATCAGCTAAGCAGATAGCTGGGGCCCTAAGGGACGGTTGATGCCGTTGCTGGATTGTGTGGTTCACAAGATCACCAAGCACCACGCCAACCATTTTTATCTCAATTAAAATCAATATGGGATTAAAAGGCCTTGGTCTGGTGTGGGAGAATGCTAGCAACGGTTTCCTGACCATCGGAACAGGTTCAACCGTTTCGGATTTAAGATACGGGCTCTGAGGGTGCCCTGCGCGGCGAGGTGATTCGCTGCGATACTCAAGGCCCTCTTGCACTATGCTCCTTCAGTCGTCTCTGAGCAAGCAAGATCTGGGGAAGCAAGTGAGTGTGAGATCGAGCATCCATTCCATTTCCCTCCTCAATCAGGATAAGTTAAAAGAGGGGCTAATATATAAAGCTGCCGTGTGTCGAGCAAACCAATTTCTCCTGCGGCAGGTTCGGGAAGGGGCCACACAGCTGTAATTTCAAGAGCAGAAACAGATCGGAGCGATCGAGCGGATTTTCTCGGCTTGCTTTCGCGGTCAAAAAAGGCACCACAGTCCCATTCAGGAATCCCTTCCACCACAAAAGAGGACATGCAGATCAAGTTATTCCCCAAAGTGGACTGCCTGCAGCCTCGTTAAAATATTAACAGCAGACGATATGAAAATCATCGACCGGACAGGAAGGAAAAGGGTCCGAGTGATCTCGTGCTCAAACTCAAGAGAGCCAATAACCAGCGGGAATTTATTCGCCATGTTGGCTTCATCAAAGCCATTCGATTCATTATTCGTAGGCACCAAGCTGAACATTTGAAGCGATCTAAACATGTCTGTGGCTGATGCGCCGCGATTCGTAGCCAACCATGGCCACGCACACGGGGATGTCGGGGGGTGAATAATGCCATCCCTGGGCGTAGCGAGCCCCTTGCGGTCTTGGCGCGGTATACGCCGACTGCATGTCCCGTTTGGCTTTCAGATTCTCGCATTGGTGGCCAACGATGCGGGAGGGAGCAAAAGGAAGCAATTGCTCGTTTCGCCTCGTGAGAAAAAAGCGGTTCGTCAGAGCTGGAAGCGGGTGCACTAGCAGCGGACGATTGATTGAGAAAAGGATGAAACGTCGTTTAGATCGGGGAGTGATCAAAAAACAAATCCAGTCATAGGGTGGACTGCGATGATCAGAGCATTCTCAAGCAAGTTTTTCGATACCGAGAGCAGTTTGTCAACGGGGTATGAAGGGATAAGGATCGAGGCAGCCCTTATTCTCCTCTCCGTCATCCGGCCGAACAAATTCGGTAATAGAAGAGATGCAATATTGCAATGCGATGGCATGTCTGCCTCCATGGATCCATCGCCTCCTGCTGACGGTTCTCTGTGTCATGGCCATGGGAATGCATGAAATTTCCGCTTATGAGGCGTGTTAAGCTTCCAGCAGGTTGGTTCATTTTACCGGTGTCCATCCGTCCGGATGGTCCCGCGATCTTTGTTTGGCATTGTGAATCTCGAGAGGACTTTACGGATCTCGCTTTTTATTTCGCATATTCCCTGCGTGCCCAAGCCATTAAGCTTTTTTATTATTTTTTTACGATGGAAATAAATTGGTAACCAACGTTATTCGACGGAGGCCAAGCGAGATCCATTAGCGTCGCAGAATCCTTCCTAATTTGGAACTTTCATCGAAGGGAGATGAGATCTCAGAGTCACGCCCGAACGCCCCCGGTTGGCGAGATGAGGTGCCCGAGGCGAGAGGGCTTGCTGACAAAACTGCTTTCTAAGGCACTACCGGCAACGCCATCAACAATCGATAAACTCGGCGGAGAGTGATGAAAGTGGCGGGCACTAGAGAGTCGTGATTAACGGTTCGCACGGTTGTGAAGAAGCTTAGCTTCAGGAGCCAGCCCTGCGTAATAAGAGTATTACTCTGTCGCCCTGTTTCAGCCTCACCTGAACCCTGACATCGAAGACACGGTTGGGCACAGAGGAAGAGCACGATAACGGTATTCGATACTCTGCTCCTGGTTTTCAGTAGCATCTGCTAGCCCCGATTGCGAGACCCTTGTCTAACCCTTGCCAGATTTCGCCCGGATCGGAACCATGTCATTGGATAGATCCACGATGGTGACAGGGGTGCAGGCAAAGACAAAACTCGTAGAGCAACCTTCATTCGCGTCCCCTTGCTGTGTGAGAAAGGAGGAGGGAGAGGGCGTGGGAGAAGGCGTTGCAGAGGGCGTTGCGGAGGGGTCAAATCATCTGGTGTACTATCGGCCGACGAACTAAACATCGGATCCTTGGCCCTGGTATTTTTTTTGGTATTTACGCCACACTCTAACCGGGGACGCAGTCGGAAACGGTAATCGCGAGTTATACGGTTGCCCCGTGCTATCGCCAAACAGGAAACGGTGAGCTATACTGTTTGACCTATTCCCAAAATGGAACGACGAGCTATACGCCTCCCGAAGAAGAAGATCTTAGCGAGAATGCCTCTCGGCGGCCCACCATGTGGACCCTCCGGTGGGTCTCTTTCTATGGCTCCCGGGCGGCGTCGGCTTCTGAAGCCTCCTCTCGTAATGAAACCCAGCCCGTCCGGGGACATCTGTTGGCTCTCGTTAAGATGAGGACGGAGGCTACATATGTAGAAGACCTATAGCAGACTCTTTTATATTCAGTGCTCAGATATGCATTGCATCTTGCTGGGTTTGTGACCAAGGTTGAATCCTGAGTTTAACTTAATTTGTGCTGCCGTGCATTCGATTTACGTAGCGTTCATGTCGGTGACCTGTAATAGCCCTGTCGTGACCCTGTAAGTTAGCGTCCGTGATGTCCGTGGACGTGCGTGGAGCAGCTGTCGCACTGCTTTTTCGTTGGGTGGTTCGCCCTGATCTTATCAACGATAAGCGACACCAGAAAAATAAAAAATACAAATTATCTGGAAGCAGAGAAAAAACTCAACAACCATCTCGCACAGGACAGCATCTAGAACCCTGCACCACCCACAGCCTCACTTGAGACGTCGACGGTCTCGCATACACACCGTCGAACTGGTCAACTCGGAAACTCGGTCTTCGCCCACCATTTACCACCCTCCCCAATCCTGCAGCTGACTCCCAGCGAATCAGGCTGTCCCCCGGTTGCCCGTCATGCAGATTTCAGAGGAAACCAAGGTACCGCTTGTTTCCAGTCCACACCCTCTTTTTTTGTCTTACCCATATATATGGAAGCCGAGGCCCAAGGCACCCAGTTACAGGGCGAATCGTCCGCCGATATTGGATGTCGCAGAGCTGATCGAGTGACAAAAATAAACTATTCTGACGATTTCTAGGAGCGAATAACTCGCATCATCGACATCTCGAGAGTCGTTGTCCATTAGTATGTTCCAGCTATAGGTCTTTATACCCGCGGGACCGGAACTTCAGCCACCCTGCGTGCGCGCCCACAAGCCACGTTTTTTTCCCCAATACTGACGGCTTCCGTATGACAGTGGCTATCTTCCGCTGATCCTTTACATTGGATACTCCCAAAGCGAGCCCAAGCCGTCTCTCATAAGGTGACATGACATGCTATCCTTTAAATTTCAACCACCATCTGCCCATTGGCTCGTTGGTGACAATCCGCTGATAGCAATGCTATATCCAGGCTTCTGACACCACTTGCCTGAACGATACCCCCCCCGAAATATCTCCTCTCCAGGATTTGGGATGCGTAGTATATTGTCTTGGGGGCATACACACCATACACAGGCATGCATCCTGCCCATTAAACTATTACCCCCCTGATGTGACAGAAGAGCATTATATTGCCACCACCCAGATGCAGCTCTCAGGGGCGTGACTCGCAACAATCCCGATGAGCTGGCATAGATTGTCCCAACAACTCTCCGGTCGGCGGGATTGTTGTCGCGAAAATGTCAAAGATGTAAAACAGCTGTACATAGTCAAAAATAGGTTGATACTTATATTACCGCACGGGAGCCCGTGCTTCGTAGTGCAATGTAACTAGTGCCCGTGCAGATAAAGTTTTCTTGCCAATCCTTTCATTTACTCTGTTGGATCGAGAATCAAAGTTTAAACTATGCGTGTGACATAGACGCTTGGTCCAACTAGCCGCTCGCTAAGCGCGCCGATGTGTTTTTTCGACCATACAATTTCTGACTCACGATTATGAGGAAAAAAAAGGCCATTGACTCAACACATATATTCCACTTGCACACAAATAGTGACTACATTAGCTGCAGCCTACATCCTACATACATCCTTAATATCTCATCCGCATACCAGCCAATTGAGCACTACCAACCACCATGACAGGCGGATCTGAAGCCGGAGCCTCTTCTTCAAAGGCCCCGGAGCAAGCTCTGGCGGCAGGCGTCGAAAAACTCGCAGTACAGGAGGACGTCCCGCTTGGGTATACCCCACTATCTACCCCACCATAACAGCTCACGCTAACATGAACACGCGATATCTACCAGCGAGGACGGCAAACCACTTTCCAAGAATGCTCTGAAGAAGCTGGCGAAGGACAAGGAAAAGGCCGAGAAGGCCGCCAAACGAGCAGAGCAGGAAGCCGCCGCCAAAGCCGCACGCGAGGCCGCAAATGTCGATACAGCGACTGAAAACTACGGCAAGCTCCCGCTCAACCAGTCTACTCAGCGGACTAGAGTCCCCCGGATCGCTATCGGTACTTTAAAGCCGGAAGATACTGGCAAGGAAGTCCTGTTCCGAGCTAGAGTCCACAATGCCCGCGCTCAGGGCAACAAGATGACCTTCCTGGAGCTACGGCAACAAGACCAGACTGTGCAGGCGTTGATGATGGTCCAGAACGACGGCAGCATCTCGAAGCAGATGGTTAAATGGGCGTCTTCGATCAACCTGGAGTCTATCGTGCTGGTCTACGGTGTCGTATCGAAACCTGCGGAACTCATCAAGTCCACAACTGTGCAAGATGTTGAAATCCACATCTCTAAACTGTTCATCATCTCTGAAGCAGGCCCCCTGCCGATTCAAATTGAGGATGCATCCCGGTCTGAAAAGGAGGCTGAGGATCTGGGCCTTCCAATCACCTCGTTAGTAACCAGGCTCGACAACCGCGTTATCGACTTCCGGACCGTCACGAACCAGGCTATCTTTAGGATATCAGGTGCTGTGTGTGGCTTGTTTAAGGAGTTCCTGTCCTACCGTGGATTTGTCGAAGTTCACACACCAAAGCTTATTGGCGCCCCTAGCGAAGGAGGCGCCAATGTCTTCGAGGTTACGTACTTCAAAACAAAGGCTTATCTCGCCCAGAGTCCTCAGCTATACAAGCAGATGCTTATCGCTGGTGACTTTGAGAAAGTGTTTGAGATCGCTCCGGTGTTCAGAGCGGAGGACAGTAACACCCCGCGACACATGACTGAGGTATGGCCTTTAGACCGCTACAATGATCAATTGCGTGTAGCTAACGATTTTAGTTCACCGGCCTCGATTTGGAAATGGCGTTCGAAGAGCACTACCACGAAGTCATGGAACTCATCGGCGAGATGTTTGTCTTCATCTTCAACGGGCTAAAGGAAAGATATGCCGCTGAGATTGCTACCGTGCGAAAGCAATACCCGGTCGAAGACTTCAAGATCCCTAAGGAGGGCAAGCCGCTAGTCCTAACGTTTGCAGAAGGTATCAAGATGCTGCAGGATGCCGGCCGCACCGTCGAGCCGCTTGAGGACTTAAGGTAGGGTCTATATATGAAATGTTGGCTCTCAGCTATAGTGTACTAACGCGTCGTGACAGCACCGACAACGAGAAATTCCTCGGCAGTCTCGTGCTTGAAAAATACGATACGGACTTCTACATCCTCGACAAGTTCCCGCTTAGTGTTCGTCCGTTCTACACCATGCCCGACCCCAAGGACCCGAATTACTCCAACTCCTATGGTATGCGCGCTTCGTTTCTTTCTAATCTGATACCGTTGATGTAAGAGCGATGGAGATATACTTATTGACCTTCTTCAATAGACTTTTTCATGCGTGGACAGGAGATTCTGTCCGGCGCCCAGCGTGTGCATGATCCCGTGCTCCTAGCGGAGCGGATGAAGAGCTTGGGCGTCGACCCGACGAGTCCCGGTCTTGTCGATTACGTTGATGCCTTCAAGTACGGTGCCCCACCGCATGCTGGAGGCGGTATCGGGCTTGAGAGAGTAGTGTTTTTGTGGTTAGGGTTGGGGAACATTAGGAGGAGCAGCGCTTTCCCGCGTGACCCGCAGAGATTGAGGCCGTAGGCACAAAATATGACGCAATGTAGGACAGCGGTGGCTGTAGTGATACGATATAGTCAGTTATCAATTAGTAATCACGTCGATAGGGCGCGAAGGGAGATTGTGTGTGCATGTATCAGCGCGCAGTCTCTGTAGATGGCACCATGGCATTTTTCCAGAATATTTAATCCACAAAATGAATAGAGTGAATTGAATAGAGTGAATTGAATAGAGCGTATTCACGGATTGGGGTAGAGAGTAGGATGATTAATTAATTAATCGGTCCTCGCGAATCCTCAGGTCTCGCTCACTGGGAATTGAATGGTGACTAATATGACTGGCTTCCCGAGGATACTTGCTGGAGCCGCATCTCGCGGTTCGGAGCAATGGGAGCTCGTCAGCTCATCTCAGACGGGCATAGTTAATTATACTAGCCGACCGGTGAATTCAACCCTGAGCTGCGCCTGAAGCTTAGCACGGGGCGATTTCCGCATCTGTTCATGTATATATTTTCTGCGGAGGCCTGAGGCACCGCCTGTGAAAACTCTGATCGATATGATATGATTCATACACGCCTAAATTTTTATGCATTGTCGCTTTGTAATTGGTGTAACATCCTCACTAGGCCTAGGCTGACTGGACTCGCAATTGCATTGCTGACGGCGGGCGGCACTTTGTTTTAAACTTTTGCTATTTAGACCAGCTCGTCTCCCGTTGCAATTCTTGACTTCTTCCTCGACTCGATGATTAAAATACCATCACAGGCTATCGGCTTCAGATCGGTCAGTTATTGTCGTCCATCTACTCTCACTCGCAGACTGCGAACCAGCGCTGAAAAATCCAACACCCAACACATCTCATTGTTGCATCGGCCCTCTTTCGCGGTCCTCAAAGAACCACCATTAGCTCGAGCTCCCAGTCGCTGTATCTCAATATATCCGCATAACAGGCACTTGCACACTTCATCAGCCATGTCGACATCTACACCTGCATCTGTATCTACAGACCCAATCTCCCTCTCCCGTACTCCAACCCCAACCCTCCCCAGCGCGGAACAGGAACCTGTCTCCGACGCCGAAACCGCCTCCACAGCCACAACGGTCACTCGCTCAGGCGATTCCGATAATGACGACGATGACGATTCCGACGACGACGACGATGATGACGACGATGACTCAACAGGAGGACCATCGTACTTTCTCAACAACACCCTCTTAAACGAACTAGTCACCACGCTTAAAGCCGTCACCACCGCTTCTGCGTCTCCCACCACCACGGAACTCACAGACCGCTCCACACATTCCCTCCGCGTCTACTATTCAACCAAATGGAAGGCCATAGCCGAAGATCCAGCGTACGCTGCTCCGCTGACGGACCCGCCCTGTCCTCACATCATCTTAAAGATCGTTGACGCACGCCGATATGATGACAATTGCGCGATAGGATGTCCCTGTTGTCTTCCTGATGACCTACCACAGCTTAGGATCACAGCGACGGAAGTACCCGGTGGGGTTGTCACGCATCAGAGTGTAGTGGAGGGACTTAGGATGTGGCTGTATGGTGATTATCCTGATGCCTCTGGTACAAGTGCAAGCGGAGATGGAAGTACTAGTAGTACCTCGCAAGAACTGGCGGCAATCATCGATCGCTTGCCGGCTGGAGAAGCGGGGATTACAGACTGGAATTGCATGAGCTGTGCGCGGAGGGACGGACATAGCGATGTTATGGGGAGTGAGTTGTTTTTGTACTTCGCGAAGCCGTTGGTTGATGGTGGGTTTCATGATAGTCATCGACATGATGATACTTGTGGGTGTGGCAGGGGTGGATAGATGGGTGTTTGTAGTGTAGGAGAGTGCATTCGAAGTGCATGGGGATGAAGTGTAGGCGGGATGGTGTTAGTATTCTACTTTTGGGTGAATGGAGGGGGGTTTGTTGGGGGATACACGAGCAGGTTAGGGTTAGGCTTCATTGGAAGGTACTCAGTCTTCTATTTTTGTACATTTAGAGATTCGATCGCTGCTTTGTATTTGTAGATATGCATATTAGCGAGCACTCCACATGATAATTGAATTGAACGATGATAAAGATATTTATTCGTAGCCTTGATGGTGCCTGTGATGAATGATAATAATATAAAATTGTGTAGCGCCGTAAAACACCAGGAACGCAATGAACCGGAATATAAATGTATGAGACATGTACCTAAACCAACTGCAAATGGGGATAAGAAGAAGATAGGTATCCGATCTGAATACAAAGAGCATATGCAATATCAAGAACGACCACCTGTGCATCTGCCCCCAAACTCCAGAATATGCAACCCAAACGATATAAAGTCTCATGAAATCCACATGCGCAGACACCCAATGAACTAAGACCGCAACCTTAACATCATCTCCCGCTTCTTCTGATCACCCCCCACCATCTCACCCTCTATAAACGACGGCCTCCTATCCCTAGCAACTCCCTTCCCCTTATCCTTATCATTCGCGTCATCCCCTTCCGTTTCCGTTTCCGCCCCAAATGCATCACCCGCCTTGGACAGCCACTCCTCAACCTTCTTGGACGCCCTCTCCATCGTCCTATCTGTATCCAACAAGCCCCTCACCGGTGCCATCGCTCTAGTAAGCTGCGCCTTAAGATCCTCGTTAGCAGCTCCTACTACTCCGAGGTTATCGCTGTCATCCTCACCGTCCCTAGTGATAGTAAGTACAGGGATAGGTGCGAACGCAGAGGTAGTCAGCTCCGGATCTCCGACTGCTGCAGCATTAATCTTCGCCACTTGCTCCTTCGCTGCCTTTTTCACCTCGCTCGCGGCCTCTTGAATCCGCTCGGTGACTTTATCACGTACTTCTCGGACCTTTTCTTCTGTCTTTTCCACGATCTGTAGGCTCTTGCTGAGCGTGCGGCTTCGGCCGCGGCCGCGGACATCTTCACCTGCATCACCAACTTCGGCACCATCGTCAATACCTCTGGTGGCTGTGTATAGATTCGCATGTACAGCGGCAGCAGCGGTGTTGACGCCTGGGTTCTTCGCCTTCAGGTCGACCGACGCTGTTTCCGGCGCCTGCAGCAACAACAATTCCGGCGTGTACTCTGCATCACCAGGTTGTAGCAGCATACTCTGCATTTCGAACCCTCCTTCGCCGTAATTATACAGCGTGCGACTCCACTCTGCTTCATCGGGGAGCATGAGGGAGACGAGACCAACGAACCCCGTGAGGCCGCTGAGCAGGAACTGGAGGAGGATGGAGTCGCCGAGGAGGACGAAGACAGTGAAGATGAGGGAGAGGTAGCCCGCGAGGATTTCTGAGAAGAGCTTGACGCGGATGTCACGCCGGCTATAGGCGGATGTATAAACCGGTGTTGATGGTGGTTCCTTTGGCGGGGCTAAGTCTGGTGGCAGGGTCGGCAGGGGGATTGGTTCAATAGGGCTGATGGGGATTACAGGTGGGCCGGGTTTCGGGTTGGCGGGCGTGTGCATTCTCGTGTAGCTGCGTTATGATATATATTAGTTAGCTATAGACGTACATGCACCAATACAGCATATAAAATGAGATGGAACAGGATGGGATGGGGTTAGCTGGACAAACCTCCTGTATGCAGCCCAAGCAACCTCGATAGCTATATAAGTCGTGATGAGAACGGCCAGCACCCACGTAAACTTCTTCATCTGCGCCAGAACACCCGCTACATGCGCGTTTATATTCATCTTGACACTACTACTACCGGTAGCAGCGGCTTTGCTGTGGCTGTGACCGATGCTTTTGCTGTGGCTACCTCTACCGCCATCCCACAGTCGTCTCACAACCCAGCCGGTAGCCTCGCGTACCCGTAATATCAGCGGGTTGAAATCCACCTTTTTCGCTGCGGAAGAAGCCTTCCCAGCCATATCGTAGCCGCCGGGACGGAACACAAGAGTCGAGAGTGGGATCGTGGGTGGTGCTTTATCCGTAGCAGTGGAAGTGGAAGTAGCTGCTGAAAGCGCCGTCGACGTAGCCGCTGTAGCTGTCGTAGCAGTGGAGGAGATTACGAGATCGAGGTTCCAGCGAGGGTTGTTCATCCAAGCTGCAGCTGCCATGTTTGATTATATTAAGTAGTAGATCCGGTCCGGGTGGATGGTTGCGTATATATGTATATCTAGGTTAGTCGCACCATCGGCGAGGGAATCTTTGTCGTGTCGACCGTGATGGTGTCTGTTGTGTGTATGTGTGTGCACGTTATAACAAATTAAATTTTCCGGTGGGATGAGTGAGGGTTTCTCGTGGGATATACGGTGCGGTACGGTATATATATCGTGCAGAGTTCGATTGACTTGATCGTGATAATTATATCACAGGGTATCGCTCAGCTGCGCCGGGCAGCACCGGTAAGATTAAATTTAACCTACGCGTCGTAAAGACAGAGTGGGTATTACACCTATACCTTCTAAAAGTATATAAACATCGGGTAGATGTCTATACTAATTACCGGACAGGGTTGATTAATTTAGTAGAAATAGAAATACGAGTGAGTAATAATTCTAAGGATCTCTTCGTCTCTCGAGAGAATGACTGGGTGACGGTGTTTGGGTCAGATTGTGTTGTCAGGTGTGGTCTTTGTCAGTGCGCCGCGGTCAGCTGCTGCGAGCCGACGTCGTCCGCCAAAAGCAAGCTACCAAGGCGCAGCCGAGCTAGGCTTCCTAGCAGATGCATAAACATATGCCTGGTTAAGGAAATAGGCACTTGTGCATAATGGAAACGCTTAACTTGGTCCTGCTTTGGGTCGTCGAGGCTGTTTAGCGAGGCGTGAACCTGGTAACTGTTGGATCGCATAAAGCTGACAAAGATGCTTATACCGCTACCCAGCTATCACAACCGAGAGATAGCCCTTCGGAGCCGTACCTTTCAAATAACGGTAATTCTATTAACTTTGATATCATACTAAATATTACAAGGTAATTAGACACTCGCGCTATCGCAAAAAAGTCAAACAAACAGTCCTCAAACTCCAATACGCTGAGAAGCACTCCTTCCGCCCCGACGCCAATTATTATCGCAACGTTAATACGCCCTCACGGCTTCCCGTTAGCCCTGTATATCGCCTCTCTTGCTCCATCCCACTTCTTCCTCGCCTTCTCCCCATTCCCACTGCCATCAAACAGCCGCTGGACGTAAGTGGTATCGATCCCATCCATCAACAGGTAATACAGACGCGGCTCCCTCAACCAAAACTTCCACCCTTCCCACCCCCATCCAAGCTTCTGGTTTATCTGGTTCCCCGACGCATCGTTCAAGAACCGCTGCAGTTCAAGCGGCTTGGCAGCAATCCCCTGCAGCCGCCACTTCTTAATCTCTTTAAGCGACGCCTCATAGTGTGCGTCGCACCACTTCTTCATCTCCTCCCGCGTCGGCGTCGGGTAGTTGCCTTTCCAAATGTTCGCGATGGCAGCAGCTGCGAGATCAGAGTTGTTAAATGCGGAGAAAGTGTGACCGCGGTAAGGGCCGATGAAGGCCAGTGATTCCGGGTATCTTTCAGACCAGATGCCCCAGTAGAGGCGTGGGTAAGGGAGAAGCTTTGCGTGGCCGACGGCGTCCCATTCCGGGGTCGGGTAGGTAGTCGGGTCCGCATCCGGACCGAGGTAGGAGAAATCAAAGAAGTATCCAGTACCGTAGACGACGGCATCGATGTCTGTGAGGATTTCGCCGTCCATCATCTCGACGGAGGTCCCGTCTGGCAGGTAGCGTTTGATCCCATGCGCAGAGGTGATTTTATCGGTGATGAGCAGGTCGGCGATGTGGTCGTTGACGCAAGGTGTTGAGTTTGGGAATGGTGCAGCGGGGAGGAGGCGCCATTCCTTGCGCATCTTTGTTCCTTTAAAGTAACCCTTCATGATCATTTCTACGCCAATTTCGCCGGCGCGGTTGGCTACGCGAGGTAAAACATTGGCGAACTTGAGACCGATGATGGCAACGCGGCGGGAAACTTTGTGGTCGGCTGGCACCTGGTCTTCGGGCGTGCGCTTGATAATTCGGACTCCGGAGCGGTGGGAGGCGTAGACCTTGCTACATACGGCGGAAAGGTCCACGATGATATCGCCTGCAGTATTGCTCATTCCAACGACGATGACACGCTGGCCCGCGAATTGCTCGGGCTGCTTGAAGGCTTGGGAATGTACGATCCGGCCCTTAAAGTTGGCCATTCCTTCGTGTTCAGGGAGCAGAGGACGAGTCTGCGGTCCTGTGCAAACGACTACGCGGTCGTATTCTTCAGAGAGTGTGGCGCCAGATTTGTCTTCAACGGTAAGTTTCCACGCTTGGCCGTCTTTGGAGCGCTCCAGATTCCGGATCTTATGCCCCAGGCGACAGTGCTTAAGCAGATCAAAGTGGGTAGCATAACTTTGGATGTACTTTGCAACCTCTTCGGCGCTAGGGTAATTGACTTTGAGGTCGGGCGGGTACTCGAAGTCCGAGAAGGTGAATCTAGTGCGCGATCCGTTGGTCCTGGTAGACCGTAGGACAGATGTTACGTCTTCGTTCGTGGTGTATTGCCATAGTCCACCAACGTAGTCGTTACGTTCGAACCCGACGGCTTCGAAGCCTTGTTCTCGTAGGTTTTTGAGGGTACTAATCCCAGCGGATCCGAGGCCTAGAACGGCGACTCTGGACATGATGGGCGGCAGATGAGAGAGGAGGCCGTTCATCAACCAGGGGTGAAAGATATGATGTAGAAGGTATTTCGATTCTTGAATCGATATAGTCGCGATACGCGTGAACCGTATATTGGCGGCATTGTGAATCTGGACAGGCAGGTGCAGGTAATATGTATTATATAAGGGATATAAGGGCCGGCAGTGTAAGATTGATGTAGATTGCTGACGCGGGGGTCAGCAATCGGGTAATTCGGGGTGATGTCGTAGTCCAAACCACGACGAATGTAGAACCGCTTGCTGACAACGGCAAAACATCAGCCCAACGGAGCCTTTGGTCCCCGCGTGGCTAGTGACGATGATGATAGCTGTGGCTGGTGATGTGGCTGGTGGTGGTTTGTTGGAAAGTGAAGTGAGCCGGGGTGAAAAAAAGTGTTCGAGCATTATCCTCACAGAAAAGCGCAATTCCTCGAACGTCCTCGTCGAGCATCCTTCAGCAACCACCATCATCCATCCGCTTCCTGCCTGTCTCCAATTCGGAAACTCTAGCATCCTGCGATACACAGTCCTCAGATAGCTTCGTAGCCCGGCGGAATATTAACATTAGGACTCCATTGTTGCGCCGTTATCACCCTCCCGTGTGCAACATGTCGGATTCTGAGGAACCGCAGCAGAAGACCGTCATTGGCATAGCCTTTGGCAATTCGAACAGCTCGATAGCATTCACCGGACCTGTAAGCATAATGGTGCTCTTCTTTGTCTCCGTACTTTTGCTAATTTCTTACTCCCACAGGACGGCAAAGCTGAAGTCATTGCCAACGAAGAAGGAGGTGCGGCGTTGATTACTACACCACCCACCTATATCACCTCGGGCGATTACGTTAACACTGTCATCAACTTGCAGACCGCCAAATTCCCTCGGTGTTATCATACTTCGGAGAGGAAGAATACCATGGCGCCCAGGCCAAGTCACATCTTGTGCGGAATCCAAGAAATACCGTCGCCTACTTTAGAGACTACTTAGGCAAATCGTATGCCCCACCCCAATTGTACACCTTAACCATATCTACGACCCCCCACGTCTGATTACTCTTCAATCCTCCAGATTTGCGTCCATTGACCCTACGAATGCCCACTCCTCCGCCCACCCAATTCAGCTGGACACCGGCGTCGCTTTCTCCGTCCAGGAGAAGGAGGAAGCAGACCCAGCCACTCTCTCCGTCTCCGAAGTCACCACTCGCCATATCAGACGCCTCCGCGATTCCGCCGCCGACTTCCTGGGTAAGTCCATCGACGGCTGCGTCATTACCGTCCCCACAGACTTTACCGAACCTCAGCGCAAGCTGCTCTCCGAAGCCTCCAAGGCATGCGGCCTGAACGTCCTGCAGATTATCCAAGAGCCTGTAGCCGCTCTCCTCGCCTATGCTACCCGCGAGGAGACCTCCCACCCGGCGGACAAAACCGTCCTGGTAGTCGACATCGGCGGTACGCGTTCCGATGCTGCAGTCATCGCCTCCCGTGGAGGGATGTACACGCTGCTCGCGACGCAGCACGACTACGAGCTCGGTGGGCGGCTGTTCGATGAAGTGCTCGTAGACCATTTCGCCAAGGAGTTCATCAAGAAACACAAGACGGATCCCAGAGCAAATGAGCGCTCGCTGGCCAAGATGCGTCTGGAGTGTGAGAATACGAAGAAGACGCTGAGCTTGTCGAATTCCTCGCAGATCAGCGTGGACAGTTTGGCGGACGGCTTTGACTTTCACTCAACGGTGAACAGGTTACGGTATGACCTGCTGAGCAAGAAGCTCGTTGATCAGGTTATTGGCTTGGTGGAGACGGTTGTGAAGAAGGCTGAGATGGATCTGTTGGATATCAATGAGGTATTGCTGCTCCCTCCCAGATGAATCTATGTTATATGTACAACTTGAGAGAATCTTGGTCGGCTAATGATATATAATGTGTAGGTGATTCTCGCCGGCGGCACTTCTCATACCCCCAAACTGGCCGCCCGCATCCAACAGCTTTTCCCTTCCGGCACGGCTGTTCATTCCCCAGCGACTTCCACCACAGCACTCAACCCCGCCGAACTGTGTGCGCGCGGTGCCGCCATCCAGGCGTCTCTAATCGCCGAGTTTGAGGCCGAGGATATCGAGCAGTCGACCCACCCGGCTGTAACCGTAAGCCCACACCTAACCAAGCCACTTGGCGTCGTCATCACGACGCCTGAAGGTGAGGCGGGGAAAACGGAAGATAAAGTCTACGTCTTCCTAGACTCTGAAACTGCTGTTCCTGCGCGCAGGACTGCCACGTTTATCGGCACGAAGGTTGGTGGGGACGTGTTGATTCGGGTTGTGGAGGCCAAGAAGGAGAGCGTGGACGTTACGCCACCAAAGGCAGAGAAGAAGCCGAATGGCGTTGATGAGGACGATGAAGATGATGATGACGACGAGGATGAGGAGGAAGAGAAGGTTATCAAGCGGGTGGTAGAGGTGGAGAGGGTTCTCGCTGAGGCGATATTGAAGGATGTGAAAAAGAACGCGAAAGTAGAGGTTATGCTGAACGTGTCCGGTGAACTGGCGTTGACGCTTACCGCGAGGGTTGTGGGCGGGCAGGGCGGAGTGAGAGGTACGGTGCCGGGGTTGTGAGCGGGTAGCAAGTAGGGGCCGGCGTATATACGCGTTTAGATCACGCTTTTACTTCTCTGTATCTTTTTCATTTTTCTGCTTCTGCTTCTTCCCCTTCCAATCTCTTGAGGGGCCCTTCTTCTTGTAGATGATATGGGGCGGGATGAGATGGCCATGGCAGTGATAGTGGCGGTGGCAGTGGCAGTGGCGATGGTGGCGACGATGCATCATGTATTGGAGTGGTTGCTTTCTTACCGAAAAGATATAGTCAGTTTGTTGGTTAGTTAGGGTAGAGGAGGATGGCGTCTGCATGCTCTGCGGCATCATATGCATTCATTCATTCTAGATGTTAGGTAATGTTGCATACGAGGAGCGATAGAGAGGGTGGATGCAATTGAGAATATATATATATACACGACCGGCTACAGTTGATAGACTGGCGGGAATATCAACTTTAGTCACTCTTATAGAAATAACTACTTATGTATTTAGTACCTTGGAATGCTCAGTATATCAGTCTATAGAATTTTTTATTTATTTTATTTTTACTTTTCTTCGTCCATGTCTTTTTGGGTATATGTACAGAGTCGTGGCCGTCGTTAGTCAGTCCCTTAATCGCTCCGTGAGCGGGTAAGGAAGAGAGAAGGAAAAGCAGATAAACTGAATATAAGGATACACATTTGAGCACCCAATTTGGCCGGTAAATGGTAAAAAAATAAAGTGATCCGTATCAAAAAACGCCGGTCGTCGCATAGCTAGATAAATGGATAGATCGTAAAAACTCCGCCAAACAGTTCCAGTCAGTGTTCCATACCATGGTCCCCACTTTGAGCCTTCCTCCTTTTTAATATAATTCTGTCTCTTGCTGTTACCCTTTGATAGAGATAGATAGGTAGATAGATAGATAAATCCAAACCTGCGACCGATAGATACCCAAAACCAAGCGACCGAAAAAGACAAAAAAAGCATATCGTCACGCATCATGTCAAGAAAGCTTTTCTCAAAACAAAAGTTATTGTCCGAAAACCATCAAATCCTGCAATCGATCGATCGGAATCACAAGCGCACCCAAGCATTCACACAAAGACAGCAATGTAACACAGCGATATAGGGTAAGGTATAAATATAAATTAAAATGTCATTAATCAAAAAGTAGACTAGAAAAAATACTCATCTCATAGTCCACCCGACGGGTATCCTCAGCCTCAACAACAGCCTCGTCCGCCAGCTACCCTCCCCGCGTCTCCGCTGCTCGGCCTCTTCAATGCTAACCCTCACGCCAGCATCCCACTCTGCCACTTCCTCTAACTGTCTCTTTGTCAAATCGTCTTCTGGACCGCTGCTGCCGCCGAATAGACTTCTAATGCTACCGGCACTGCTCTTTCTTCTTCGTTGCTGCCTTATGCTCTCGTCTTGCTGTTCGGCTTTCTTCAATAGTCTTGCGGACTTGCCAGATGGAGGCGGTATTAACTGGCCTAGGACGGCTGTGGGCGAGGTAGGTGGTGAGCTTGGGGAGATCTGTGTGTTTGTTGTAGTTGTTATAGATGATGTGAAGGAATGGCTGCTATTGTTGTTACTGCTGTAGTGCGGGAGGAAGAAGGCAGCCGGGAGCGGGTTGCAGGACTTTCGCCTGTTTCTCCGACGTGTGGATTTATGGTGAACGTCCTCGAGGTTTATTAGAGTTGCGATGGTTTCCAGCGTCGGGCGGCGACGACGGGAGGGAGGAGAAGGCGATGCTGCAGCAATTGGTACCGTTGCATCTTCCTTTTGAGCATTGGTATTCGAGTCTTCTGGTGGAGTGGTGTTTGTGGTAGTGGTGGTGTTTGGTAGTCTTGATGTGAGTGCTTCATCGTCATCGGAGTGATGCGAATCCAGCATCCATGATAACATACCCACCGTGCCGATAAAGACGAGCACATGCGCGACTTGCCATGCCGTCAGCTGCTCCAGCGGTATCTTCTCCACGGGGATGTATATGGCCACGTTGGGCACTTTGACCATCACCGACCGCGCAAGGGCGAACGGCAGCGGTGAGTTTATGTTGAGCAGTTGGGCTGTGTAGGCGGAGAACATGAGGTCGATGGGAGTGGAAGGGGAGGATGGGAGGAGCGTGGGGAAGGCGGTCATGTTTAGAGAGGAAATGGCGGTGGCGTAGAGATTTGAAGCTACGGTACAGGATTGGGAGAAGAGGGAGGCAGCCATTGTTGCGGGTTTATAGTAATTATACCCAGGGGTATAGATATGGATATATAGGTATAGAATGGGTAGGCTTATAATGGAATACAGTGGGATGGAATACAGAAGAAGGATGAGTCAAATGGACCCGTCGTCGACCGTCGGCGTCGACGGGGGCGTAAGTTTAGTGGGAGATTGTGTTGTGGTGTCGTTGGATCGCAGGGCCAGATCAATGGAATTGAACGGGATTGGGCTTCTGCCTGCCTGTTAAGGTTCGTTCGCTGGTTTTGTACGACGCCAGATTGAGTTTCCAAAAGGTGTTCAATTGCAAGGCCGGAAGCTGGAAACTAGGAGGTTGATGAAAACCACGTGCAGCTCAAGTTTCTCTCCGGCTTGCTTGATGATGGCTTATGATGATAATGATTATACTAGGGGGCGTAAGTGTGTCGATTGAGTCGAAGCTGGGCGGTAGTTAAGTTATGTAAGATATGGTAAGGGAGTGGGATGGTGGTGTGAGCGGATGATTAGCAAGCCACAAAGCAAAGGCGGCGGCAGGCAAAGTTCACGAGCCTGATAATTAAGTAAATGACCGAGACTTGAACGTGAGCCTGGTGAGAGAAGGAGGAAGGCAAAGAGATAGGTAAGGAGCTGGATAGATAGATAGATATCTGTCAAGCTTGCCAGACCTAGCAAACCTGTCTGCCGTTTGCTGCTGCTCAACCGAGGGAGATCCGAGCGAAGGATTATTATAATCACCCTGGACGAATGGAACAAACAAGAATGACAGACAGACACAAAACGGTGCTTAGCTCGCTCGCACTTTGCGGGTTTATCAAAGCGCAGTGCACTGCAGCCTCGATTGAAAAAGATTCGAATCGACGGTCCTGCAGGCCGTTACTTCCCGAAACCTCCCAATCGCTGGAAAATGCCTGGTGCGGTTTTCCTTAGCCAATGTTGGAAACGGGCAATCGATCGCCCAGGATGGGTTAAAAGGAAAATTATTAAGTAAGAAAAATAAGGGTGAGAGTAATGATGATGATAGCTCAGCACCGTCAAATCGCAGACCGAGAATCTTCCGCCCTTGAAGCCTGAGGGTCGACCCGCGTCGTCGGTTCGTGCTGCTAGCTTCTGGTTAGAGTGAAGCTAAAGTAGGCTGGTTGATTCGAAAAACCACGCAATGTTAAAAAAAAACTCGTCTTTGCCGGTCTCGTCAAGGACCCACGCAGGCTGCAACCTTTCTCCTACGCAAGCCGTTGGGCTAGGATGCTGGTTTGTCTTCGCTTCCAAGATAGCGGTACCCTGTCGGCCGCTTGGGAGAGGAAAGGCAAGGCAAGTGCGAAATAAGGCCGGGCTGGTGTGTGTCAACCCGAGTCGAGTACTGTCGTACTAGTACCGCCGGGCGCAATAGAAAAAGAAAGTGAGCGAAAAGGAAGTTTCGAGGTTCAAAGGACGAGGCAAATGCAGAAGGCGTGGGTGGCACAACGTCGATGTCCGTGCTCTTCCTTCGTTTTTTTCCCTATCGCGTTGAAGGAACTCCCCTCCGTTGCAATTGATATCGTATCGACTGCACGAAAGTGTTTCTAACAGTTTCGGGTCCAAAGTGGAAGAAAAATTTTCAGTGGTTTTTCGCTCTAGTCGCGATAGATATAAAGGATGACTCCTTTCTCTCCTCGGCCCTTTTCGTCTCGCGTGGGATCGATCTAAACCCACGGCCCCTTGCCTGTACGGACCTTTTGTCACGGAAAGTTGAACCTTGTTATCATATCACCAACTCTAAGAGCTAGACAGAAGAAAAAAAAAAAAAAAAAAAAAAAGGAAATTTGGTATGTCAAGCAAAATAAAAAACCTTGGACTATCTACTTTGCAGTTTCCTAGCAAAGAAGAAATTTTTAGAAAACCGAGACGTTGAAAGGGCGCATGTATGCAGGCGCATGCAAGGCCGAAGAAGACTTTTCTTTTCTTTAATCTACAGCTACCTGGCCTGGCGTCTGCGGTACTTTGTCACCCACTTTATACCCAGCGTTAAGGACGGTACATCTACTCCTGGCTTGTACTGCGTACCAGTACGTGCAGGCTGCAGTGCAGTGAGCCTCTTAGCTCTTCCATTTTTGAGACCTTCGGGGCTTGTGTGGGTCGATGATTTTTCGTCATGCAATATTGTTCGTGCATATGCAATAAGGGTCGTTAAACTGTAAATAGCAGGAATGTGGGAACATTCGATTTCCGGCTTCACACATCACGGAAGTGCAAGGACTGTGGTATGTATGTACATGTCTGCAGATGAATGAAATGCTGGGTTGATGGGGGTTTTGTTCTTCTATCGAAGACCTGGCATCACCACGATCTCTGGCGTTTGATTCGCTGGCTGGAACGCATCGATGGTCGACAACCCTGCTCCGGCGCCTTTGAGGATTTCGATATCAAAAAGGGCAAGTTTTTCAACCGCACCATCAGCACAAACTAACCTCTTAGTCGAGCCATGGCGCCACCGAAGACGTCGATATCACCACCACCACCTCTCCTTTCGAGCTTCCTCTTCCAATATGGAGCCTTTTGTGGTGAAGATCTATCTCCATTATATTATGAAAGAAGCTTATAGGCCCACGAAAATACCTCGTGGTCTATTAGTGGAACGCCGGTATTCACTCAATTGCAAATGGAACTGGAAATGTTCCATTCCAGAGCGCCGTTTGCAAAGCAACGAAATGTCAGCAACATCAGATCCACGTTCACAATATGACCCCCCGTTATATTATTTGGGGGTCCCATGGGGTCAAAGCGCGGGGTTGGATAATCCCCCTCTTCAGCACTGATCTCTTTGACTTTGATGTCCAACAGCTAATATACGAGCCGTGCATGCCGTTCTCAAAACCTATTGAAGATAATGATGAGCAATCGTTTCTTCGTACTCGTATGGCCAGAGACAGCTGAAGTGGAGATTCGGGAATCGGAACTGAAATCCATCACAGCGCCAAGATGGTGCTTGGGAGATTGTATGTAACAGGTACTCTCTGACAGTGCGTTCAAAATATCAATTTGAAACGCACCCTCAGCGCGAACGCGAGCCACACCTTGCTCAGATCCTGGTTTCTTTCATGCAACTTTGGCTGGCAAGTGGCGGGATTTCCATTGCAGGGCTGGTCTCGACAGGGCGAACTAGCGACGGATTTAAACAAAGCTCGACTCGACTCGACGGCTCTCGCCGGACAGCGGTGCGTTAAGGTCGAGCTCACCGTCGCTTGGCACCTCGGCAAGATTGCTATTTTGAATGTTTCGGATATGGCGATATCGATTCTCTATCTGTGTCCTCTCGCTATCAAGATATCGTAGGATCGCGGGTTAAGCTTATCGGCGGATACGAGGTTGTGCATACGTATTTTGGGAACTCGGTGCGGGCGAGAACGAGTTGACAGTTAGTTGAAGCGTCGCGACCGGAGGCGGAAAGTGGGGTGCAATTCGGGCAAAGTGAACGGAGGGGCTCGAGGCCGTTAACGTTAGCATAGTTTTGGGGAAAGAAGTGCCATTTTCTCGTGATATCACGCCGTCCACGCCAACAGAAGGCATGCAAACCTGATCACCAAACTCAACTTAACTTACTACTCCCCTCGCTTCTGGATACATCTACCTAACCATACTTAGTCAGAGGTACGTTCTTGGCACTACCGATCCACCAACCTCACACACAGTAGCACGAAAAACCCATGAAGCTAAGCAAGGTACTCCAGCGCTAGTATGTAACCGTACACTGCAAACGGCTGGCGACAGCCTTATCATATAGCATCGGGAAAATATACACACCAGAAAACCAAGAATTCATGGAAGATGCACGCACGCCCTAAGCCTAGAATATATATATCCACACACTTCGGCAGTATGTAACGTTGGAAGGGCTCAAAAAGTGGCTGGGGGATCGAGCATGGCCATTGGCATTTGGCATGGATGTCACGGCAAGGTGGGCGAGAATCATAGGATTCTCAGTTAAGATCTCCATCGATTTGCCAGGCTGTTCCCTGTTGGCTGCAGCTGCTGGGTCCTTCGATTTCATACTTCTTCAAGCGTCCTTTCCTTCTGTCCATTGACGAATTCGAGGCTAAAATGACTGCATCCTACGTAAACTGGTTCACGTTGGCGAGGGGTAAGCTGAATTCAGCTTGACCACAAACGTGAACACAGCTTCGCAAATGTTAGCTTGGATGCTTCATTGCATTCATTTATTGATTCATTCATTCACACAATCCCCATGTTCATAGTGGTTGTTCTCTGATCAATCAATTGGGCTTGCTTGCTTGCAAGCCACCCGATTCCCTGCGATTGCATACATATACATGTGCGTAACAGACAGACGTACAGATACGCACGTACAGACACACAGACGGACGTACAGACAGGCTTAATACGGGGTGTATAAGCACGCATGCATCCTGCTGCAGCTGCTGGCGACTGCGGGCCTACAAGCTCCAACCGACCTGAGCCTGATTTTGAGGCTACAGATATCTTACAGGTTCTCTAGCCTTTCCCTGTCCGCGAGCATCCATTATTGACGGCTGCAGGCAGGAAGGCCGGCAGCACCGTTTGCCGTTTGCCGTCAAATCAAAATTTGTGTCGGTTGCCTCGGATTGCAGGAGGGACTATTGTGCGTACGTACGGCCAATATCAACGGCCCAATGGAGGCCCGCAGATTGCACCACACTCCCAACACATCCGCCGGTGTACCTCCTTCTTAGATCCTTCGACCGAATTTGATTCCATTACGTGTTCTCAGGACTAATTCTGGTGATGCAACGTGATTCCTGATCGAGATGAAAAAAAGTCAATTTCCTCTGCTTCGCCTTTACCGGGTTTGTCGTTCGTATTCACAGGCTTACATGGAGGGAAAAACTACATATTAAGGTTACTCAACATGAGGTATATCTAGACACCGGTGTACCTGACCGGGTTTTGCATTGCATTGTCTCATGGTGTATATACTGATAAGAGGGATACGGATAGATACAAGTAGCTTGGATCCGAGGCTGATCAATATACGTGAATGGAATATCAAAATGTCACATGCAAGCGGCAAAGCGTACTTAAACTGCGGTGCTGCAGTGCGCTGCTGTCAGGACGCCTCCTTTTCCTAGGATCCCCAGATGCAGTAAGTGTGCTTCCGCAGCTCGCATATCGACATTTCCGTATATATCCCGCGAGGGAAAAATCCATATCAACATTTGTTGAGGAAAGCACGGGAGGATCCTCGGCTGCGGCACGATAAGTGACAAATATAGCGCGCGAAGGAAAACGGAAAGGGACAGATAGTTAGAGGGAAGCTGGAGATAGCCAATGGAGGCAACTCATCCGAGACAATCGAATCGAGCCACCGAGAAAGAAAGCGAGAAATACGTCTGCATCCGATCGATGCTATCCTATACTATTTCCGCTGCAGGAAACAAGAGTACGCTGTCGAGCGGAAATATGTTCCGGCGTCTAGCAGTCCCGAGGTTGACTTAGGCCGGCTCGCCGGACGGGCCGACGAGGGTGGCCGATAATGCTGGTGGGGATCCGAAGTTCGGTGTGCCGTCGGAATTCCAGTTGAGCTTCTGCGCCATCGTATATCGGGTGCCGTCGCATGCGCCGGCAGAGTTGCTAGTAGCATGGTAGACATTCCATGTTTCCGTGCCGTCGGGACTTGAGAAGAAGCTATTGCGAAGGTGCCAGTCAGTACGCATCCGTATAGGCGTGGCTGCATCATACGCTAGTTCCAGACACCCCTAGCGTCCGGTTTGCGAGACAAGAAACACCCGCTACAAGATAATGGAATAAACTCACCCATTATGCGCAGTCCCGTAGTTCCCATTCGCACCCTTAAACACCGGTCCCTTCTTCGACCAGTTGCTAGATGACAACGGATCCCCAGACCCCTTATACGTCAACATACCTAGCTGGTAGCTGCTCGTCCAGCAATACGAAGCCGAATAGACAACCATCGTCTTACCACCTCCATACAGCGCTGCAGGGCCCTCATTCACCGCTCCGCCGACCGTCTCCCATGAGTTCGTCGGCTCGGACAGCAAATACGGCGTGCCGATAGTATACGGATTGCTCATCTGTGCGATGTATAGCGACTGTTTACCCGACGGTGAAAACCGCGACCAGACGAGGTAGTACGCACTCGGGAACCGCAAGATGGACCCATCGATACCCCAGACGCCGGACTCCAGCGCCCGCTTGTACGCCCAGCTGCCGAAGATATCAGTAGTGCCTTCGAGCACGTGCATGCGCTGCCCGCCACAGCATGCCGATGTGCCAGCGGTGTAATAGATCCACCACTTGTTGTCGAGCCAGTGCGCTTCGGGAGCCCAAAAGTTGCCGGCACGAGAGGCGGTGCTATCTGTCCAGAGGGTCTTCGGCGTGGCGGTCTTCAGGCCTGCGAGGGTGGTCGCACGGGTGGCTTGGATGTTGGTCCAGGTCGTTGTGAAGAGGTAGAAGTATCCGCCCGTGTAGACGATGAAAGGGTCGGAGCCGTTGGGGTTCTTGAGCGGGTTTTGGAAGTTTCGGGCGTCGACGACAGGTGATAACGCCAGCGCGAGCCAGGAAGCTGCGGTTGCGAGGTATCGCAGTCCAACCATTTTTCACAGTTTTTTATATCTATACAGATACGTCTATTGATTTACAGCTGTATAGCACGGAGTTCTTAATACATATGTCGGTGCTTATGCTTCTCTTTATACGGCGTACAGTTAACTGCCATTGGTGGCTACCGACCCAATTCGAAATCTCGCCCGTCTTGGTATTCGGCTTGGTATCGGGCGCGCTGCATTTGCGCTCCGGTAGGCCTTCGGTTATGCGTACGCCTTCTCGCGAGAGGTTTGGCCGTCGACGCTCTCGTGCTGCCACTCTCGGCCGTCTGGGGTAATTGTACCGCGGGGCGAGATGCCCTTCCATCGGATAAAAGGATGGGACCATGAACCATGGATCCTCAAATGCTAGGGCTTAGGGAGCGAATCAATCCGAGAAGGTCTAATATCTGGTGGAATATGCCATTTGTGGAAAATAATTCGCATAACCGGGTTATAACATCGATATTACGAAGGTGCAGTGGCATTTTCGTCTCCTTTGATTTATGGCGGGTCCATTCGGGAGGGAAAAGCATTGGTGACGAGCGAGAGGTGGTTGTGCGACAGATGTGGGGCTGCCATCCCGGAGATGCGGTCCGTTAATGCTCCCCCTTGCGTGGCTCGCAATCGGTTGACCCATGGGCTAAAAACTTCTTCTTAAGCAACTATAGCAAAACTCCAGCAGTTATAGCAAAACTCTCTCTGACACTTTAAATGTATATGGCGACCTATATATTTCGTAAAGATGCTAGATCTAGAGCGGGTCGACCGTAAACTTGGTACAATTATTGCATTGAGAACGTACCTCTAAGCGCTAATTAGGCATCGCCTTGAGTGCGCTTCCACCATCTTGGCCTAGGCCAGGTGCACCAGGTTGTGTTTTAATTGTTGGAATTTAAATGAAATTGATTGGACAGAGCAGGCGAGATTAGGAGCACGATTGGACAGAATATCAAAGGCTAAGATCTCACGGTGACAATTGGTATTTGCACATGGTATACAGAACTGCTAGCATATCCTTGAGCTAGTGACATCTCGTAGACTAGAAGCTTAAGATCGTATTTATGTCGTCAGGTTTTTAATTTATATACACTGCAGGAGACCCATAAACAACAGATTTATAGACACTGGTCTCGAGACTAGTATCTATACATGTATAGTTGATACGTCAAGGAAACTCGGGACGAGGTGCGGGGTCACCTACAAAACGGTCAGCCTCGGCGCCTACAAATTTCATATCATTGTCAACATCACAGGAAGAATACCAAACCACAACCCCCTCCCGCTTTATAGTTAGGCGTTTGTGACTAGGTTAATTATAACCCCAAAAACCCCGACAATTCAGTAAAACAAAACAGAATACTGGTAGTATAACTCTAGAGAGGCGTTTATCAGGGTGGCCCTGTGCCATAGCAGCACAACGGGCTAGCTGTGTATTCTCTTCCACGTGCCATACAGCCATGGTATGGAATGCCCAACAACCCCAAACGAGGGGACATGCACGACATAATAGGTAGTTATGCATAATACTAACCGTCCATTTCTGATTTAGAGCCCGTCTGAGTTTGGTTTACGTGTCCTTGTTGACGTGGAAAACCCGTCTGCAGAGTAAGCGGGCCCTCAAAAACCCATACAATTAAAAAATTCAGCTTGGGGTTATAACGCTATAGTGGATACGCTATGATAAGCGGAATTCACAGGACGCGTATATCGAGTCTTTGAGTTTATATATATATTCGAGAATTTTGTCCACTAGAATAACCAGCTGATGTTGAACGATCCGCTACAGTATTGTTGCTGTTCATGGCCTCGGCTCAAATCCCCGGTCAACATGGATCTATGATCCAGATTGGCTGAATACCGACGATCCCGCTCAAGATTTTAAGGATGGGGTTATGTGGCTTAGAGACCTTCTGCCAAAGCACGCCCCCGATGCTAGGGTACTTCTTTTCAACTATAAATCCAACTTTTGGATTGATGCGCCCAAAATTTCTCTCAAGTCTGTAGGATCGAACCTTGTTCGACTGCTACATGGCGAGGATGGCGTAAGATTTGTCCCTATGTCTGTCATGGTTTTAGTATGACTTCAAGAATGCCGTTGTCTCATCGCTGACAAATATCTTTGGCGATTGTTCCTTTAAAGCGAGAATCCGATCCATATCGTCCCATAATTTTCGTTGCACATAGTTTAGGCGGTCTAGTCGTCGAAGAAGTAAGCCCAACTTCTCTTATATTAGCTATTTAGACACTGGTGGGCTAACATAAGGTATGAGCTTCCGCTACCATGGTAAGGCTCTTGTCTTCGCCCAAAACAACGAGGATTTTAAATCCGTAGCCGATGCGACAACCGGCGTCGTGTTTCTGGGGACCCCACTTCGCGGCTCTCGTACTGCTTCTTGGCCTAGCACAATAGTAAATTGCGCGCGGGCAATAGGGGTAGATTCCCACGATGGCCTACTAATGGCGCTTAAACAATACTCTGAGAAATCGATATCCCTGTTGTCCGATTTCGTTGATGTCGCAAAACGCCAGACTATTGAGATCACTTGTTTCTACGAAAACAAACACACGCCCGGGCCTATTCCTGAAAATATTTTTGCTATTATGCTATGGCTGTTTGGTTTTATTAGACTTGAATGGCTTATTCTGGCGTGGAACAGGTCCATGGTGGGTCACACATTTCGTCTTCTCCCTTGGCTTGTTCCTAACCATGGTGTACATCACGCGCATTGAGACTTTACTAACGTATCGAATTTTAGGTGGTAGAGGAATACTCTGCTTGTATTGAAGGATGCGAACGTGTATACCTTGACGCAGATCATTTCGGTATGAATAAATTCGGAGAAGACGGCGACCAAAATTTCATACGCGTCAAGAATCAAATCAAGAAACTGGTTGGCAATAAGAAATATGTTCTGAGCTCAGAGGAGAGAACAAACTTGAACACATTAAATGAAAAACGAGCGAACGGTGCAACATTTGCATCTCTGGCTGATAGAAAGAGACAGGAGTGTCTTCCCGGCACTAGGACAGATCTCCTTAACACGATTTACAACTGGGTGGAATCCGCCGATGAGAAGCCTATATTCTGGCTTCCGGGACTCGCTGGTACCGGAAAATCAACAATTTCACGTACCGTTGCGGCGCGCTATTCAAAGAATGACAATGCACAGTTACAACTTGGCGCTAGTTTCTTTTTTGATCAAAAAGAAGCTGATTGCAAAAACTCTTCCAAATTATGCGTTACTCTAGCCACCGACCTGATGCAGCGCCTTCCTCAACTCAAACGACATATGAGCCGAGCTATCGAAGAGGATCCTCATGTACACCAAAAGTTCTTGGGTGAACAGTTTGAGAAACTTATTCATAATCCTCTCTCTCTGGCGAGGTTCCCAAAATCTACGGTGGTTATTGTCATTGATGCCCTTGACGAGTGCGACACAACTGCAAGCGGTATACAGCTTATTCTTGATAACTTGGTGGAACTGAAGGCTAAAAATCTTTGTTTCCGGATATTTATCACCAGTCGGCCAGAATCAGGTATGCGGGACAGATTTCGCCTCCTACCCGCTACCCTACATCGAGATGTGGTCCTACATGATGTCCAAGAGCCGACTATTGAGTCTGATATATCGATCCTGTTTAATCATACGTTCGAATTAATTCTGAAATTCCATCCGATCCAATCCGCCGGCGAGGGTATCTCACTCCCATCGGATTGGCCTGGAGAGGCTAATGTTCAAGCGCTGATTAAAATATCTGCTCCTCTATTCATTTCGGCCGCCACAATCTGCAAATTCATAAATTCTAAGAGAGACCCCAATGAAAGCGTCAAGATAATACTGGATTCAAAGTTTACTGTTCGAAAGAAGATAGGAAAAATTTACCTCCAAATTCTAAACCGCGCTGTGGCCGACCTTTGCCAAGATGACGGAGATAAAGAAAAGGAGATGGAGATGATCGAAAGTTTTACAAACATCATGGGAGCGATTGTTCTCCTCGAATCTCCTTTGTCGCAAAACTCAATTTCACAACTATTAGACCTAGCACCACCGTATGTTTGGACTAGACTCAACACTCTCCATTCCGTCTTGGATATCCCAGAAGATACCAGTCTGCCCGTTCGCATCTTCCATCTCTCGTTTCGAGATTTTCTAGTTGCATCGCCAAAGGCAGGTGTATTCCACGTCGACGAAGAAAGGAAGCACAGGCAGATAGCCGATCAGTGTATATCTCTGTTAAATAAAGCTCTTGTACGGGATATCTGCAAATTAAGAGAGCCTGGCAAGATGAGAACGGACATCGACCCAAATATTATAAAGAAGCATTTGCCGCCGGAAGTTCAGTATGCTTGCAAATACTGGGTTCGCCATCTCGGTCGTAGTGGAGACAAACTTCTCAATAACGACAATTTTCACAACTTCCTAAAGACAAATCTACTCTATTGGTTTGAAGCATCTAGCATTATCGGATATTTCCCTCAAATAATTTACCTACTTGTAGATTTGGAATCCATGTTGCAAATAGGACCACTAGACGAAACAGTAAGTATTCCCCTTGTTATTATATGCGACTTCCACCGTGTGCACATGTGTTTGTTCTATGAGAGAGGACTTGAGCTAATTAGTTATGGCCTTAAACTTAGAAGGACGAGCCGAAGAAACTAATATCAGATATCAAACGATTCGTTCAGTTGCACCAAGGGATTATACACGAAGCACCCCTGCAAACTTACGTCTCAGCTTTGGAGTTTACTCCGGAAAATAGTGTCGTCAGAGAATTGTTCTCCCATCTGCGCTCCCGGTGGACCCCGAGGGTATTGAACCCATCAAAACAATGGACTGCATTGGTACAGGAGATTGAAATAGGCTCTTGTGTGCAGAGCCTTTTTTTTGCTCATAAAGATACACAACTACTACTAATCTCAAGCGACTCAGTCCATATTTTGGATGTGGCGTCAGGTACCCTGAAGCAGTCGTTGCTCTTCAACCACAGCCATAGAAAAAGAGGAAAGAAGGAAGAGGAGGAAGGGGGGGAGGGAGAAGAACAGGAAGAGGAAGTGTCTATGCGCCAAACAGCTCACATCATTTCGCCAGACCATACATTGGTGGCCGTGGAAACCAAAGGGTTTGATGAGGAATACATAATCCACATATCTGAAATAGTCTCCGGTGCGCTGATCCGGGAACTTGCAACCGGTGTATCAATTCTAGATTCTACCGTTACCTCATGCTTTTCGCGAGATAATAGCAAATTCGCTGCATGGTTTAAGCTTAGCGAAATAGCTGTGTGTGATATCGCCTCGGGTGAAGTGGTTCGGATAAATACGAGGATGCCGAGTATCCCAGAGATATATATTTCACCAAACGGCGCTATCGTAGCCACAACGTCTGACCAGTATTCTGGGTCAACTGTTGACCTATGGAGCACAAGATCCGGGAATTTGTTGCATACTTTAGATACTTCCCCGCTTCACATGGCTCAGCTGTTTCTTAGAATGCGGCCTCCCGTAATTTTTTCAGCAGGGGGCGACAAGATATTTGTAGCAGAAGAGAGCATCTACATTTCAGTGTGGGACACGAGGTCTGGTAGAGCTGTCCAAAGGTTGGAATTACCTACGGATTATAGGTCCTCGAATATGGAGATTTTGTGCCTAGCCCTTTCAGAGGTCGGGGCCAACGTAGCCGCAGGGTTTACAAACGGGACGATCGCGATATGGGGTTCGTTTGGCGACACTGATTGTGTCAAAGTCTTTAAGGAAGCTGAGCACGCAATACGAAGTATAGCGTTCTCGTCAGACAAGAAAATTCTAGCATCCGGCACCGTGGCTGGAATCGTCCGGATATGGGACTTAGATAGTGTTCAGTCGAGAAAAAGATTTGGATGGCATGACGAGCGGCACACACAAGGCATTCTTTCAATTTCGATGGATGGGAGATATATCGCAGGTAAGGTAGCTGGCCATGCTGTCGGGGTGGACAGTGATTGTATCGGGGTATGGAGTAGAGCCTCGGGGTTTGCCCTGGCAAGTATAGTTGAGGACGATTCAATAACTTGTCTCGATATTTCTGCAGACTCAAAATATCTAGCATTAGGGTCAATCGATTCGACTATTTCTCTCTGGGATATGGCATCGAATTTGTCTCCGAAATCTTTCAGAAGCGGGGTGGCGCTTCCTAACCTCTTGAGAATATCAGTAAAATCACTTGAATCTAGCGATCCACCCTGTTTCATAAGATTCTCACCAGATGGGAGGTTCTTAGCTTCCGTTGGTGGATTGAAGGGAATTACATTATGGTCATTGGAATTTGGGGAATTGATTATGAATAAAGCAATCAATGACGATAACGCGTTACTAGGTATGTGCTTTTCACCAAATGGTGAGTATTTGGCCTGGTTGTCAACTGATTGGGCCGCGGGGAGTTTGGGAAACGATGCGACTAGAGTTATGCTATGGCACATAGCTCCTGGAGAGACAAAAACTGATATGCCGGTCCGGAGATTTGAAATCTACTTCGACGGGGACATTGCTAGAGACTTGGTGTTCTCTCGTGATAGTAGCAAATTGGCTATCTTCGCGACACTCAGAATGCAGGCATTTGTAGTAGCCGTCGAATCGGGCATAATGTTGCGGAATATTACTGGAAGTATGGCGAAGAAATTCTTCCAAACGCAGAGCATAGCTGGTAGTCTTACCCAACTATCCACGGAATATGGTCCTTTCCCCTGGAATTCTCAATGGATCAGTGATCGGTATGGCCAGAAAGCCTTCTGGTTGCCCTATGAATACCGCCTATCGGCTTGGTGCACTTCCAAAAATCTGATTGCGATGACCGGTCAGCACGGGCATGCAATTATTATTGAGACTTAGGCTGATGGCCAAGGGATATCTGAGCTAGCGGCATTAAGTATATATGTAGAACAATAAATCTTATATATACGACCATCATAGAGACAAAATGGCCAATGTTATTGTCTCGGATAAATGATCAAATCCTACTTCTACATTAGATTCAGAAAAGGTGTAGTACGTGGTGATGTGGTATCCTCGTGTACAGCACTCAGACTAGGGTTGAGTGAAGTCAATCTAATTCTATGGGCGCATCTCGTGTTCCACCGACGTGGTCTTCGAAAATCTCAGTTCCCAACTCTCCTATCCTTCCATCCAACCATGCTGCTATTGCCCTCCACCCCATAGACACCTGCCGGCCCACAATTCCCTCACAAAACACTTTCATCCTCTGAGACCACTCCATCTCCCACTCCGTCTTTGACAGTTCCCCCGCATCTGTATCGACCTCCGCCAGGGCTGCCTTCAGCTTCGCTTGATCCACGGGACACAGATAAAACGGCTGCCTCGTGTCCTCCGCAGTGCTAGCCGTTCCCTGCATCATACACGCATAATAAACGCAATGATCAATCCCGAAGCAATGCAGCAGTTCATGCGATGCCGTCTTGCAGATACGGGAAAGCCATACACTGGTCCTATGTTCTCGTTGCCTAGCTGTAGCAGCGAGTTCCGTAATATGAGCGTTGACAGCACGATACATTGGCGTATTGAGAAGCTCCGTGTCTATGTCGTCCTCTTGACTACCCTTCTTCACCACTTTTCTCTTCTTTTTCTTCCTCGAACCTTCCTCGTCGGCTTCCTCAGCCTTTGCGCATACGGCCTCCACAAGCTCGCTGCAGTGACTTAACGGCCAATCGTGACCGCCGGCATCTACGCGTGCGAGCCTCTCTGCGAGGGGATGGTATCTTGCCGAGCTAACTACGCAGACTCTGCTTCCCCCGAATGCGCGGCCGATACAGAAGTCGTCGTCGTCGTCTTCGAAGAGATCATGTTGAGCGAATATAATCAGTGCGTATGCGTCATCTGGGAGGACTTCTATAGCAAAGTCGAGGAGGTCCGATAGGTTCAGTTGATGTGAATAACACGCTTCGCGACCGGTTGGGGTCGGCCGAGTTCGTAGACGGTAGATGCTTTGAGATGATGAAGTGGAGATTGCGAGACAGTCTTTCGACCTTGGATTCGATTTTGAGCGTGAGGTTGACGTGGCCTTTGATGATGGCTTCGAAGACCAGTTTGTTATGTGGGTTATTGAGGGGTAGGGTACTACTTCTAACGGATGAAAAAAGGTAGTGAGGTATGATGTTACATCGTCCCAGTCTGGGAATGGTATATCTTTCTCTCTTGGCATTGTTGGACCTGATGGTTCCTGGGGGACGGTCCAGTCTTGGAAGCCTGATACTTCATCAGAGCGAGAGGGAAGGACTAGATAGTAGAGTTTGCGGCGGTCTTGTGTCATTGGATTCCGCTCTTTGAGGCGTTTCCAGGCGAGGAGAGATTGCGGAGGGTACTTGGGGTCGTATGATAGATCATCACCGGGGAGGATTAGTGGCGCTGGAAATGTCGTTGGAGCAGGAAGGGAGGAAGATTGGCGGCGGGTAGAGGTAGTGGTAGCTTTTAGGAGGGCCTGAGGAGGCGGCCGGGTGTAGCCTACTGTGGCTGCATGAGGCGAGCAGTCAAGGCATATGCCTGTATGATTGCAGAATTTATTTATTGGTTGCCACATTTCGATGGCGGTTGTAGAGAAGGCAAAAGTTTGGAGATAATGTCAAGTATTAAGGATGTATTCTAGAATTTTGTCGACGATGAAAGCCAAAGGCTATGTGTGTGCAGGGTTCGTTGAGGTTCAGCTACTCCAGCATGCGAGATAGTTTGTGGTATTTTTTGCGTTGGCTCGGCAGAAACCACTTGTTCAAATCAACCGTCTATGGCGTGCAGTACTCCAACGACCCAAAAATTCGGCTGGGAAGAGAGGGGAATGTCGCACGAAGGCTTTCTGGAAAGCGAGCTTAAGTCTGCTAGCTTGAGCTGCTCATATCAACACCAAAAATTCCAGAAATGGAGTGGATCCTTCGCTAGCGCGGATACCCAATGCTGTCGCGTTCTGCAGTTCAAATGTGCGTCAATGGTCAGCCTGCAGATTCCCATTCGATTCCCTCTTCCTAGACTTTGGGCACGTGCATTTGGGGACAGCATCGGGATCAAGATTGGCTAAACTTGAGACCAGGCACTCGAAGCCGAGATTGGTCGCCTGGTTTTGAGGCTGGAGGTTGGCAGAGTATTACACTAACGTTTTTGTGTAACACTGCACTTTGCGTAACGGCAATTGTCTAGAATGTGGTCTACAATAATATAAATATGTACACGACCGCGAGTAAAGACGCAATAGCAGCTATACACCACTGTCTATATATACACTCTAGTCTTGGTCTTGACGCTCCTTCAATACGACGCGGAGCCCAATACACGACAATATACACTCATCCCTCACTTCTCACTTCTTAATACTCCTCCTCCTGCTCCTTCACCACAAACCGCCTCTTCCCTTTCTCCCTCTCCTTCCCCTTCTTCCCCTCTTTCGGCTTCCTCCCCTCCTTCGCCCGCGACGCGACCCTCCCTTTCTTCCCCGCTTCCCTCCTCCTCAACGCCCTCTCCTCCCTCGTCAACTTCTCCCTCTCCCTCACCACCTCCTTCGGCTCCCTCAACGTCTTCGTCTTCGCTCCATACAGCCACAAATCCCCCCACCGCGCCTTCCTCGCATCTCTATACGCGTCCTTACTGAACGAATTCGCCACAATCCACCGCTCCAACTCCCCATCCGTCGTGCACACATCCATCGTAATATGCCCATCCCCCTTAATAGGCGGCAATATCAACCGCGGCTGCAAAAACATAAAATCCCTCTTCTGCTCCTCCGTGTACCGTTTCTCCACCCGGTTCAGCTGCACCGGCCGCATCCGAATCTTAGCATCCGGGTCGGCGTCCGGCGATAGTCGCGGTATCTTTTGCGGCATCGCGACGCTTTCATCCTTGGATACACCACGGCGGACGGCGACGTAGCTGAATAATGCGTCGGTATGGTCCCTCCGTTTCGTGGGGAGTGCGTTTTGCAGAATCGGCGGGCGTTGGTAGCGTTGGAAGAATTTACAAACGTCGATGGACCGTTTAAAGATCTTTTGACCAGCCGCGTTCATCGGACACTCTTGGTGGTTGGTGCAGGGTGCTACAATCATGCCGTCCTCGAGGTGTGAGGATTCCTTCTCGCCTGATGCTGCTGCTGCTGCTGCTGCTGCAGTCATAATCGGGTCCTGTGGTAGGCCGAGGATGTCTTCTTCGATGAAATCTGTTACGTCAGGGTCGGGTTCTTCGTCAACAGCGGCGGGCTTCTTCTGGGATAATGGAGATTTTATCCATTTCTTGAGTAGGCGCTGACGGGCGGTGACGACGTTGGTGAAGCCTTGACGGTTGCCGAGTTCGACGAGGCAGAGGACGCCGCCGGGGTTGAGCAGTTGCCAGAGGTTGTCGATATGGAAGTTGAAGACGTTTATCTGCTTGATGTGCTCGAGGGTGTAGCTTGCAAAGATGAGGTCGTACGACCGGCCCGTGGTAATCGGAGGCTGTTTGCGGTCGTCTGCTGCTGCTGCATTTTCCCTTCTTCCAACTTCCTCCGTGGTGAATTTGCCAGGTGAATCGGTGCCCTCCGTTGGTGCCTCCCACCGTATCGATGCAGGCGCACCCTGCTTATACGGCGGCCGGGGCAAAAAGGTCGTATTCTGCAAAATCTTGGACGCCAAATTGCGCACATACGGGGAAGCGGTCACGACCGTCGCCTCGAATTTATACTCCTGGTCCACACTCGCCGCGCGCACACCTTCCACACCATGCCCCCAATCCCAAGTATCCACACCCCCCAATTCCTCTCTCACCCCGCCACCATCATCTCCACCATCTTCCTCAACAGGCACAGACCCCTTCTCCCCCATCCGTACTTCCTCTCTCGCCATATTCTCCGCCTTGACGATATCCCCCCACGCCAATATCCCCGCCCCACCACCACCCACGTCCAGCACTTTCCCCACACCCTTCGCCCACTCCCCGCCTAGCCGTCTCCTGATCTCTGTCGCCACGCCCAAATTGACCGAATACACCTCCGGCAGCACGGTACCCAGCCATACACCCGCATCCAGCTTATCCGCGCGCCGCGAGTCCGGCAGTATATTAGGATGATACCCAGCATCGCTATTCCGCATCCTACCAGGCATCATGGACGGCGGGTTATAATGTTGCGCGCGCTCCTTGAAATGTGCTGATTTCGTGCCCGCGTCTTTCAACAGCGTTGACGTTGCGACTTGTAGCGACTTTGGGTATAATATCGTAGACGGGTACGTCGAGAACCTACCCCGTAGCGTCATCGGGTGCGTGCGTACATACTCCGGTGGCTCTTCCTGGGCAGCGACGGGCTGCAGTTCATCAAACTCTTCTCGTACCGACGGCTGCGGTTGCGCCGGTGATGGGAATCCCGCATGATTAGATACGGGGAATTCATCGTCGGCTTCTTCTCCTTCAACGTCATATATATCAATTTCCTCCCCTTCATCTTCTTCCTCTGCTTTTAACAGTAGTTCTTCTGCTTGTACGTCCTGCTGCTGCTCCCCAACCGCCGCTTCGGCTTCAACTCCGGCTGCAGCTTCAGTTCCAACCACATCCCCAGCTTGATCCACCTGCGCCTCCGGCCGCTTCAACGGTCTCCCTTCCTCATCCACAGGCCCATAATACGTCACCACTCCATCCTCAAGAACATACCTCCCCTCCGCCGCTTCACCGTCCGGATACACCCCTCCCGCACCACCGCTTCCAATGCCATCAACCACCAACACCGCTTCCTCGAGTAATAACCCTTCAAGCATCATATGCTCGATCCGCGCCGTCTCCTCGGGTGACCATAGCCGCTTCGGGGCGCCGTAGAGGGTATCCCACAGCCGTCTGTCGGCGGTATTGAGCAGTCCTTCCGGTAGCGTGTCCTGCCATTTTTGCCGGGCAGCTTCGACTGCTGGTAGCGACGCGTGGGAGATGTTGGAGAGTCGTGGATCTGATTCTGATGGTTCCAATGGTTCTCCTCCTACTTCTCTTTCTCTTTCTACGTCTGGGTTCTGTGATGTTGATGTTGATGTTGATGTTGATGTTGTAGGATCAGTGTTGCTATCATCGCGGCGGGTGGTGCTGGTTGAGAAGTATCGTGCGGGATGTTGTCGCGTGGACGTAGCTGTGGAGGTAGTTGTAGTCGTAGTCGTAGCCGTAGATGTTGGAGAGAGGATGTAGAAGCTACGGCGGTACACACCCGTCGGTTTAGCCAGGCGCGTGGATAGCCGGCAGAACAAGCAGACGGACTGCGGCGTCAGCCGGCGGGCGGTCGACATGACTGCTCTGGCGACGCCAATTGAGGTGTGGTGAGGGGCAATTGACGGCCGTCGTGGGAGGGAATATATCGAGGTCGAACAGACGTTCGATAAAGCGGTGTGGGGTGGAAATTTGTTGTTGCGAGTAATTCTTTCCAAATGTGTATATTAAATAGCCGGTTTAGGAAATTTTTGAATTTTTCTAATATCAAGAAGAAAGCTATGCACAGGAAAAGACAACAGAGAGAGAAGAAAAAGGAGGAGAATCGACGTCTACTAATTACTACCAAGGGTAACGTGTAACACGAGAAGAAGAAGGACCATAGAGAATATAGGTAATACTAGTAGGAGAGTAATTTACGTAAAAAGCACACTTTTCCATATCCCGCCAGCCCATTTCGTAACCCATATTCCCCCACCGTAACAGCATGCACCTCTCTTCTATACCTATACCCAAAATTAAGGAATCACAATTCGTCTTTTTTCGGGGCCTGCAGGGAGAATAGTTAGCGTAATCTATCGATAAAATATGTTACTAGGTATCTGGCTGTGACAAACTCACCTTCTCAGGAACAGCGCTCGACTCCACGGACGCATCAGCTGGAGGCTCTGCGGTCTCTTCAAATCTTCTGCTCTTCGTATTCGGCTCCTCAACCACCGCCTCCGCGGGCTGTTGCTCCGCCTCAGCGGTAGGCTCCACCTTCGCCGTCGACGGTTCAACAGCCTCAGGCTCCTGCGCAACGGTATCCGTCTCCTGTTCGACATCCTCCTCCGAGACCAAGTTGCCGTCCTGATCGATCACGCGTGTCTTTGTCGCGTACTTGGTTTCAAACGACACGCCATCCTCCATCAACTTGGCGACCTCATCTTCACCGAGTAATCGCCCATCTTGGTCTCGGTATTCAATCTTTTCCTCCTGGCTCACAACCGACCCAACAGGCTCACCGCCCAGCTGAGTGTGTGCTAATGCCTCCGGCTGTTCAATGTCGATGATATCTTCAACTGGAGGGTTATCATCCGCTCCTGATGGCTTCACTTGCTCGTGCTTTTGCGCCTGCTCGCCACCTTTCGCCGCGCTTGCCGCAGGTGCGGAGCCCGTTGCACTGCCCTTCGCTGGTGTGTATCCGGCATACTGCTCATAGTTGTCAAAGAAGGTGTTGCAATCCCAATCCCACTTGGACAGCAGCTTCAGACGCTTGCACTCTGCCTTTGTCCACTGGTTCCCGTAAGCGATGGGGCTATACAGCCAAAATACGACAATGCTGGCAGTGAGATACGCCACGGTGGCCAAGAGGCCGATGCTCGGCTTATTCCTGAGCCCGAGCACTTGCACTCGCGTGAATACAAAGTCCCAGATTTGGCAGACTGCGATAATGCCGAAGAACAGCGCGGGGAAGTAATGATGCAGGAACAACTGTCGCTTCATCAAGAAGAAGGGGAAGTAGTGGAACGCCCATCCCAGGATGCTCGCGCCGATTTCGAAATCGAAGCGGCGGAAATTCTCCTCGTCGTAGTCCTTATATCCTCGTTGCCAGCGCAGGGTGGCGATGCCCTTGAAGACGACGTAGAGGACAATGGCAGCGGTCGTGCTGAACCAAATCAAGGGGTTACCCATGAGGTAGATCTGACGGTGGTCCTTGCCCCAGAAGTTGATGCCGCGGCGCAGAATTGGCCAGGAATCTGGGCGGGAGTCCCAAGCGTGGCTGTCGACCAGCCCTGCGTTAGTCTTCCACATGACCTTCTGGAGTTCCCAGAACTTGCCCAGGAAGCCGGGATTCTTGTAGTTAATCATCTCGACATCCTTTCCCTTGAGCTGCGGGTGCACGTTCTGCTCGACGAACCAAACAGAGTTTGGTAGCGTGCCGCCCTTAGCACAGGTCACTTCTTGTTGTTCATAACCCCAGCTAGGGAGCTTGACTTTGTGGGAGAACAACACACAACCTGTCATTACGTGGACGAGCCTGAAGCGGGTCTCGATCGTGCGGACGCGCTCCTTTGCGACCGCGCCAGAGGACATGCCCTTGATAATCTCGATACGGAAATAGTCATTTGCATCGCCATCGAATCCCTCATAACCGTACGCAGAGACTTCGTTCTGCCATTCTGCATCGGAAACTGGTGGTCTGACATCATGGGAGTGTAGCCGACGATGTGTTGGGTTGTGGTAGAGCTTGATGGTGTCACCGTCCTTGAGGAGGATTGGCGGGCTTATATCATCGAAGCCGCTAAAACCAGCGCCACCCTCTGGCTTGGTGGTGTTCTCAACGGTCCAGAAGTTGTTGTCGTCCTTGTGTGGGTAGAGGGTGATTTGCTGCTGCTTGGAGCCGGTGGGGTACATGTGGTTGTGGGAGTGGAGATAGCCACCTTGCGTGTTCCAGTGTCGAAGAGTGATCTTGGCGCCGTAGGCGACATCAGCGGGGACAGCTCCCATCTGTTTGGAGTTCAGAGTAGATTGGAACTGCGCGGACATGAAGCCATCACCATCACCAGGGTTCACCAGGCAAAGGAAGTGGATCCAGAACATAAACATGTAGAAGGCCATTGGAAGGGCAATTAGGCAGAGGGCACGGGCAGCTACATGCTTGAACCAGAGTTGCAGGGAGACGTGCTTGGTGTCACCGAGCAAGAGCCAGAGCTGGAGGACGGTGATGCTACCGACCCAGGCGATGGTGAAGAGGCCCACCCACTTGACGCTAAGAGTTGCACCGAGGCCCAAGCCGCTGGCGGAAAGCCAGAACCACCAGTTAGGTCCGAACCATGAGGAGGGGCCAATCGCGTGCTGGTTCATGAAGGATGTCCAGGAGAGGGCGGTGAACGCGGTGAAACAGACGAGGGGGGAGTCCAGGAGGATCAAGCGAGACTGCGTGATAAGGCCGTTCTCTACAAATCAATTAGCTATGGATGCATAGACGCGTAAACAGGGACATTTCGCACCGAAAGTGATGAATCCAGCGGCCAGAATGGCAGAGATAGTGGAGCATCCGGACGCCTTGAGAGTCATAAAGGCAGCGGGGACGACCAAGATACCGAGGAGGGCGGGGAGCAATCTCATGGCGACGTATGGAACGCCAGGCTCTAGGTAGTCCTTTCCGATCTCCTTGAAGTCGAACGAGCCATCGAAACCGGCGAGGAATCCAGCGAGGGTGATGAGTAGCTTGGCCAGCGGTGGGTGCACGTCCATGAAGAACTTGCCCTTGATGTATTTGGTCGCGAAGCCGCCAAAGCTGCATGCCGTTAGTTTTATTAAATTATCACGCAATGGGATGATAATCAGAAGGATGGCGACTTACTGGACTTCATCGAATACGACGCTGGTGGGTTGGTGTATGCGGAAGAGGCGGACAAAGACAGCGAGGATGGTTAATCCGATAACGATTGACCAATCGCTGCTGGGCAGCGCGAAGATGTCGTAGTCCCGAACGGAACCCCAGGAGGTCCAGTAGTTTGATTGTGAGGATAAAGATGAGCCCTTGGCCTTGGACGTCTTTTTCTTCGTCGACGACGTTGGGGTGGATGGGATAGCATTGTCAGGACGAGCGGCAGCAGCAGCGGGGGTGGGAGATCGCGAGCGAGAGCGGCCACGGTCAGAGCCGCCGCCGTCGGCAGCGAGATTGTGGCTCTTCTTTTTTGTCGTCATTGCGGCGACGAGAGACCTGAAAGCAGTCTCCTTGATGAAGACGTGTATTCAGACCAATTGGTGAGATGTAAATGGATAAGAAAGATAGAGAAGGAGGAATAAATCTGCAGACAATGGGAGTTTGAGGTTAGGAAAAGGGATGCTAGCTATAAAAGTGTATCGTGTCTTCAAGAGCAGTGTAATGTAACTGTCGTCAAAACAGGGTTAGCTCGGAAGAGGGGCCCTGCAGCCGAGTATCAGGCCAATCAGCCTTAATTTGGGGCTGCTGCTGTCGGCGGCATTTAGTTTTTGGTGGAGATTGGGAATTAAAAGTAATAAGACGATGGAATTGGACTGGAGTTGAGGACAAGTGTCGACACCGCTGAGAGAGCCGGCTGCAGCTTGGATCTGCTCCGTTTGGGCCCGAAGCGGGATGCCGTCGACAACACCAGTACTTAAACATGTACCACGCGTATCCAGTGTATCCGAGTGTAGCGTAGGGCTATCGTACGTATTAACGTTATATGAGACTATGCTATGGAAACACCGCTGCTAGTTACCCGTTTCTCGCTGCATTGCCGCAACTGGCTGCCCTCTCCAGCACGGAGAATAGGTACCAACTTTGGTGCGTGCAGGAAAGCCACGCTGCGGAGCCATCGCGACCGGGCTGGTCACGTGCTTCCCGCCGCTTTGCTGCTGTGCGACGCGAAGTGAGAAGCATCACGTGATCCAAGACGTGGTTGACCTCGACAATGCATTGTAGATGCATCGATGCGCATCTGGATGCAGCTGCAACTGTCTGGATGAACCAACAGACCGATTACGCCTTGTTCCAGTATAAACAACTTGACAGAGATCGCTTGACTTACCATCCACATATATTACACTATAATACACAAGATCCATCTCACATGAGGGGTCAGTTGCAATATGGCGGACACTGAGGGAAGCAAACCCAAGCTGGATGGACCCCCCACCAGCAACGATGGCGACGAGTCCGCCTACCTCCCCTATTCCTTCCTAGAGCTCAGGGGACCCCCTTTCATCGGCGGCAGCTTCACTTTTCACTGCCACTCCTACTTTCGACCCTCGGTCCCGCACGCTACATACAGGGCCCACTGTTACCAAGACATCGTGTACCGAAGCCGGATCACGATGCAGACGCCAAGAGCATACCACCCAATCCCCAGACGAGATTATGCGCATCCCATAGGCGCACCGCCATTCCAAACATCAGTCGAGCACGACAAATACGTCCTTACCTATATCGCTTCGACTCCCATATTTGCATTCGACGAGTCAGGCAACCTCATCACACCGCCTCTATCACACTACCCTCTGCTCACAAATGGACCCGAACATGTATTTCAAGCCTACCAAGATGGCGGAAATACCCAAGCGCTGCCACCCTACCCAACCGCATGGGTGTCACTGATTTATGACCCGGATTTGCCGCCGTTAATGCAACCGGAACACATCTTGCCTCTCTTCAGCGGCCTGCAAGAGTCCCCGCCAGAACGACCACGCATCAGTCGTGTTCCCTCTCTACAGGAGCTATGCCTCCGCGTAATAGCTGCAGATGTCCTACTAACAGCAAGCAACAATGATAATGATGTTGATAACTATCACGATGCTAGTAATGTTAATAGCGCAAACAACGATACAGGCGCTGAAAAAGCCGAGGAGGACAGTGGTGGTGGGAAATATGCCTACCATCAACAAGTAGAAGAACTGCACGCGGCAGGAGTCCCGCCCCATCTCTCTCGCCGTATAGTTGATGTTATCGCCGATCCTACTAAAAGCCTCAAATGCTGCTCGGTCTGCGGTGCAAACTACGTCACAAAGGGAGCCGAATGGATCGAGTTCTGGTACTTCATACCTTGCAAACCTGACGGTTATGTATTCTGTGCCATGCTTGACGACACGATTCAGCTGGTAAAAGCGCAGCTTCAATCATCACGGTTAAAATCAAAACGCTACAGAGGGCAGAGAGAGTACCTGCTGCACCAGCTTGGGGAGGCAAAAGCTAATGGAGATCGGTTTATTTGTCGATACCTAATGGCATTAGCGAATAATAATGCGGCGTGCGAATTTCCGCTGGTGAGAGAGGTTTGCAGCTGGGACTGCGCAGAGGAGTGGATGTCGGCGAGAGTGCAGGCGGAGGAAGAAAATAAAACCCAGACTTAGCATAAAGCTTAGAACTCGTATTGCGAACCAGGTTCTGGTGCTACACTCAGATAGGTATATTGTATATACGTGATCTACGTCTCCTGTTCTTCTCTGAGGACGAGCTTTCGCACAGCGAGATGCAATGCATACGTGTGAAATGCTACGGTATTAATTGGTGTTGTGGTGTGTTTTTCAGGTCCCAAAGCTGCACCAGTGCCATCCATAACCTCGAGACCAGACGCCCGAAGCGAGCCAGCGGTTGACGAGTCATCGACTTTAATGAAGCACCAATGGCCACGGCCACGAGCTTGAACACTCCAAAGGGGAAGCTGCAACCAATACGAGCTAGCTCCAACAACGGCGATACAATATATTATGTCCCCTACGCGATTCTTAACAGGGACCGTAGATATAATCTTGACGCCCACTTCTTCACTCTGCCGCTTCCGTCCTTTAACCAGGCAATCCTGTCTTTATATCCAGACTGTCCTTTCAGCTATTACTCCGGGGATACAACGCCCGTAGACGATCTGTGGCGTTTTCCCTCGAATGCCGCACATGCGCACCCGCCATCTTCACGACCTTTCCTAACGTCCGTGACGGGGCCTGCCTACAGCTATGTCTTCAACTATGTCGCAGCGACGCCAATCTTCGCGTTCGATGAGAGGGGCAATCTGACCACCCCGCCGTTATCGCATTATCGCTTGAGCCCAGACGAGGTACGGCGGATGTATGGGGTAAGCGCAGACGATGAGAAAGAAGTAGGAGATGAAAAAGTAGAAGTTGGAAATACAGGGCAGCTAGCGCCCTACCCGTCTGCCTTTCAGCAGAAATCGACAACTGGATGGGACGGCTCATCCCATTGCAGATGCCTCCCAATCTTGACGACAGTACCTCAACCGCCGCCGCCGGAACACTTACGTCCTAGCCGCTTCCCTACCCTCGTGGAGCTCTGTCTACGCACCATAGCCAGTGATGTCTTGCGCGCGTACAATGACGAGTATAGCGAATCTAACAACGCCACAAACTGCAAAGCTTCAGATCCGTCGCAAGAAGAGATACTCGCCTCCCTCCCGTCGCATCTATCCGCTCGCGTGGCACAAGTCTTTGCCAATCCAACCTCATCGGTGAAAATCTGCACTATATGCGATACCAGCTTTGTTACCAAGGGCGCTGAATGGATCGAGTTCTGGCACTACTTGCCATGCTACGAAAGTAGCGGCGTCAGGTATATAAACCCTGAAGAGCTATCATCATACCTGAGCCGGAATGTAAACTGTGTAGCTGGTAAAGGGGGATTTTCCGAAAATCGGAGGGTCCGGCTTAATCTATTACAGTGCCGAGAGGCGTCGAAGTGCTGGGGGAGCAGGTTCGTGCGCCGCTATGTAGCGAGCAACGTAGCTCACACAAGAGGCAGAACAGTACCGCTGTTAAGGGAAGCTTGCAGCTGGGAATGCGCAGAGGAGTGGATGGCGTTGAGAGTTTCTGCGGAGACGTCGACTGACTAGTAATGAACAATGATGTGATAATGGTTGTATTGGTAACACACGTTTTGGGCATATAATATTGCGTTCGATTACCTGCTTAGGTAAGTATCGGTTGGGATGGAGCCCGGGGTTTTTTTGGATTTCAATTTCGATTGCATTACTATTAGTTGCATTACAGCGTCAAATTAAAGCTTCACAGACAGAACCCCGTAATCTCATAATATTAAAATACACTTCTTCCCCTAAACCCCATTAACAGGCACCCTAACCCCACCATCATCCTCCTCCTCGCCGTCCTCCGGAATCCCCCACTCCTCCACCGCGCCCTTCCAATCCGCAATCTTGCCACCCTCAACCTCCACTACAACCACCGCGCTGCCTTCCTCCCCTTCGACATAACACTTCGCATCCTCGAACCGATTCGCGAGTTTATGCGCATCAAGGTAGTACGCCTCCTCATCGCTGCTGGACTGCAAGATGCGCGCATGGCCACGCATCGTGTGCGAGTAGGACTTCAATTCGCTGCTATTCAGGTTCTGCAGAAACTGCGCAAGCGGGCTTAAGCTACTGCCGCCGCCACTACTGCTACCAACACCGCCACTACCTTCCAGCGGATTGCCATTACCATTACCATTGGTAGTAGTAGAAGATATAGCCGCAACCGTAGCCGTAGGATTCGATGCCTGGTTCTGCGTCGCACCGGGCGGCCGCGGCGAGATCCAATCGTGTACGAGCAGCGAAACGTGCGGGTTACTTGTGATGTTTGCTAGCTTGCGGGTGGTCGGGGATAGCAGCATTATGATGACGCCGGCGGATGATGCGGATGCGACGACGGTGGGGAGCGTGCTGCCTGTGAAGGTTTTTGTGGGCGGGAGGTAGGTGAAGTTCATGAGGGCGACATGCGGGCGGAGGGTGGAGATGTTGCAGGTCGCGAGGTGTAGCTGTATAGAAGGTGGCAAAGCAAGCAAGCCCATGCGGTTAGCATTTGAGTAGACGTAGGAATGCTCGAATCAATGGAAATGGTATGTATGGCGAGTGGTACTTACGAAGCGAGCATTGTTGAGGCAGGAGAGTACCTCGGGCGGTAAGTCGCCCGTGTAGATACGTCTATCCGGCGGTGCCATTTTTCGATGTTTTGTGAAGATTTGTAGTTTAGTGTGTATGATATGTAGATGAAGAAGGAAAGAATTATGTCGTGGTGATGGCGGTGGGGAGATAACCGGAAAGTCTATCGATTGGCTAAGCAAGGTCGCAGGGTCGCACGAGCTGAGTCAGCGTCCCTCCCACCAAGTTGGACCAAGCGCACGATCCGACTGAATACCAATCTAATCCTGACAGCCTCTTACAGTTCTCTTTGTATCTTCAATTTGCTACTCGGACTGCGATAAACTCCAATTGTGCACTTTGAGACCCGCCCGAGAGTGTGCTCACATATATAGTGTATAGAGCGCGAGCAGGTCGGGCGCTCACACGCCAATCGGCCACGACGTCATTCGCTTCCCCTTCAGCTCTTCCCCAGATTCTCTCTCTCTCCTGTCCCCGCAAACCACCACCACCACCACCACCCCCTCTCCTCTCCTCTCCTCTCTGCTCCCACCACCACATCACGCCCACAACCTACCCACCATGTTCCGGCCAGTCTTCACCCCGCCGCTTCTTTCGCGCCCCATCCTGCGCGCTGCAGCATTCAGCACAGCCGCACCCCGTCTCGGCAAGAACTCCCCGCCTTCCATCGGCCAGCTGCCCCCGGACTCCCAAACCAAATTCAGCGAGAACCTCAAGACCTTCCGCGCAAAACTCGCAGCACAGCAGGAAGCCGCCCGCCGCGAAGCCAACCCCGACAGTCCTGACGGGCCGGACATCAAGACCGGTGGGGTCTTCTCCAAGCTGCTTCACGGCTCTCACGAAGCGCAGCAGGACACGTTCCACATCCAGGAGTCGTTTTCAAAGGTCCTCGCTAGGGGTAAATATGTGCACGAGCTGGTGTTTCATCGGGCAAAGCCGGATTGCGTGGATGAGTACGTCGAGTTGATCGGGGCGGCGTATCCGAAGATTGCGAATGATCCGAAGGCCGGTGTCAAGCTTGTGGGTAGCTGGTTCACGGAGATTGGCGAGGGGGATACATTTGGTGAGCCAAGACCCCGGATTACTTGCTGTCTCTATTTTCACCACATTTTTATCATGCCTCGTTTTGCATTTTTTGATACTATCGCTGTTATCGTTGCTATTGTAATGGTATTTTTTCTGGGCTTTGGCTAATCACCTACGGCTGAACAGTCCACATCTGGGAATACAACGGCTACGCTGGCTACCACGATACAATGCGCTACCTGGAAACACAACCCCACGCCCAAAAATACCAAAAGGACGTCCGCAAGTTCCTACAATCCCGCTCAAACTCCATCGCCCAGGAATTCTCCTTCTGGCCGACAACTCAGCCGCGCACGCTCGGCGGCGTCTTTGAGCTCCGTTCGTACACTTTACACCCGGGCAACCTACTCGAATGGGAGACCCACTGGCGGAAAGGTCTCGCCGCACGGCAGAGTCAGGGTATGGAAGGGGTGGGCGCGTGGTTCACACAGATTGGCGGGTTGAACGAGGTGCATTACCTGTGGCAGTTTGGTGATCTTCGAGGGCGGCAGCTGCTGAGAGAGAAGAGCTGGCAGGCGGAGTACGTTATACACAACCCCCCTTGTCTCGTTGCTTACTAATATGTTTGGAAATCCGTGGTTTGCTAACTTTACGATTTGGGGAAATGTGCAGAGGCTGGGCCGATACCGTCCACAAAACCATCCCGCTGATCGCCAAGATGCAGTCCAAGATACTGCTTCCCTTACCTTGGTCCCCTGTGAAATAGGAGTCGCCGGAAGACCAAGCCCATCGGAGGCAGGTCGCGGAGGAACTGTATAAAGCAAACGCCGTGCCGTGACTACAGGTGTTCTAGACGTCGTCTTCTCTCAAGAATCATAGAATAAACTAGGGAGTGGTAGTGCTGGGGCGGCTGAACTTTTGGCTCTGCATCTTTTTCTTTTTCTTTTTTTATCCTTTGAATGTTGTCGGCTGCATGTTAGCATTAGTCCGTGGTTTAGGACTGATCGGTTGATTGGAGATTTTTTGATATACATATTGACTGTTGCTGCCGTGGAGGGGTAGGCAGGTAGGTGATGTGATCGGCTCACGTCATCTGGCCGCTTACAATAATATAATTTCTTGGAGGCAGCATAACCTAGTAGTGACCGCATGCATGAGGCCGCATATTTGTAGAATACTAGGTCTGTTTCGGGGTTTTCTCGTAGACTAGATGCTGGGCACGGCGCAGGATTCGAGGTCGCGTATGCATGCACCCCAATAGACATGTACAGCACATATCCGGGTTATTTACACGTAAATATACAAATATGGACCGAGAGAGTCCCTGATATATATAGTAAACATTCCTGATTATTCAAGGTCAAGAATAAATTTCATTGGAGAAGATATATGAGGGAATGCTAAGCTGCATCAGCTTCTCGACGGTGTTTCTGAGCTGCCAGCATTTCCATCACGGTTGTCGTGCTGGTCAGCTGTATTTGTGTCGTTTTCGTTCACTTTCGGGGCTGCATTCTTCTTAGGTCGGCCCCTTCGGGCTGGCGGCTTGAGATCTGATGCAGCGGCTGATTCCGATTCGTTAACAACGGGCTTTTTACTGGGGCGGCCTCTCCGAGCCGGAGCTTTTGGTTTACTATCGGTGAGATCGTCCTTTGTACGTCTCTTTTGACTGCGCTGCGTTTGCTCCTTGGGTTTGTATTCCTCTTCTTCTTCTTCATCGCTGTCATCACTATCATCACTGTCATCGTCATCGCTTTCTTCTTCCTCTTCATCGTCCTCGCTCTCGCTGCTCTCGTCGCTCTCTTCTTCATCTTCCTCATCGCCATCATCACGATATTTACCCCGTCCTTTCCTTTTCGCTTTAACCTTAGGTGGTGGATTTTCCATCTGGATTCTCCTGAAACCTTCTTCCAGCAAATTGGCAGCATTGGGGTCCGTTTCTGCTTGCATACGGAGATCCTGCTCGCGCTCGGGGTGTAAATATGATTTCCGACCTCCAAATGAAATGGCGAACACTTGAGAGTCGTTCACCATCTCAACACCAGTATCCTCCCCTAAACTATATTGCTCCCCTAACGCTTCAACATCTTCAATAGTAATGTCTTTCACCTCATCGCACCCCAGCCCCTTCGCGATCCGATCCTCGATCTCCACCCGCACATTTTCAAGTTTCAGAAACTCCGGGATGGTGCCAGGAATCTCTTTTAGTCCCTTATACAGCTTTATCGACCTAGCCCACGCTTTGGATAGCTCGTTCTGCATAGACTCCATCTGCACGCCGGGCAGCCCACAGGGTATAATCTCGTCGAACATTTTCAAGTCCGGATAGACATTGAGCGCGAACCCATGACTGCTGACCCACCGCCGCAAGTTGACACCCACGCTCGCAATCTTGGTAGTTTTGTCAGTCCACACGCCCGGCTCGTCGGTCCTCATCGCGGTGATACGGTAACTATCGCTCTTGAGCACGTCGATGATGGTCTGCTCGAGGAAGCAGATGTATGACCGTGGTGTGAAGTTGTGCGCTTTCAGGTCGATTATGGGGTACCCTACGAGTTGGCCGGGGCCGTGGTAGGTGACTTGTCCCCCACGTGGGGTGTATGCGAGCTGGGCCTTATTGTGCCATACCATATTGATGAGGTTCTGGTTGGGTATCAGGTTGTGCTCGCGCCGGCCGAGGGTGTAGATCGGGTGGAATTCGGCGGTGATGAGGTATGGAGGCGGTGGGCCGGGGAGGAGTGGCGTGGTAGCGGCATTGCGCTTGGGGTCCGCGGTGGCGGTGGGTGGTGGGTTCGAAGACTGCTGCGCTTTGTAGAGGAGGTGGAGGTTGAAGAGGATGGATTGGAGCCTGGAGGCCTTTGAGTAGTGGATCAGGGGTAGGGGAAGGTGGTGGAGGGTGGGCATGGTGGGTTCGGAGCGCCCATTGCGAGGTCTATGCGTGGACGAGAATGGATGGTGTCGTCGTCGAGAAGAGAAGTTGAAGGGTCGTCGGCGTGGTGTTGTGGAATCGTGTCGGTTGTGTTGCATATGTCTGCTCTGCGCTGCGGCTGCAGTTTTGTTACTCCGCTACCATAGATTAGTATCTGTGAACACCTGTCTCCGAATCACGATTTGTACGACCGGCCAACCTGCACTCTTCTTTCCGCAGTCGACTGTATATCAAATGGCATATTTGCGACACATTTCTGACAATTGCCCAAATGTGCCTTATTCGGCATATGCGCCACAGCCGAGGTAACTTTATTTGCCCAAATAGGCCTAAGCGCTAGGTTAAGCGCGCAGCTCAAAACCGCTGTGGCGCACGCGGTCCGGCTTCCGCGTCTGTCCACACAGAATCCGAAAGCATTGAATGCACGGCATACATGATGCATATCTCTCAGCCAACGGGACATTCGGTCATTACTCGATCATCGAAGAGAGAAAAGTCAAGTTACAGTCGCTACTTTCAGATCAAGTCGGCCGCGTCTATGCCCTATCAGGCAAATTAGGCAAGTAATGAAGACAAAGACGTCGAGATCTTGATGATCGAGCTGGTTAGCTAATGCTCGCTGTTACTTAACTAGTACTATGCTAGCTGCTAGCATAACATACTAGCCCCCCAATTCGAGCGAATAGTTTTCGGCAATGGTTCATGTGATCCGAATATCTACATTTTCCGGTCCATATTTAAATGGAAGCCGTCTATGCCTACTTAAGTAGCTTTTAGCTAGACCTCCTTAGTGCTAGGATTTCATGTATCACTGTATCACCCTTCAAGATTTCTGCAACCTCATTTCCTCGATCCTCTTTTGCCCAGCCAACGAGACCCGTTTGCCCCAGCTTCGAAACTACCAAAAGAATCATAGTCTCATCTCATGGTCCAGCCACATATACACATAACCCTGCCAAGCTGGCCCACAATCAAATTTCGGAATGTAAAGAAGCAAAAAGGAAAAAAGGAAAGGAACGCTGGCTAATCTAAAAGAAGAGCTTCTTCCAATTGCTTCTGCTCCAACCTGGATTCGAACCAAGGACCTCGACATGACCAAGAGTTCATGCTTATCGACATCTACTAGTGTCGCGCTCTACCAACTGAGCTATTGGAGCCTGATCGTGTGGGCTCGAGGCTGGATTTGCACTGGTGAATCTTTGTCAGGCTGTCTCGCGTTTGAGTGTTGCTGTACGTTTTTCGTGTTGATTTGGTGTATAAGACCATAGCTGCGTTGCCAGCTCCCAATTCCCCTTATTAATTTCTTTGGCCACGAATATCTACTTTATAATTAGACACGGGGAGACCTCTCGTTCCGTTCTGCTAGAAGGCTTGCATTAGTATTACTAAATGTCCATTCGGGCTGGTACTCGTGAACGATGTTACTGATGTCCTAAACTTGTGTCGCCTCGTTTTAGCGTCTTGCCCATTTTAACTTTTCTAGAATTCTTACGTACCTGTTCTACAGACGAATAAGGTTATTCGGCAGACACACCACGATGCAAAGCCAGGTTTTAAGGATTGTGCTAAGTTTAAGCGAGGCGATTTTGTACTACGGATGCACTATAACTACAGTCCGGTATCCGGGACACGGGGGCGGGAGAAATATTAGCTCTTTATTACATCGATCGTGCAATCGCTGATAGCTATAGTGAAATAATCGATCGGCCAATTGGAGACAGATCCGAAAGATTGCTCTAGGCTTTTAAAATTTACGCATGCGGAGTCCCGATCAAACCTATTTTTCGAGAACGTCACGATATGCCCTTCATATCGTACTGTCGTAGTCGATACATCATGATTGTGACAACAGAGCCTACGTGTAAGGAACGCTATTGGCGTTGAATGATATCGGGCGTCATGATACAATTGCTGTGTACCTTCAGTTAGCCCTCTCTCTGTTCTCCTCCCTCTCTAGATCTTTCTACCCTCTCCCGTGACATCACACACGTCGTAACCATGACGCGCAAGAAACTTTATATGATGCCTCATTTGAAGGAATTTGTGCTGTCAGAACAATATCCTCCCGTATGCTAGCAATACGTTCCTTTCACCGAGCGTATATCTATAAGTACCCCGTCCATATCCAGACTGTAGGTCTATGACATTAAATAAAAATAATAATAACTCAATTTTATATAAATTTTCAAAAGAAATTGTGGCGAAAATTTACGCCACTATGGCTTCTTGGCAACCCATTTGCTCAGCCCTAGGTCGGACATTACTAATGTCCGACCACCCTTGACGCCTTTCAGCGTACCATATTTTGAATAGGTCGGCTCGGTGGGGAGGCCTGGCAGGTCGAAGCTAGAGGCTACCTAAGAAGATATACTCGATCCGCGTATGTAACAAGACGAGATTTGTGTTTGGTGTCTATCAACGAGTTTTCAGGATTATTAGCATTACAATATACCAATGTTGGCAAATTATCCTTACTATTGCTTGGCGAGTGCCCTAGGGTGCTCTAATCTTCATATCCTGTGTGGTCCGAGTGATATAATCTATCTTTCGCAAAAATGAAATGGCTGAAATCGTAACCTTCCCTCTCGCATGCCGCTACCTTTGCTATGCGTCAGTAGCGCAATAATATTGAGGGGCTAATATAGCTTGTTGCTTCTATACTGTAGACGCTATAATGATCTGGATCACTTTTTTGAGGTAAGAATTTATACGCCGATGCAGCTCCTTGTTAAATTAAAAGGACGACTTTCCTAGTTGAGCAGTTTGAACCGACGACACCACCGTTTTAGTTATTGCCGATAAACTCTAAATATTATAGGAGATTCCATTACATTTTACTGAAGGCATCTGCGCCTATTCTTGAGTAGATTTTGGTAATGTACGCGCGATATGCTTACGTACTCGAACGTCGGAAAATTAGGTTAGCTCCAGCTGAAGTGGCGTATGCATTAAACGCTAAAACTCGCTGCGGCGCACATTTCGAAACTTGGCAGCCTTACTAGTCCCAATGGAGTTATCTTAATGCGTGCTGCCCCCAAATCTTGATATAATCTCACTTAATGTTTCATACTGGAGTCGTTTCGTGGCTCTATTGCATTCGATATGATTAGATTATAGACTAAGAGGAGGGCCTAAACTGTCGCAATATGTAAGAGAAGGCATAATACAGTTGTTTTCTTTTGTTGCCTGGTTTTTTGTTCCTGACTTTTTGATTGGAAATATAGCACGCGACTATAGGGGCGCGAAAACACTATTTTTCAGTGTAGATCATCGAGTAACGCAGGGGTTTGTCTAGTATAACAGAACTAGATGCATATAATATTTTTCATCTCTTTCGCATATCAGTTGGAGGTCTGGCAATGCCGACATGAGGTGAGTCGTTTCGGTAGGTACTGAGTAGGTTAACAACGCCTGAGTTTGGCAGGTGGATGGGCTGGGTAACCGGATTTGGGTAGCCGAGGCTAGACAGGGCGATCGATAGTTACACAATCCCATTCACTAATTTGGGTGTTTTGCGTTGTCGATGTGATTCGCCGGCGTATAGAAAACGATTAACAGCTAAGATAGTTCATACTGACTCCGAGATAATATCTCAGTTATAGCTTTGAGCCTGTTGCCCTCTGACTATAAAGCTAGCGTAATGGAACGTCATTGTAAAACCAAAACTACAGCCAGCTGCCAGCAACATCACCAGATTAGCATCATTTCTAAATTTTAATACACTCTCATTTACATTGAAAATGGCGCCCAATACTCGTTCAAGTCTAAAATCCTACCTTATACTCTCTCTATCTTCTCTTTCGCTCGTAGCAGCACAAACTGCACAGCCACCAATCACCTTGCCGTACCCCAATGGTGACCCGCGTTTTAGAACCGCTCTTGCCATTAGTCAATTGACGATGAACGAACCAGATCCTTGGGCAATACCCAAAACTAATCGCAAGCTGATGGTTTCCATATTCTATCCGGTCCTTAAGGAACAATGCGAAGATGCCCTCAACCAGGTTGAATACATGCCACCGAGCACTGCTACCGCGTTCTCGAACTATATTCACTTTCCGGACGGTATTTTTCAACGCCTTAGGCTGCAAGTCTGCAAACCAAAGCCGAATCATAAGCCTGATTTGGATAAATACCCTGTTGTTTTCTATTCGGCGGGTTATAGCTCCAGCCGTCTATTAGCCAATGCTCAGGCTCAGACAATCGCGAGCACCGGGTACGTGGTTGTGTTGGTGGATCATCCGTATGATGCGGTTTTTGTTCAATTTGCCAAAACGGGCGATTTTGCTGCACATTCGAACAAAGCCGACAGCCCACTCGACGCCACCATGCCGCAGCGAGTCGCGGATACGAGGTTCGTGCTCGACATGGTTGGTAGAAAATCCGGGCTGGAGCTTTTTATCCCGGGTGTATCTAGAGGGTTAAACGTCACGCGTGTTGCCATGTTTGGGCACTCGCTTGGAGGGTCTACTCTTTTTGCTACTATGTTTAAAGACCCGCGCATCATTGGGGGTTTCGATCTGGATGGTAACCTTTACGGGGGGCCTACAGGGAATGCCAAGCTCCCTAAGGACAGGTACTTGGTGCTTTTTGGAAGATCAGATCATAATAGCACTAACGATGCTACATGGCGAGATGGTTTCGCTCGAGTTGAAGGGTGGAAAAAGGAACTAGTCCTTGCCCAATCTGGCCATTTTGCATTCACCGATGGGCCGATTCTATTTAAGACGATGATTGACCAGGGGGTTTTGCCAGGAATGCCTCCAGCGTTAACGGATTTGTTGGGAACACTTCCTGGCGATCGCCCATTTCAGATTCTCGTTACTTATGTTAAAGCATTTATGGACTTTGTCCTTAAGGACAAGTGTTCGCCACTTTTTATGGCCGCGAGTAAGGAGTTCACGGAGGTCACTATTACAAACCCTGGCCCTCCAGTCGGGCCTTGGTGCCGATCGTTTAAAGCTTGATAATACCAGTATCAGCTGTATTATCAGACTAGCCTATGGTTCTATCCCTCAAAACGACGACACAGAACCTGTATGATGCTTGTGTAAGGCTTACAACTTGCTTCTATATGCTGCCTGCATCTTATATGTTGCTTGTTTCTGTATTCGCATACTCTCATACTCTTTCTATCTTGTTTATATTTTCATTTGTGATTTGCTGTTATGTGCATACTCTGTGACTTTGGTATTATTAGAATGCAATACTTTAGATATCATGATGCCCATGCTTCTGTTATTTTAGACAAAATATTACGCGCGGAGCGCAAACTTGATATGTTTATCATAGGCATCAGCGTCCCGGGTTGGTTTGCGCTTTCCGCATGTAATATGATCACATGTTTCATCTATGAGCTCCCGTTCCATGACTATTAAGATGAAGCATCTAGATTCTCCGATGCGCCGCGGAACCATCGTAGCACCTAAAGATAACACTGTGTTTTAGACTTCGAATCTCCATTAGGGCGATTCTACATATCAAATCAATTCCCAATCAAAATACTATCTCGATATCGCTGGAGTCCCTCATATTGACTAGTAGCTACGATCTAACTACAAATGTGTATGTATTGCGCAAATAACTTCTGCTTGCCAGTGTCGTCTACTCGATGAGTGATCTTATAACAATGAGCTTAAAGCTAGATACATGATATCGAAATTAATGCATTTGGCAGTTAGGACTATAAAGTAAAAGTGCAAGTGGAACTGTGGATAACAAACATAGATAAAACGTTCTGGTCGCCGTAGCCTTACTGGTCCGTGGGTTGATCAAATCAGAGAATCACACTCAGCCAACGACCAAGTAGCGAAGGAATTTAAACTTGTCCGCTTACATATACATGTATTTTATGTACCAAAGAGCAGCCGAGCGATATATGTAGTTTTTCTAGGGCTGGAACCTGCGATGATTTCCCGAAATCGCTTGTTGCGCTGCAGGGGAATGATTGTCAAGAATCTGCAAGAAATAATCACCGTTATATGGCACGTTGACACCCTGACAGGTATTACCGAAGCCTCTATCTGATGTAATATAGTAGATTAAGACGTGATAGGTACCATCCTGCATTTGAACCTGACAGAAAATCAGTCTGAACCGTCCCGGGTTTATCGTGTCGGTGCCCCTTGCAAGAGCCAGTGTTACATTTGCAGGGTTCAGAGAAAAATAGACGTAGGCTCGTAGGGTGTTCGCAAACGTAGACTCTCGAGTATATGTCGCACAATCATCCGCTAGGACAGTACTGTAGTCTATGTCCCTCACAGTCAGGAAAAAAGGATCCCCACCGTCACCATTAGGCATCACAAGCCTCATTCGATAGAGGCCAGCTGCTGGGTCAAACACAGCGATTTGAACAATAGGGGACACAAGACCCGAGCTGGAACCTTCCTAATACTTAACATTCCTGGCTGGATCCGCTGCAAAATATTGTTGGTACTTGCCATCTCTATATTGCGCAAGGTATCCTTCGTAGCTTGTAGCGGTGGCGACTAAGGGATCCAGGACAGTTGTGGCGCTCTGAATTGTATGTATGCTTGTAGATACGGTGAATCTAGTTGATACTAAAGTTTCCACCAGGAGCGCAGTACTGGTGGCTATGCTCGTTTGTACAGTCGTGGAGGCTACCGGAGACGTCACGGCGAGCGAGCAGCCACCCTCGATAGCAGCGGGCGCAAATCGGATTAGACCAGTCGGGACTGTTGGCGGTGGTTGGCGCTCCCTTACTGGCGGTTCCAATGGCGGCTCAGAATAGCTGATGGGTAGGCCACTGGTAGTTGCAAAATCATAAGAGCTAGGTCTAGTCACCGTAGTAAGCCATTCATATGTGGTTTCCACCGATGTATAAGGAGACGTGGTTACTGCTGTGGAAGTCAACGATAATGTAGTCACATAGGTGAAAAGTCTGGTGGACGTTGCCTCATTATATTGAAATAATGAGGAATAATATCGTTGCAAACTTTGAGATATGATAACTTGATATGCTGTATTAATATCATCTGAGAGTCCAGTAGTTACACTAGCAGCCGAATTTGAATTAGCCTCAGCCAGAGCAGACGTTGCCGTTGACATATTCGATATATTGGACGCGTCAGATGATGCTACTGTCGCTGCTGTCGGTATTGTCGCCGCTGTCGTCGTCGCCGCTGTTGCTGTTGTTGCCGTTGTCGTTGTCGCTCCTGTCCCCGTTGCCGCTCCTGTCGCCGTTGGCACTAAAGACCCCGCCTGGGCAACCAAATCTAAGCTCTCCCATGTGTCTGGCACTCGGGATCCAGGAACCGCCATGTATAAATTGTAGAGTGGGAAACCGAAACCAGTCTGTGATTCCCGATAGAAGTCATATCTAGTCCCATTTGAAGTGAGCAGATAAAGTGTATCATTCTCAAGGTAAAACCGTCGGATCAAATCCCCCAACTGAATGCCGCTCATCCGACGGTAAAGTACTCTACCAGCAGAAGATGTTTGTCGCCGTTGGCTACCGATTATCCGTTTTCCCTTTGTTAACGCTGAGTCGAGCCGTAGCAGGACGAATTGCAAAGGGTCTTCCGAGTTTCGCAACATCCCTGCCTCGGCGATCTCTAGTAGTGGAATTTTGAAAGCTGGGAGTTTGTCACGCGTAGAAAAAGCTCGCTCGCCTGCTCTGCGAGGTAGCTGAGCAAACTGCGGGGCCAGAATGACATCTCCATCAGCGTTGAACTGGAAGAAGAGATCTTCTTCGCCCTGGACACGTATGTAAAATGTGCTTGTGCTTGTGCTTGGGTTTGGTGCTGAGGCGCCAGTGGTCGCTGTCAGGGTCAGGGTCGACGTAGACGGTGAACTCGAATATAAACTCTCAATCGAATTGTCGGTAATTGTAGAAGATGAAATTAAGGCTGACCCCCATGTTACGTACTCGCACTGAGGCAATGCATCGCATTGGCCTGTAAGAGTCTGTATGAAGGTACTCTGGGTCAAAGCGTAAATGGTTGTCGTCACCGTTTGTTGGGCTCTAGCCTGCGCCAACAGCAACAGCCAACATATTATAGTTGTCTTTATAAGATCCATTTTTGATAGCCCTTGCTTCCTCGAAACGAGCCCATGCAGGCGCGCAATTTACTGCTCTTGCGCAATAAGACTGTAAATATACAGTCGACCGATTGCAACACAGCGAAGGATACAAAATGGATCTACGCAGATCTATGCGCAGAATGGAAATGTTACATGAGATTTATATAACAAATGTTACGTTAAGCACGTGTCGGTTATCTATCGGTTACAAGCCCGGCTATCTATAGCGATTTTATCGAAGTTGCACGGGTATCGTCTGGAATATCTCTACAAATACGGAGAGAACGTAACAAATCCCATCCGACAAATATATCTGTCGAACCAAGAAAATCAATCCCAAAATTTCATAGCTTGCTAGGCGTGCATTGTTACGGAAAGGATAGAAATATGGACTTCCTGAATGTAGCTCTTCCATTTGGTCTTTGTTGGATCTCAACGGACGGAACAAAGTTCAATAACGTTTCGATATTAAACGTGGTCTTAAACCCTTTCGTTGTTGGTACCTGTGCCTGAAGAAGAGCTTGCAGCTCCTGCATGGGGGTTACTTCTATTTTCCTGAAGGTACATTTATATGTGGCTCACCAGATTCGTCAGATTCTCGCTTTTCTGAAGTAGGGTTCACAGGTGTGGCAAGGTTCTCCGGATAGCTTGCAAGGTTTTGCACCGGCAGCTCCATGGTGGCAGCGAAGTTTATTATAACCGTGGCGACTTTCTCGCATGCGTCACATGTTATTCGCTCTTTATCGTCGGTCATGGTTGATTCCACACAAATCCCACAAAACATATGGTTGCATGGCTGGAGTCTTGGTTATCCTCATTTTATCAGTCATCTGCTTATTTAGCGTAAGGTTTCTTAATGAATAACTTACATTGTGTCACAAAGGTGCTTTTCGCAGCATGCGCAGCCAATTTTCTGCGAACGGTTACCGATTCTTAAACCAATTTTCACCTTCTCCACTGCGTCAGTTTCACCAACAGAACGAAATAGAAGTGTCGATGTAACACCCCCAATCTTTTTTATATCAGCCCAATTTGGAACCTGAGTCGTTTTGCTTGACTTAAGGGGTATCGGAGACAATGGGGTCAATCCGGTAATAGTTTGAAAGATTACCGCATTGACTATTTCTATATTTATAAATACCGACTTTCTCCAATTCCAGAGGTTCGGGTGGTCTGATTTTTTGATATCCTGCTGTGCTTTCCCTTGGACGCCCAATCCCATCTCCCAATTAGACCTACCTATGCCATTTTTCGGTCGGCCTTTAGAAGATTCGTAGTCATAAATAACGCAGTCAATCCCACGCTCGACACAGGCACTACAGCTGGAGGCAATATTCGCACCTAGATTACACTAGAGTGGGGAAGCTTTGTAAGATTTGCTAGTTGAGTTTCAATAAGGATGACCCTTACCCGAATTTTACGCAGTCGGCAGAATTCGCAGGTTCTTCTGATTAACCTTGGATCCAAAAGGGTATTTAGAGGTGTGGGGCGTATGTAGACTGTTTCTCCATCAGGTAATATTTCCGATAGTGGCAGGTAAGGTAGCTCATCTCGGAGGCTCTTCCGAATGTCCGTAACTGAGCGGTTACCAATTTCAATACAGTAGCCGTGGTGATCTCTAGGGTGTATAAATTCCTGCCGGATAGTCTGGATGAAGTCATCCAAGCGAGAAAAGGGCGATAAACTTATGGAATAGACCTCTTCGGACGGTGCTGTGTTTAGCGCTTGAACCTTTATCATAAAATTCATCGCTTCTATTCGGTGGAGAAGCAGAGGCTTATCGGCAGTCGATATTAAAATGCCGTCACGATGTGTTTCCATCTCGTGCACAAACCGGACTCGAGAATGGTCCCTCCCAGTCAGTAGCCCCTTAGTATAGTGTCCATGCACATTTCCTGTATTTCGTGTTTCCTGGCTCAGGTAGGAAGATATGTTTATAGACAGCTTTTTTAGGCCTAATTCCTCTGGGGTTTTGAACATATCCAGGCATAGGCCCGAGCTGGCGGCGGATTTAGCAGTCTCATAGGCGCCGTAGAATTTTGTATCAGTCCTGTATTTTGGTGCAACCTGAAACTGAATTCCGCCAATGAATTCTGAGCCTGTAACCTGCTTTTCTACGGTATAGTCCCAACCCAGAGGCATAGCCACAAACTGCTGTATAACGCCTTCTCCGACCCTGAAACCATCGAGTCTACCTTGCTTGGGTGCGACAACAAAATCTTGCTCGCCCGTGTTTGGCGAGTCTGCGAAAGCCTTTCCAGAAACGGCGTTAACAGACCCCACTAATATCTTGACCGCAAGCCTCTCTTCCTTCATATAGGTAGCGCGTTTAAGATCTTCGAATCCAATAGCAACGGCTTCCCTTTGAAACATTGGGAAAAAATACCCGCCCTTCTTTAATAATTCCGCCGGCATTGTACTTTGAAAATCTGACACTTTAAGAAGAGGAAATCCGCCGAAATTCGGTATTTCCGGATGTATTCCACCATCATCCGGAAGCCTTAACGTTCTGAGAAAGTTAATACATACCCTATCAATACCCTGCCCTTCTATGACTAGGCTGCTAGGGTTTTCTTGGGTCTGTTTAACGTCCAGATGTCGGAGTGATGCTTTATTCCGATCTAGAAACTCATCATAGAAATCGATGAGACGCTCGTTTATATTAATTTGGAGACCAAGTTCCAGGCTATAACTAGAAGCCCCCGTTGTTGTTTGTATAGCTATAGGCTGATCGTATCCTTCAAGTGGGCCGTATTGATAAACCCCGTCAATGGTCTGAAAGCCGCATATATTTTGGTAACCTACAGACACCAATGACCATTAGCTAGGTCACCTCCGTATCATATGCATACCCTTAAGAGAGGCAATTCTACCTCGGTCATTTAATTCAGCTAAAGCACTGGATATTTCAGTATCCCGATCCAAACACAAAGTCTCAGATGTAATGTTGCCCTTTGGATCATTCAGGTTGTTGACTTTGATGTATATCTTGTTTGAATTCGTAGGCCCATTAGGATTCTTAGCCTCCTGTTGCCTTGCCTTCTTTGCCTCGTATGCTTGCAGTTCCTTTTTGGTGTCAGAAGGGGTAGCAAAGGATGCAAGCCATTCATCGAACGACTGAGGCGAAAAAAATTCATCCAATTTGGCATCACCATGTTCAGATTTTGAAATTGCAACTGAGATATCATCCAACCCTTTCGTGATCTCGTCCAGCGAATTTGATAGATTTTCCCTGCTCAAGATTCAAATTATCAGACACCTTCCGCATGCAACAAATTTTATGCGATACTTGTTATCTTACTGCTCCCTGGATGACAACGCCAACAGCAGTGACAACTTTGCATTCTCCAAATCTTGTCTAGCTGCCTTTAAATCTTTCAATTTCTCTGCTAGACTAGTCGCTAGGTAAAGCCTTTTAATCCCTGTCTTCTTCGCTACAGCCTCTAAAGCTAATAGTTGGCTCCCAATTTTCTTAATCACACCAGTAGAAACTTCTATAAACGGTAATAAACTTAAAACAATATTAGAATTCTTTCTATAGGACAAATTAATATTTGTCCAGCTATTGATATGCGTTAGTGTGCTATTAAATAGCTCGATGTCTGCAGAGACTGCAGAAACGAGTTGCGCCGCGTCACCTTTGAGAATGGTACGGATAGATTGGCTAAGTTTTACGAGTCCGGCGGCGAGTGCGATTAGACCAGCTATAGACGCGGAAAGCGATAGCGGATCCATAGTCGATCGTTTTGCGTTATCGAGGGTCAGTGTAAGCTCGATCAGATTATACGCGCCAGAATATTGCGGGGTAGGTATCTCAATAACAAACACGCGAGAGATGTTCGAGTACGGTTGGGGTAAGTTTACGCAGAATTTATTTAACTTAGTTTCGTAGACCATACCTCCGCGTTGTCAACTGGCGAGGTCTAATTCGCATATCCAGCAAACACCACTAAATATGTTGATGCAAACTCTCTAGAGTTAACTACATGGAGATGGTGTAATAAGATAACAATACCTCTAAGAAGCTCCTCTTTCCCTCAATCATCGAATGGGTCTATAGCCCCAATAGCTCCCACCAGCTCTTGTTAATAACCACCCCTAACATCTAAAAAACGTACACAAATCATCTAAATGTCCCGTCTATTTCTTCTTTATTTATAATTACAATGTCTCTGGTGCCAAATATATCACAGCGAGAGACTACAACAAAATCAACACATATGCTCATAAGGATTTGCTTTCGCCGTCTACAAATTCTAGAACTCGAACGCCCTAGTCGACATTGGAGTTAAGAGGCTCAGAAATTCAGCAAACCGTCTACGCCTACTACTATTTTAATCAATTGATTGTATGTAATTATCATATTTTGTCGAAGAATCACTATATGTGTGATCGCATGAAACATGGTGAGTGAGCCCGTTTTTGGCCCTGCGCGACGCTGTAGGGTTTAGCGAGCGATGGATCGGCAGGCTTCGGTGTCTCTCGGCTCCTTGCGTCCCATGAAATTCAATTCTCTCACGCAGGTCGCTAGGTCGCCAGCCAAGAAAATGGGTGCCTGCGCGAGCACAAGTTCAGTTACGTATGTTACCAGACTGTTGGTTAAGCACACAACCAGGGATTCCGACCTTTCAGTACTTCGCATCCACAAGAGAGCAATGGCTCTACAGATGAAATAAGATATTCCAACACTACAAGATAATAACTGTAGCTTTGAGCGAGATATCGTCCTTGTCGGTAGATAAATCATTTTGCCAACGCATGGCATGTTAGCCCTATGAGCGTTATATAGCTCGCGTCGACGGCTTTGGTGTCCCTCGTAGGTGTTTGTCCCTGGCTCCTTATTCCACTGCCACTCTTCCTCCAGCCAAATTAAGACTAAAATTATGGTTAATAGATTGAAATATACGACATCGGTAGCCTTGAACGTAGCACTAAGAGATACAAAGTTGATCAAGCCCTGCGCTATAGTACATTATCAGGGTGGAGGTGAGTTGTCGGGTTGGTCAACGGAATGAGACAAAATATTTTGTTCACAGTGGAATGTTGGAATCCCCGCAACGCCAAGGGGAGGGTCTTACTACGAGACTAGGAATCCCCGAGGTTGGTTTCACACACATAACACAGCGACGTAATTTTTCTGGGGACCACAAAGACATATTTTGCAACGTAGGTGGGATATACGTATCGGAGAACCATGGGCCCTTAGCCACCGATACATATCTTAAGAGGCCTAATTGGGAATCGCCATCTAAGCCAAGCGCGGAGGGGCAAATGGAATGGACATTATTGCAGCCGGAATAGGAAAGAGCTTCGCAGTCAGCTTTTGGCTTACAAGCGATTAGCTAACGTACTATCTACGTGGGAGCGATTGCGTGACATCACGTTCCCCGTCGTGGCGAACTGCCCAGTCGGCAGTTTCACAAGGAAGCCAGAACAAAAACTACCAACAGCAATGAGGCGACTATATAATCCCTCGTCGCTTCTACTCCCCATAGTTCATGTCATAGCCTAGTAGTACATAAGATTCCAAACATACAACGTTGAAAGTTTTGTTTCATATTCCCGACTAACTCCCATACCAGCCAACGGCTTATCATAGGTAGTGATTTCTAAGCCAGGGTTTTGGATCGTCTCAAAACTAGTTGTCTGCAATGGCTTTACTCAACCCCGAAGTATTCATGGTGGGCGGTTTTTGTCTGGCCGCCGTCCTAATATCACAATATATTTCCAATAAAAAGGTTCTCCCCTAGCCATACGTAGTACGATATACTTTCCAACAAGATTTACTAAATATTTGAAATAGAAATCCAGACTTTCTCTTCCTCCTTTTGTACCCCTTACTGTATGGATAGCCCCACTACAGCACGCTCTTCGGATGCTGATCTGTATATATATAGCAAAATGAAATCCTTCACACACCGATTGAGTCGATAACGAAGGCCTTGAATGAACACGGCCCTATCATTGGAATCAAAAAGAATGGCAATGTCAGAATAATTTCTTATAGGGTTCAATCAAAGCAACGGGGGCTGATAAAACTCCATTACAGACCGAATATATCGTAGCTAAGGAATATACACGGACACTTCTCACAGACGAGTCGCTGTTCAGCTTTGAGCATGGGATAGCCAGGGTAAGTTCTTCTCTGATCGGTGAAGATGACACGTGACTGACGAGGTTGCTCAAGCTTCTGCGTTTAACCTGGATACTCAAGTTCCATGGGGGCACATTTTTTCACGATATGGATAGCATTGTACGAATATTCTTAGCTGGGCGTATGGACATGATTATCAAAAACTGTACAATTATCCGTATGTGATTAACAGGGGAGAAATGATAAAGAACTAACGGAAAGTTGAAGTATGGCCAATCTTCGAACGTGGTACTTCAGAATTAGCAAACATCGCACGAATTGATGACCCCGTCGACATCTTACCGTTTGTGCAATCTACCATGGCTGAGGCAACTATCAACATCTTCTTTGGCGAGGTAGCCTTCTCAATATTTTGTATGCATTGAAGGATATACTGACTGCGCACTATGCAGGACTATAAGGATCCCGAATATACGCAACGGGTCGTACATGTTGCTGAAGATATCGCGGAATTGCTGGGACTTTTTCAGAACCAGTCTTATTTATCGCGAAGATTCCCCTGGTTGGCCCAACCATTTACTTGGTATGTTTACCACTGCGGACAAGATTAAGGAAAGCCGAATTCTCATATATTTAGGGCCAAAATCGTACTATTCCGTTTGCCGTTTGATATTGGTCCGAAATTTGCTAGAAAGATTTGGAGGGATATCTCACGCGAGAGAGATTCCCACAAAGAAGAAGTTTGTTCCCTTTCGACATACCCCAAAATCACCTCATAGCCTCAGGCTAGCTGCTAATCTCAAATCAGGAGGAAACTTTGTTGTCGTTTCTCGTAAACAGATATAAATCTGCGGACGGCCACTTGTCCATTGCCTCAAAACTATGGATCTCAGTATTGATAATTACCATTATCTTTACTAGCCTTCACCAAACGTTAGTTCAAGTTCGAAATTCGCCCCTCATGTTATTAGCCAGTCTAAGAAGCTCACCCCACGCAGCGTCACAATCATAGTTTGGGTTACCTATTTTCTAGCGCAGCGACCGGATTGCCAAAGCTCAATCCGTGATGAGTTCAGATCTATCGTTCGTTCCGAGAAGACGGACGGCTTAGAGCACGTACCTAATTCTCAGACACTGCGGAAAGCAGTTCTCGCCGATTCATTTATTCGTGAAGTTCTCCGAATGAAAGGTGATAGCGTCAACCTCGTACGAGCGACTGTTAAAGATGTTGAGTTCGCCGGTTATCTGATCCCAAAAGGTTCCAATCACGCTCAACTTTCGTAGTCTAGGATCCTAGACATTCTTCTTCTAACCTCGGTGTTTTAGGTTCCGTTTTACTACCATTTACTCACTCATCTTATCGATCTCCCGACTATTTCCCAAACCCAGACGTGTTCGATCCAACGCGGTGGGTGGCAACCGGGAAATCAGTAGCGACGACAGGGCCGGGATATCTCGCTTTTGGGCTTGGGCGATGGTCCTGTCCCGGCCGCATCCTCGCGGCGGCGGGTAAGCACCCACCTCTTATATAATTATACTCGAGGGTCCCAGGTCGACTTAGAAAATTTCAGCGGTTTGGACTAGCTCACTAACATAAACAAATCCTGATATAGAAATTAAAGGTTGGATTCTTGCCCTTGCGAGTTGTACGCGATTCGAACTTGATGGCGGCAAATACGAAATTGTGGATGCGTATAACATTACCAGCGTTCCGCCGCGGGGGCGTTTGTGGGCCGAGAAGCACGTATCGGATATCATTCATAAACACACATCGATCGCATTCCCAAGTGGGATGATTGTCGAAGTGAGCTAGCGTGATGTAGCCTTAGTTTGTCCTACACTTAGTATAATTATTAGTGTCAAGATTTGCAGAAGGTAATACCACTGGACTAAGTACCTTTAGCGTACTTATCCAGAGATAATAAGCATACTTATATCCGTTGAGCGGCGCGTGACTTGAACATTTGTAAATGATTTTGAGTTTACAACTCAACGGCGAGGGAAACTTGTATTTTAGCCATTTCTGTATCAATGTTACAAGCGTTTTCTTATATATATCCCGTTTATTAAAAGGGTGGTTGAGGGTCAAACGACTAATTGGTTTTTAAGACGACCTCATAATTCAGCAGCAACTACGGTCGTTTATGCGCGTATAATGGCTATTTTTCGTGACACACAGATATACATACCTTATCAATGGCTATTTATTTCAAGGTTAACTGTTTAAATATATCAGGTAAATATAATTTGCAAACTAGCGACATTAATTCATTTTAGTTGTAAGTTGCCTAACTGCAAATGAATGCAGGATGTTTGTAAGTGGATAACATAGCGTTGTGTACTGGAAGGAGAACATGCGCATCAAAAAAATGTCCGTCGGAAACTACGCTATCGGCTGATTTAGAGTGGCTGATGGGTCCATTTGTGTGGCTTTGGATCGCAGAAATTAGCCCAAGCAAGCAAGCAAGAATTCATGAGTTCATCGGTTTTATGTCCGTCGCTTATTATAGATTGGCCTGAATTTCGAAACTCGCCCAATCACACTCATCGTCCGGTTTCCTAGTGTGGCCCAATCTACCTTCGGCATTTTGGGCGGGCCGGTCCGTTTTCCTTGTTCTTTGAGGGGGAGTTTTCCTCTCCATTACCCCGCATCACCGATATAGAGGAGCGCTTTTGTACTGTGAATGCCAAGAAATACATCCCAGCGTTTTGTTGGCAATCCTTCATCTATAGCTACGATAAAGGTAAAAGGCGAGTGAAAGCCTTAAAACAACGTATCTAATCATTCTACAGCAAACAAGATCAATCCCCTGACATACTACCTTGCTAACCCCCCGGTGATTCATAAGTTTAGCCCGCGAAAACTCGTCAAGAAGAAGTTGTCAATACCATCACCTGAAGGATGACTGAGATATCTCTCTTGTGGGAAGAAGCGCTCCTCCAGTATCATAGGTCAACAGGCTCAGATCTTAAAGATACAACGACATTCAAACCAGCATCTTCAGCTGAATTATTCGATTATCTCACATCCAGTCGTGATGCCTTTGCTGCAAACCGAGAAAAGGGCGCAAAATTTAGGAATGTATTGAAAGGCACTATGCAAACTATTGAGGCGCTGAGTGGTTTAGTAGAAGGCGCGACGTCGACGGTATAGATAATTTTTAAGCGTCGTTTAGCGCTACACAACAAATCGCTAATGAGATAACCATGCAGGCATTCCCTCCCAGTACTGCCGTTTTCGGTGCGGTCGCCCTCCTTGCCCAGGCAGTACAAAAAGTATCTTCGACCTATGATGGCATAGTTAGCCTATTTGAGGAATTAACCGCATTTGTTCAGCGCCTTAGCGTCCACGAAAGCCACGAAATTCCTAAAGAACTGCGCGTTATCATAATTCAAATTCTCGCCAGCGTTCTCAATGTGCTTGCTATTGCAACGAAGACTGTCAGGCGTGGCAGAGGAGGTCAGTCAACCTAATCTGATTAGAGTAGCTTCTAATATATTGTTCTTATAGTTGTCTTCCTCAAATCTCTGGTTAGCAGCAATAGCGAGCTATCCGAGGCGATTGGATCTCTCCGAGCTCTCACTGAGCAGGAGATACGAATGGTGGCAACTCTAAATTTATCACAGACAACACAAATTATGACTGGGGTTGCGGGTATTGCTGCTAAACTGGACTCCGAATTCTCCAAAGGTGCACAGCATAACGTCCTATATTCCTGATCGTTTTAATGTTTTAAACTGGACTCTCCAATCGACAGATACGAGATCTATCCGATATTTTTTGACTAGAACGATTATCTAACTTTCGTCGAACCTCAGGCCTAAATCGAGACAGAGAAGCAGAGCAACGAGAAAAATTAGAGCGTTTGAAGCTTGCTTTGGATCCAGACATATCAGTTATCGCTGATTACGAGAGATGCATGGAGCGCGCTCTTAAAGGGACTGGGGATTGGCTATATGACGAACCTCAGTTCAAACTGTGGAAAAAATCTCGGGCTGAGCATCCAGTACTCTGGCTGTCAGGCCCGCCTGGGGTTGGTAAGAGCCATCTTTCAAGCCAAGTTATCAAGCATCTTGAAATTTTGTCAAAGATAGACAATGAGTCACAGAGCATCGTGGCGTACTTCATGTGCAGGGACAATGATCCGAGGAGGCGAGACATGAAAACCGTTTTAAAGTCTCTTGCTTGGCAATGCGCCAACGCCAACAAAGTCTACCTGGATGCTATACATCCAGTTTGCCAATCAGCCGAATATATGGGCCACCTATCCATTACTACTCTATGGGCAAAACTCTTTGCTGAGGTTAGGATCTCCAAGGCCACAATTCATTTGGTGATCGACGGAGCCGACGAAGCCTATCGAGAAGAACTTGGAACTTGGTTTGAAGCACTGAGTGAATCTTTCACAACCCTACAACAATCACAAAACTTGAGAATTATGGTGGTGGGACGACCGGAAATCGGAGAGAAGCTTGAGCAAGCCTTTGACATAGACCGTATGCCTCCTAGGGTGAAAATCGGCGCTGAGAAAAACAATAATGACATCAGTCGTTACATTACGGAGAAGATCAACAAATCCCGTCTCAGGAAGATTGAAAAGAGGATCAAAGAAGAGGTCATTCAGCGCCTGGTAGAATCTGCTGACGGAATGTTTTTATACGTCAACCTTATGCTTGACGAGATTTTGAAGAAGACAAGAGCTGAACAGATCCGCCAAACTCTTAGCGGACTACCAAGTGGTTTGCCAGCAACTTTCGAGAGAACCTTTCGCAGATACGAAGATGAATTCGATGAAGATGAAGTTCTCATCATCAATCGGCTTTTATCTTGGGTTCTTTGCTCAGAAAGACCTCTGACGATAGCTGAGCTCAAAATTTGGCTAGCTGTCCGCCATTATAAAAACGGACGGTGTGAGGGCGATCCTAATGATGAATTTATGGATCTCCAATCAGATATACAAAGCCGCTACAGTTCGCTCTTTTCAACATTTACGGTATCCTACAAGCCCCCTCCTCTAAAACTACCTCTCAGCATGCCGAAAAATGGTTCACATTTAAGTCTAGACGAAGGCAGCGATGGGGTACTGCAGTCCCCAGGAGGTGGTGATGAGGACGCAGAATCACTCGACCCGAGTGGATATAAAGGCTCGAAACTCGACGAAAATCCGTGCGTTAGGTTTTCTCATGCGTCCTTAGGGGACTTCCTCAATTCTAGAGAGCCTAAGGACTATAAAATCAATATCACAAAAAACCTGGCCAAATACTGGGTGACGACCGACCACATGAACCAACTGTATAACATAAAAGCGACCGATCCTCCCCACTTAGCGCCATGTGAGGCTAGATCGTGGTATCAGAGACTTATGGAACTCGACCCAAGACTTTTGACAACTGGTGCAAAAATCTCACTATTGAACTTCGTTCGACAGCTTTTTACTGAAGACTCCAAGGTACTCTTAAATACGGAACCACTACTTTTCTTGCACAACACAGGATTCTTCGATACCCTGAAGACTTGGACGAAAGACCCAGAGATCCAAGTTAATGCAAACACAGAGCTAGCTCAGTGGATAGACAGGCTTGAATCCGATATGTATGATGAGATCATGCTTCCTGTCGCTACAGCGGCTGCTGAGGTTTGGGCAAGCCAGTTCGATGAAAGCCAGGCATTTCGCCCAGACGTCCTAGATATCGTATGTGGATATCTCAATAAGGTATGCAATCAAGCTAGATAGGATGGATAATATAGGGTTCGACACAATCACCGCTGTCAAGGATCTTGAAAGCAACGAGTAAATTGACATAACCTACTAACCTATGCATCTTCAATAGAGCTACCAACAGCCGCCTCTATCTAAACAGACTTATACCGTCAACCAGTTATATGAGGCGGCGAGGTTCTCACAGTCTACGGAAGATAGTGCCTGGCATTGCGGAGTTGGCAAGCACTTGAGGCTCAAAGGCTATTACGAGGAGGCACGAAAAGAGTTTCTCCAAGCTATAATTCTCGATAGTAATAACTATGACGCAATAAAGTGGCTTGAGAGTCTATACTCTCTCTGCTCGCTGGAGTCATCAGAATAGGGGCTTTTGGTCTCCGGAAAAGTTCTTGGTCCCGCTTCCTAACCCAGGAGGGGAGACCACAGCTTTTGAGAATGTTGATGACCGGACGAAAAATTTATATTTTGGAGTTTCCGCTAACCAAAGCTCAGATTTCGATATCCAGGTCGAAATAAAGCAACTCAGAATATCGCTTTTTGTATCTGGGAGTGAAATGTCGAACTTTTTCCACTTTTACGACTTGCTTAGCGACCAAGAAACCTTGGAATGGGTAATTCAGTGGTCAAAAGACGCCCCTGGAAAATACTTACCGTTAGAGCCTCATGAGGAAAGCCTACCGTCTAGTTTGGCCCAAATGGTCTACTGCAACGCTCTAGCATTATTTTATGACAGTTCGCCTGGGTATTTCCAAACTCTCATTGCAGACATGATTCGCGTCTGTAGGTTATCTGGGCGTCAAGATATTATTAAGGAGCACATATTGGAGTACTTAACCTATTTTGGCGTAGCTCATGGCATTCCAAAAGATATTCTTAATCTTTCAGAGAATTTAATCGATGACATCGCTGCCAATCTCGACTCCGCCAGTATTTTCAAGGATACCGATAACGTTGTTAGAATTGGTATGGTTTTGGATCAAATTTACAACATGGAAGCCACAGTAGGGGAAGCTGTTTCCGACACAGCCATTTCAAATATGGAACATTTAGTCACAAACATCAAGATGGTCACTGGAAATAACCTATATGGAATAAAAGAAACCAGTGTTACTCTCCTCGCAATTATGTATTTTCGAAACTTCATGGCACAATCCGACAAGCAATCTCAGAGAGCTCGAGAGCTGATATCAGCCATGCAAGTTATTCTCCAGGATGGACAAGAACTCCGGATGACCGAAGAAATGAGAACTCGAGTTCTGGGGAGGGTATCTACATTTCTCTGCTACATGCTACAGTTTACTTCGCCTAACGAGGCATTGACACTGGCAAGCTCATTACTCAGGTACACGATTGGCCTAATTCGGAAGCACGACTTTGTAGCCCAATTTAAGAGCGATCAGGGTTTTAGCCGCACCAGATGGCCCCGATATGTGCGAAATTTGCTTGGAAACCTCATGCACAGAACTCTAGCGAGCTTAGGCGATTTAGAAAATGCAAATATAGCATTCAATCTCTCTCGAAATCCTTACCCAATTTTCCACTCTCAAAGGACAATTTCGGATTTCGAATCTTGGGTCGGTCCTAATTATGTCCACGACGATCCCTTTTTGGAAGCTCCTGCTTGCATATGCTTGCAATATTACGAACCTTTGTGCATGGGGGTCTGTTCTTCGAGATTCAAGAAGGCTCTGGGCCGCAAGGACAAACTTTTTGAGTGTCTTTATTGCTACGACTTTGCGGGAACCTATCCTCATTCGGCAGTGTTTTGCAAGGGGTGTTACGTCAAACTAAAAGAAGGGAAGATAAAGGAGACTTTGTGTGACAAATCACATCCTTTCCTTCACTGGAACGGCGAAACCGAAGAGATGTACGAGAAAGCTAAGCAAGGCATTTTGCTAGTAGACGGTAAAGACATAATTCTGCAGGATTGGCTTAAAACGCTGGAGGAAAGATACGAGTTGATCTAGGAACCAACCCATCAACAAATTACCCGTACCCAACCAAATCTCAAGCGGTTATTTCGAGATGGCGAATAAAAAAGCAGACAGAAATTCTCAGAGGTTGTTCGACCGTGATATCTACCCCAGGGTTGAATTTCTACAATATGACATACGATATGCATCGTACAGATATCCAAACATGACTTTGCAATATAAACACAGGGTGTGCAAGATCCCGAAGAGGCGATTCAACTTAAATCTGTACAGCCGTGCTATAACAGTTCCATCAAGTCTGTACATGCGCCAATTTAAAAAACAAAAGTTAGCTCCACAATATTTAAAATTGGTACGATTATATATTTATTTTTTTGAAATAAAGAGGACGTTGATAATTTTGTCTAAGTATAGGTATAGAGTCAATAAACACCCTTAGGAGATGTAAAGATAACAGTTATTTTAATGCACGGAGCTGACTTTTTACGCACTCTTGATATTCTCATTGAACATGGTGACCATGTCGAGACCAAAAAAACCTCGCAGCGTACGCAGGCATTTCATCGAGCCGCGAAAATCAAAACTTTTTTATCAATCAATGGGATTGAAGTTATTTATATCCGGATCCAAGCACAGAAAGCATACCCACGAAGCCGCGAAGATCGATCTAAAATAATGTGCCGATGCAGGCGTAAGCGCTTGTACGATTGTCAAGAAACTGCAACAAAATCAACGCATACACCCGGCAACAGCCTGCCCCACGTCTAACCACGCGCTTTGTTGACACCAAAAGTAAGAAGTCCAATACCCAACCGTAGTGAATGCTATTGATTCTTTTACCGGCATCGCAATCACTACAAGTTTGCTATGGGCTTATTATTGGTATGGTCACGTGGACATATTAATGTTCTCTTCTTTCTGCAGCTGTTTTGGCTGGGGTCTTGGCGGGGCTGCTCACATCTGCAGTTCCTCCCCATTCATTGATTGGGCTACCAGAAATCTCTATCTAGGAACTGCAGGCTTAAACAGCCGAAGCGGGGTCATGGCTAGGGATCTGCGATATCGCTTTACCGACAACCATGAAGCTGCTTACCACGCTACATTCGCTGTTTAACAGCACGACGCATAATGCCGATTGGACACTCCTGGTAGCCGCGGCGGCTGGTATTTTTGCATCCTTCCTGTTAACTACAGCGTTCTACAGGATATGGTTCCACCCACTTGCCAAGATACCCGGCCCGAAACTCGCTGGTGCTACCTGGCTAGTTGAATTTTATTATAACTGCATATGCCAAGGACAATATTACAAGAAGATTGAGGAGTGGCATAGGATTTATGGTCGTTATATAAAGCTTCTGATTATGTTATCTCATATATACCGAACTTTAGTGCTAACCTGTTAGGTACAGGGCCTGTCATCCGGATCACCCCTAACGAGGTCCATGTTAACGACCCAGACACCTACTCCCTCCTCTATAAGACAAACGCCAAGGTAACCAAGGACCCACTGTACTACCAGAGGTTCGCGGGTGATATCAATGTCCTCTTTTTCGCGAAGGATACAGCGACGCACCGCTCCCGCCGCGATCCACTGAACAGCTATTTCTCCAAGAAGTCCGTGACAGAGTTCGAAGCTGTCATCGTGAAACACATCGACAGACTATGCGGCTACCTCAGGCGACACGCTGAGAGCGCCCCATTAGGAGGTCAAAAACCCATAGACTTGCACTATCGCATCCGGTGTATCGTGCTAGATATCTTCTCCGATTATGCCTTTGGCAAATCTTTTTGCTTTCAGGATTCGCCAAATCTAGGGAAAGACTTTTTCGATATGATCCGCGTGCATATGGCATCACTGTGGCTGTTTAGGATGCTGACCCCGAGTATGGTGTACCGGATCACGCATCTACCGCCGTTTATCGCGTTAAAGCTTGACCCCTCCGCTAGCACATATGTTAAGCTCAAGCAGGACTCCAAGGTTGCTATCAAAAAGATACGCGATGATCCCAAGGCTGACGACCTCCGCAAGGAGAACCGCACTGTTTTCTACGATATGCTGCACCCACACGATGATGAGGGCAACCCGCTCGCGCCAAAGAGTTTGGATGATCTATCGGATGAAGCATATGGCCTTACGGTTGCCTCTTCTGATACTACTGGAAACGGCGTTCATGCTACCATGCTCGGCATTTTGTCAAGTCGTGAAGTTTACGCAAAACTCAAGAGTGAACTTGGGAAGGCATTTCCGACGTCGGATTCAAAGATTACATGGACAAAGCTCGAAAAGATTCCGTATATGGTATAACATCTCCCCCTGGATCTTTATTTATTCCAGAATCTCACTTAAGGATGTTAGCTTACTTTGGCTTCAGGTCGCTTGCATCAAAGAAGGCCTTCGTATTTCTTGTGGTGTCATTGGCCGGATGCCTCGCATTGTCGAAGAACCTAGCTTTCAAGTCCTCGGCCATCATATCCCTCGCGGCGTATGTCAAATATAGCTCCTGCATTTGATTCCTTTTATCCAATCTTATTGACGGGTACACGATATAGTTCTCAGTCACAACTTCCAACTACATGATGCTCCGGAACGAAGCCATTTATGAGGACCCACACGACTACAAGCCAGGCCGGTGGCTTGACGAAGACGGCAATCTCCACACCCACTTCGACAAGTACTTTGTTCCTTTTGGAAAGGACAGTAGGCATTGTATTGGGATGTAGTATGTCTTCCCTGGCCCTCAGTATTCAGATATTAAATATGCACATAATTTTGACTTTATATACAGTCTAGCACAATCCGAGCTATATCTCACAGTCGCGCACCTAGTGCATCGTTTTGATATGCGAATAGCTGAAGATTCTCATCACCATTCCGTGCGCGACCTTGATTATATCGACTGCTTTGTCTCTATGGCAAAAGACGTGGATAAGGCTTCTTTGAAGGTATATGTTACACTGAACGACGCTGAAAAGTCTGGTTGAGGAGATCTATGAGGAGAACTTGGGTAAACTCAACAGCAAATGAGAAACCAGCGAAGAAGAAAACGATGTCGGATATACATCAGGATGATCGATTGCGACAACAAGAAAATTCGGTGATCCAAAATTAATAATTGAAACAAAATCTATAGCGTATAATAGTATCGGTAACGTCTATGTGCTACCTTTTTTGTTAACGAATATTACTTCTCTCATTTCTACTTTTACCGTAACCAAATTACGTTTAATCTTCTCCTGAATTACGTATATATAGGCAGCGAGCACCACCGTCGTCAATGATAGGGCCAAGAGACCATTATGAACAAGTTGAAGGAACTTTAGAGTTTGTGTAACATTAATGTCGCAGGCTTGTGCTCCGAGATCAGATGCCGAAGAAATGCTCATATAAATTTGTCGACACACTCAAATTACTGATTCTATTACGTAGCGCGTATATTCAATAGCACATTGCATTGCATTGCTGGTGAACAGCCAGCGCAACGCTTTTTTTGTTGAGCCCCACACTGAAAAATACAACGGGGCCCCTGTCAGTGAGCCCACCGACGTTGCAAAAAACAACTAAACTTTTACGAACTTCTATGATCGCTTTGCGAAAACCTCCAGCGTTCAAGGCTAAAGAGCACCGGAAATATAGCAGGTATTTGGCAAATTAATACGTCCTTGTAGGGCAGTCAAGTAGACGCCTCGGAGCGCTGAAGACAGCAAAGAATTTTGTATTTTCCACAAGTTGTTCCGGACCGGACCCGGGTATCTTGCCAATCCTTGTCGGCTTACCTTCCTAGTCAAACGGGCAAGAGCGATCGTGAGATCCTCCCGCTGCTTTACACGCCAAGCCGTCAGCCTTGTCTATCCGAGACATGAAGAGCTCAAGCGCAAGCCCTGATGGGCGAAAACTTTTTCTTCGCTAGGCCTAGAAGAAACTTTCGTCGACTGATGGACAATTCGCATGTGAAAAACTCGTATCAAAGTTTATTTTATAAGGACGCGGTGATCACTAGGTAGGTGGAAACTTGGATCTCGACACGAGATTGGGGCATGCTCTGCTCAAATGCAACTTGTTACTCATGCAGAGAATACAAAAGAAACTTTCCTGATGAGTCTCGAGGATGTCGCCTTTGCTAATTTGAACATGAGCTACTTTGTTGAGTACCAAAGCGCAGCTACAAGCATTTCATTGGAAAACTGGCAAGGAAGAGCTACAAGCTGCATGCGGCTTTTGTAGCTCCAAAGTTCATGGCAAGCTGCATATGCGCACCTGTCTCTGATGATCGGGCCGCTCGAACAAAGCACATGGAAATGCCGGTATCCGGTAGACGGTACCTGAAAGCAACCACGTCCTCTGCTACAATGTAATGAGGCGAGTTTGTGCAACAGCGACACCTGGTCCACGTTCAACAACATGCAGCTAGAAAACAGCCGCGATAACTGCAGCCTCGGGGACACGAGATTACGATAAGTGATCCTGCTTCAGGTTTTCATATCCACATCTCCATTTGGTAAATTGAGGTTACATCTCAGCAGAAGGGCAACTACACATCTGCATGTGAATACTAAATGGCTATGGGGAGGACTACTCGGAAGTCATACCCAACCATCCCCATGCTGCAACCAGCACTGATGCAATCACACGGAAAACAGCACTCCCTGGCACGCCTTCCTTCCAGCACACCCAGCCGTCAATCACCCCCGAAGTGCCCACGGTCGCTAATACAATGTCAATTGCGCTGTACATTCCTTTAGCGTACATGATGTAGAGGGACAGTCCCGTTGCAACCGTTCGAGCTCCATACACAGTGAAAGCTGCTTGCGCCGGCGGGGATTCTGCAATACGAGGCGGGAGACCGAATTCGAGCATGGCATAAGCGGGATTGAAGAAAGGGATGGTGCCACCGAACGTCAACGCCGTCGCGAGCATGAGGACCGGGACATGGCGGATCAATTTTCCGACAGGGTATTTATACCTGTATCCGGCGGATTCCTTTTTGAGGTTCAAAACGGATTCGCTCATCGCTTACTAAGTTAAGCCCCTCTAGAATTAGCTCATCCTTCGAAAGGCGGCGTTGCTTATGCAAAGGACTACGGACTATCTGATGGGTGGTTTTAGGAATAGGACGGGGCGATTTCTCTTCTTTTTGCGTATCTGTCCAACTGTAACTATCTTTGCGATGGAGAGAGAAGTAGAGGTGTTTTCAGTGGATGACATTATCGATGCACCAAAAGCGGTAGTTGCGTTGAGGTCCCCGATGTCTTAAAGGCTGGGCTTTGTTTGGTGTTGCGTCGCGGGCCAAAAGCTGGTGAGCCTCCGCGCTCCTGCTCAAACAGCCCTTGCTCTCATCAAAGTTTTACGAAAACGCGCTCGAACCAACGGTTCCAAATCACACGGCATAACAAATGTGGCTGGTGTCTCACGGCTTTCGAGATGGCCTTTGCACGCGAGCCACAGCCTATAGCCACTGAAAGATTAAGTGTGACACCCACAATACCTCTTTCGTTGGGATCCCTCGCTCGCTCGCTATCGGCATCTGCCGCGTATCCTATCCTCGTCATCGATTGCAACGGCTATTGAAGAAAGGATTTTGCAGAATTTTACATTGCGGGTCCCGCGCAGCTCCGCAGGATGGACCTGGGAGTATATCCCAGTGCTACATGGAAGCAAGGTGTAAGTAGCTCATGGAGCTTCTATCCCGCTGAACCGCCCTTCGATCTGCGCATTGAGTTTGGTATTCGTGTTGGGCTGATGGTTCCGCCCTGTTGACAGACAGGAACATACTTAGCTAGGAGCTTTGCAGGAGCCAGCCAACCAATAGATGCCAAGGTACCCTCCTTGCTTCGTAATCTTACGGGGCCTGCATTCGGATTGGATTTCTCGATCGATGGTGGCATTGAGCTTTGTGTTTCCATCGGCTAAGCTCAAGCTCGTGCTCTTATCGTTCAAGGTTTCCTGGGTCTTCCTCTGCATTAATACAAAGTGCATTCAATCGCGGCTTCTGCGAGAGCGCCCAAGACTGCAATCGTGTACCGCGGACGGAACAGCATTTCGTTGTACTCCCAGCGCTGAGAGTTGACGGGTTTATGCTACGTGCTGGTACCAGTACCTGCACCTGAGTCAAGCAAACATCACGGAATTCACGTAGAAGCCAGAAACCACGAAAGCTGGCTCAACTGGAGACACGACGCAGGAGCTCCGAGTCATTAAAATTTTCTTATATCCCTGGCCTATGGAAAGCTTCTGGACCTTCCACGAGTTTGCCCGTAAGGCAAAAGTCTTACCCAGGACCTTGAGGTGATTTTCGTTGGGTGAAGGCACGGAACCAAGAGACAGGGTCGGGAACAGAGCCGGGAGCCTGAACAAAGCAGGCGAATGAAATTTTTCGAAACTCCCGCACCGGCTGAAGTGTGCAAGGCCCATCGACGCTAACAATGCCCGAACACATCATCAGCGCCATCGGGGACCCGGGCAAATCTTTGCGCGACGCTAATGCAACAACGTGCTCGCCAACGCAAGGTACGAGAAACACGGAATCCAGGTCCCACACAGACACACACCACAGATGCTTTGGGCAAGTCGACGACATTCCGCACCATTATTTTCGTAAGGCGGCCCACCACCTTGCCTGTACCTGACATGAGCCTCTGCGCCGAGCGCCGTCCGGCAGCGTCGAGCCTCCTTTTCCTCCATTGTATCCCGCGGTAGTATAGGGGATATCGATGTCGGTAGGATCGCACAAGCTTGGAGCACACGAATATGAATTTTTTGTGTGTCGCCGGATAACAATTGACAAATGCGACGAGTTTGCGCAAAGCAGTAGATATGATATGTCGACCGTTGGGCTTTCCCGAGCTTGTTGCAGAGCACTGACGAGAAAAAAAAAGCGACCGGAAAAACTCTATCTAGAAAAGGTGTGGGAGCCCGCCTGTTTTCTGGTGCCAGCACAGCATTTCTCAATACATTGCAGACAAATCTACCAATCAAAGGGAAGGAAGGCGTCTATGCAAAGAAACCGAAGGAAAAGGGAAGCCAGGGACGGGCCATTGCTGAACCACCCGCAGCCTGGTCTGTCATGTTCCTGCGTTATCCTTTTTCGCCAATGGTGATTATGCACGCACAGCAGCATAAATGCTCTTCGTCACTGCGATAATAGTCACCGCGGCTTCCTGCGTGACTTGATACGCACGCATCGGTTCGTACAGCTCAGAAAGGCTCGAAGCCACCATCGAGAGATTAAAGTGCTCCTACGTAATGCAAGGTACGGCGCGGCGACGCAAGCTTAAGCCCGCCCGCCAACTCTTTGGCTGAGTTGCAACCAACCAAAGACAACACCCCACCCACCGACACCTACGCAGGTCGAGCTGAGAGACTTTTCATTCCCAACAAGGGACGTCCAACCAAGTAAAGGATGATGCCTTCTTTCTTTGCCCCATCCAGTTGCACACAGTCACGTTTTTCTTTCTCCTTCTTCTTTCCTTTTTCTTTTCTTTTTTTCTGTTCTTTGACCACCCAGGTAATTTTCGCCTTCAAAGCAGCTTGGGGGACAGGGGGTAGGTGTTCGGCAATACTCAGACATCAGCGCCAGCTCTGCCTATTTTGCTTATAGATTTCAAATCCGCTCCCTGCAACCATGCATCTGGCACTATTTGTCCGCGCAGGATCTCGCAAAAGTACCCTAACTAGTGTCATAGAAGGGAGGGTAGTAGCACGGAACTATATACAAGGCGCCGAATCGACAAGGGAAAAGACAAAGAAAAAGAAACGACTGACTTTCTGTTACACCCTTCCACCCATGTGTCGCTCGTGCATGGCCTTGCCTTTTAGCACCAACGGCCACTATTTCGTGAAAAGCATAAGAACCCCCCCGACCCCCCTCCGATCTTCTCTCGCTTGATAGTAAAGGTCGTCAACAGACACGTGCAGTATCTCTCGCTATCCGAGCTAGTCACTCCCTTCACCTGCTTTATCCTCTCATTTTCGAGATATTCCAACCGAATTCTCTTGCTTCGATATATCTATATCAAACATTCATTCAAGATGAAGACTGCCACTCTCTTCTACACTATCGCTGCCGTAGCAGCCTTGGCCTCGGCTGAAGACTACGAGCCTTACGACTCGACCACCACGACTTTCTCGACCTCTTACACAACAGTCACCATTTACGAGACCAAGACAACTACTAGCTGCTTGGGTACCGTTACTTATACAGGCTACGCTCAAGAGACATCTGTTACGCCAGCGGTATTCTCCACTAGCCACTACACATTGCCAGTAACCGAGAAGTCGACTTCGTACGCTCCAACATACGCTCCATCAACTGCCGTAAGTATCTCAGTTCGCAAACCCTTCCCCCTCCTATTAACGAAGACATAGTCCTCGTCTGGGACCGAACCGTCGTCATCGTCTGTTCCAACCGCAACTCTTGAGTCGTCATCTACGACATCGACATCAGTTGGAGGGGTCTCTACATCGAGCACCCCATCCACGTCGACTATCTGTGATACGACAACGAGCCATGTATATTATCCACCCACAATTGTGGTACACCCCATTTTGTTTTATTTGACTTGATAGAGCACTCGCACAGCGGATACTTACTCGCGGCTTTTACCCCTGGATAGTCGATCCCGGAAACCACAAGCGCTGCTTCTTCCCACACTAAACCCCACATTGCTTCGCATCCTTCTGGACCAACTTCTTCAAGCGTTGTTTCTTCCTGGATCACTGTTACGACTAAGGCTCCTACCCCTACTTACTCTTCTGCTGCTCAGTATACAACCACCTTCTCGACCTCTCCAGTTCCATCGAATAATGATACCATTAACAGCACTTCTACCAGCACACCAGTGCCGACGCCAACACCATATGCTGGCGCTGCTTCCTCGGTTTCCAACTCCTGGGTACTCGGATCGGTTGCTGGTATATTCGCCGTTGTCGCCGCTGCCGTCTAATCGCCATACACTAGCAATGATTATTCCTATCCTTTGATGTCTCACGCTCGCTACAATACGTGGTTTCGCCCAATCCTCTCTTTTTCTAAAAACAAACTCTCAATGCGGCTTGCCGCTATACAATCCTTTTCCCATTCATTAGTCTCGGGGACGCTGACCATTCATTCGCTCTGCGCCCCCCACCGGCGTGTTGGCGTTGTCGGTTGTTGAAACTTCCCATTTTGGAAGCTTGACGCCTCCCAATTGGCTAGCGTTTCAAACACATGCCGACCAACCCGGTACAGCGTCCAACACTTTCGCCCCCACGATCGCTACGTCTTTTTGTCCCTCTTTCTTTAAAAACAAAATATCCTTTGCACTCCTTTTTCAAGGACGGCATATGCAATTACTAGTCGTATGTGCGACACACAATCCAACTGCTCTGGCCAAGTCTGCCAGACACCCACCAACCTTGACGGTTACACTCTTTATTTTCCTGTACTATATTTACACAGCTTCTGGCCATTCCTGTTGGAATATTCCCTTTGGAGGTTCCTGGTATCCTTTCGGAGTTACTATATACCACTTTGGTCCTTGCTTTTTGTCCCTTTCGTTTTGGAGTTGTATGAATAAATTTCTAGAAAAATACCCCTTTCATTCTCAACACTCTCTATGGTGACCTCAATGGCTCCTTTTGTGGAACAGGATAACCTAACGGTTCCTTTCCCCGTTTTCATTCTGATTCTATTTGTACATATAACTGTGTTTTCAAGTTTCATATACCCTTTTTGTTTCAATGCTACTTCACGACTAGGACGACTTTGGGAAATAATACGGGGTACCAAATATATATTGGCGGGTTTACGACTGGGAAAATGGAAATTTACGACTGCGCATCAAAAATACAAGGAAAAGGTACATCTCGAGGATGTTCCGCTCTAATTTTCTTCGTCATGTACACATCATCATCCCATCCCATTCACACATTCATTCACATCCTGTATCCTCTTTGAAGTTCTCTCTTCCTTCTTGACTATTTCTTTCTTCCAATATTTTGCTTTGAAAGCTGCTTTGGGACGAGACTTGCTGGACCATGGAGCCCTGAGGAAGGAAAGATGTATTCTAGAACTGGTGTGGAGAGAGCAGAGTACCAGGAATTTATACAAATTTTACACTATTTATTTATTTATTTTGGGGTCCATCGGCCCGGTAGTGGCCTTAGACGCTGTATACAATAAAAGATTCTTAGTTCATCTATTTGATAAACGCCGCATTACTTAGTAGACCGAGATCAGGCCGCTTTCCATGCATAGAAGTAACTTTGTTGAAAAATGGTTACAAAACCGCTCTATCTCAATCTACAGCCGCTCTATCCGAAGGAACACGATCTAGGCAGCGGCATGAACGTTCCATCGCATGCATTCTGCAAAGTTCCGGGCTCTTCTGGGAGCTTATCGATATTCCTGATACATCACGATAAGTGTATGTCAATGCCGCCCGATAAAGGTTAGTTCAAAATTTTCTGAAAATAAGTTATGCGAAAAGCCAGCGGGTAAGCCCGTCTCGTAAGCCAGGTCAGCACACCGCGGTTTCTCGCAGTCTGCAACGTAACATAACCGGTCTCAGTAACGGGCCGCATGAGCGTTATCGAACGGAGAGTTAATTCTTAACTACAAAAAGAAAGCAACCACAACCCCCAAATTGTTCGCATCGATTCAATAAATTCAAGACCCACGCTATGTTCATAAATGTCGTCATATCCCAGCTGTATCCAAAATAAATCGCTCTGATAAAAGAAAACCCTCACACCATAGATGCATACTCCACATGTGAACAAAAGACTCAATGAGGGGAACTAAACTTGAGCACCTTTCAGTTTGAGTGTCCATGTTGACCTTACTGCATCGCCCTCCGTGCCAAAATATCTTCCGCACCGGAACCTATACAGAATCCAGTTGTTAGCCAGCTTTCCGGAAAGCGCGCACAAGAACCTCTCGGCTCAACTGTTGTATATTTATGTTGGGGAGTCAAGGCATACCCCCATTCTAAGACTCCTAACGCGAAAACGCGATAGGAATCGATGAGCTTTAACACTCGTTGATCGATATCTTCATCCCATGACGGAAGCTCATCAAGCGCCTTATGCCACTGCTCATAGCAATCGTCAAGCATTCTACCCACTTTGTCGATCGCGGTCTGAATAGGGTCGCCTTCCATCATCAGTTTGATGACAAGGTTGCAATCTGCGTCGCTAGCCTATTGAAGCACCAAGCTGTCAGTAAATATGCCACGCTTTCTAAATATTACCGCAAGTAGCGTCGCAGATGTGGTAGCAAATGTGATTCTTACCAGATCCTTCTTTATCGAAAGAATTTCGTTCTGACTATTCTCGCCTGTCAGCATATATATATATATAAAGCCACAACTGCATGTCTTGCGCAGTGACCACTTGATACTTACAGAAGGACGATATCGGTGATGATATCTTCAAAAACCCGAATAGATGGACTCTCTATCACGTGTCGGGGAAGATCTAGATTCAATGCCCATCTTAACACTTTGTTAGCATAAATTTTTTCAGTATCGTGCTGAAGGGGTGCTAAGCTTACTCCGCCAGAGAAAAGAAATGCCATGTGCCAATGTTGCCTCTTCTGCAGTCCATATACTGATCAACTGTTATATTGGCCATGGTATCGTTCGTCCTATAATAGACCTCCTTGACTAGTCCCATTAAATATTTCCGGCAATTTGACTTGAAGCGCGCCTGCCATTCTATTGAGAAAATATATATATATAAGTCCTGAACGAAGTAGAAGATTAAGGGTATGCATTAGGGTGTGTGGTCAATACCTGGAGACGAATTCTGTGAGGGTCATATGAACGTTAGTTGACGCGGTTTCGGAAATCAATATATGTGGATTCAGAGACTATTATAAGATGTGATAGAAAAATAGCACTCACCGCCTTTAAATGTAGCCAAACATTCTGGAACATGTATCTGAGAGGATTTCTATTAGGTGACACTTCCAGACAAGTATCCTCAAATATGGCAAGCGTCTCGATAATCTCCTCAGCTGCCCTGATGGGACTATCGCAAAGGTCGCCCTCATCGAACCCTATAAAAAGCAGAACAGCAGCTGTTAGTACACTTGAGGTTGACAGACTGTTAGGATATTATAGAACCGAGCAACAGGGCTTACGGTCATCGAAAACCACAAACTAAGTCAAGATGTTCCGTTAGAAGGGCAAATATCAACACAAATTTGATGGACAGGATGCTGGACTGCATACCCAATGTGTCCAGTCAACTATGACCCGAAGTTTCCCTTCATCGGTTTCTGGCATGGAAAGAGATACACCAAGGGCGACATCGCCCTTTGCAATCTTCTGCCTCCCCTTTTCGTCCATTCTTAGTAATTTGCAGACCCATTCGTCTGCAACTGGTTTGACCGTCAAATAATGTTTATTCAATACTGGAGGCGTTGACAATATTGATTTGAACAGATTTGGTAAGGCTACCGTAACCTCGTCATTCTTTACACCCTGTGATATAATGCCATTGAGCATTGTCGGATCTTTGATAATGATTTCTCCATCGGAGAGTCGCGAAGAGCGTGTCTCCACGAGCGTTGGCGCTTCAAACTCAAGTGGTGCAGGGGCCATGGTTAGATTTTTGAGTAGGTAGTGGATTTGGCTCTAGCTGCCAAAATAGTTCCAATTTCGAATTGAAAGACCGAGAAGTAATAGGTTTATAATATATACCCCAACTCCAATAGGTTAAACTCTTAAACTCCTAATTATAAGAGGATACAACTATTAAGACCGGAAATCAGAGTACGAAAGTTCTATGACTAAAGCGGCAGCAAGCCCCTTTATATATACCTTCGATGGCATGTGGTCGATGTTACTGAGTAGATTTCTAATATATAAATACAATGGCCGTCAGCGTAGTCTCGCGTATTTTCGCCGAAACTGGAAGCTAGCATTCCTGACAGCTCACAGGAAATGCCCATGAGACAGGTTATATCTCACCCTACGTATTGGAATCTACTAACGCACATCAATTTTAATACTGCGAGCAGTCCTCTGTCCGCCGTTTACCGCGCCCTCGCATCCGAGCTCTTACAAAGGCAACGAAAATCACTATCCCCAGAGGTATAGCGGCAGTATATTTAGGCGCATCGCCACCACATTCCATCATCACTTAGGCATACTAGCTCTTCACGTTTTTAGGCTGACGGATAATGTATAATGGGATTGAGGATTGGGGCTTAAAGCTGCTCCAAGCATCGAACGGAAAGCCGCTTAGTGTCAGATATTCAAAACTAGATAAGAACTCCTGGCCTTGATCCTGGCAAGCTTTATCGACTTTCGTCCAATTGTGCAGCTGGCTTCTCCCTGATTAACTGTCTCTTTATTTTAGCACCGATATAAACATGGTTGCGCAATTACTAGCGTCGGCAAAGCCTAACTTCCGAGTTGTGAAACCTCGTATCTTGCGTTTGCATACAGGGTGCACGCCATGGGTCCGGGATAATATAAAACGCCCAGCTTGCATGCAGCTTGCAGATGCACAGCGACCTAGACCGCCTTTCAGCCTTTACAGGGGTTCATCAATATACCCTCAGCTTCCAACGCAGAAGGACAAAGTGGGATTTTCGATCGAGAAATGATGTAATTCCGCGGAGAAGGAGTAAGGAAGCGTTCAAAAACTCACTAATTTTCCTTGTAACTCTCTTGGTAAGCCAGGTTTGATAGCTCCTAGAAAAATATCTTAGTACATGATGTGCTCCGTGTGCACCAAAGACATATAATGTCATACCCAAAGATCTAACAAATCGTATCGGCTTAGTGAGGCCCCGTTGGGCGTAACCTTCTCGATTACCAATTCATTATTGTTCCTATAGAAGTAGCCATAAGCGACGATTTTCCATAGATATGTTTAGATAGCAAGCACACCCTATCTAAGATAATGTGTCGCATGGGATATATATATATATATATATCGTTACACGAAAGGGCCAAGGGTCCCAAGCGCAGCCTCTCTCCAAACCATAAGTGCAATTTTGGGACACGCGCCCTATTCTGGGGTCTCAGCCTTGCACTCCCAGGGAGCAAGCTCGACTTGTTCTTACCTGACGTAAAGAAAGAAGGCTGAACGGCGATCGAGAAACCTGTTTGTAATAATGCGTTGTCTGTGTTGGATTGCAGGATAGGAACTTCTTGCGCAATGAGGAAATTGTTCGCGATCCCGGGTAATTATTCCAGCCAGGCTGCGTAGTAAGCACTGGAAATAACACCCATGGAAATCATCTCCGCAACCTAGTCCTAGAATAAGGCTACAGTATTAGGCTTACGTGGTATGACAGGATCGGATGAAGCAGTAGAAGGCGTTGCGGTGCAACGCAATGGGCGCAGAGTGTTGTCGCCTTTGAATTTGGCTAGTCCACGAGGGTCAGCATACACATATCAAATTCCTTTAGACCTAAATACCCTATTAATGCATTCTTACTCCCACCAAACATCTCTCGATCGAATAAATCAACGAAACCCTATTGACAAACATACTCGCCAATGCGACCGTAGCAATTAATTTTATTTCACCAAATCCAAATCAGTTGGCCAGGTGGCATAGTGTGGAACAGCCACGGAGACATCTACTCTTGAGATGGTATGTGTGAAAATCTATCTCCGTGCGCACGCACGGTTGTCGTGTGGGACATGCAATATCTTTTGAAACTTCCCTGCATTGGAAAGCTTGAATTTTCTCGGCGCATCGTTAGGGTTCTTGATTCTGTACGCTAATCTCGTAGTATCTGTACAGCTGTTAAATTATGAGAGACAATACGATTGATGCGATTTCGGTTTTTCATTGGATAAGGATGTCGAAACGACTGCATCTTTCAAGTTTACTTAGATTCTGCCAAATAAAATAGCCCAGGAATCGCCTACAAGAATCTAACAATTGGGGTAAGTCTAATATGTTTACTCTCGTTACCGAAAGTCGATCTTCTGGAAATTGCGGTACCGAGGATGTAATCTAATCTCAGGGGGGAATATATCGCTTGGCACAGACCTCAATACTCGGGTCACGAATTCACGGGCTGGCGCTCGAGATTTATGCTTGGATGAATTCGGATAGACTTGCTTTACCCGAATTCAGGTAAGCTCAAACAAATGAAATATCTACATCTAATTATTTAGGCGTGGTTAGTCTATACAGAGAAGCTTTCTATACATCATCTGTCGTGGTCTGTCATTCTGTCTATATAACTCCGATCCGCAATATCGTTCTCCCTAAAGCTAATGGAATCTAGAGTTCGCCGAAGTTATGCCGCGACTCTTGCTCCGAGATAGGGTTATTTTATATATTTAAGCCAATATTATAATAAACGTTGATGAAAGATTGCCTGGTCGCCGTTGCCCTCAAGTTCGAGATCTGGAGATACACTTCGGGCAGACCAATCTAGCTATAACGCTAGATCGCGGACATGGCCGTTATTTCTTAGTTCCGATAATGAATCAACACCATCATTCAGCTCGCGAGATTGCTTGCACCAGAACCGGATGTGCGAAGGTAAGCATCCTATTCGTCGTATTCGAAGCAGTTAAGGCCAACAATTGTGCGATTACGCAAACACCTGCAGCGAACTATTAGGCTTGGCGCTCGGCCCTCTCTTAACCGAGCAGTACACCGTTTTTCAGTTCTACCTTTTTCTGTATCAAAAAACGTGAATCGAATCATCAAATCGATTAAATTGAAGAAGAACAGAAGGCGTCTTGAGCACCATATTGAAGGATGCCAATCGTCAGCAGGTTCAGCTGTGTCAATTTTCTTTTTAAAGAGGAAATCGACAGAGGCTGGTCTGCCCCCTTTCGAACCACTTCGAACCGCTTCAAACCACTGGACGAGCTAAATAGTCAAACAGGGGCACCCACTGAGCGGGATCTGGTATCCACCGTTTTCGTAAAAAGCTCCACTAAAACTTCCCGCCACATGCTTGAATGAAGCCGGCGGCCAATAATAATCCCAGTTCTCGATATGGCTGCCAAAATCTCACGGCTCTCAATTAATTTGCTGCGAGGTAGAGAAACAAGCAATGCCAATGCGCCAATGTTACCGGGGGGAAATCTTGACTACTTACTTAGCTAATGGGACAATACGAACGAACGTATTGTTATACTGTGACCCTGGTCGGCCTTTGAACGCTATGAAAGACTGATTATTGAATAGCGACAAGTTCCAATCGAGACTAAATTCCGAGGTGGAGCTAGCCAACAGAAAAGGAAAGGAGTTGGTGCAGAGGAAAACCTGCCCCGATTGATAAAAAAATGGCCCGAAGCGTACGACTATCTCGCCGCCACTCGGGATTGTATTCTCCTGCGTCACATATCATCTTCTCCTGAAAATATCGACTTTAAATCTAGGACTCCAGAATAGGACGAAATACGTAGTATGAATACTCTAGACTAAAGTCTGCAGCTTGCGTTACGACATATATCTCCTGAGAGAACCTTGCAGTATAATATTCGACCGCGGCGAGAAGCGTCCCTGAGACTAGTTCGATCGCATACACAGATTGCCTACCATCGACGAACCAGGACATCGAATGCAATGTCGCCATCATTTGTACTACCTTCCTGGAGGCGCGGTGGGAATGGGTCTTATATACCTCTAAAACACTCCAGCGATGCCGGACTAGCAAAAGATGAAGAAGACGGACACGGTTTTGGTGGGCCGGTGTCAATAATTGCAAGATACATACGGACACCATCCCGGTTAAGCATCTTAATGCTTTTCCTTCTAAGTGACCTCGCCATCGGCTACTTAGTTGGCTGGTGGTACCACGGGTTATATATTCAAGCAGACCTGGCCAAAAGATACGAGAACCTAAGATGGGCATCGGACGACTATTACTTCCACCCGCCGATAGGCAACAACAGCGACCACTTCCCGCCTGTCCCCGTATACAATGTCGTATCGAAAAACCACGCGCTATCCGAACTGCGAAGAGCGCAGATGCCCGCCACCCCACTGTTCGTCCCTTTCACACGAAACCACAAAATGCTGGAGCAAACTATACTATCCTACATCGCGGCGGGCTGGCCACGCTCCGAAATAATCGTAATCGAAAATACAGGAACCATGGACGCAAACCCTAAGGGCCTATTAACCGCTACCAATCCATTTTACCTCGACTACGACCTCCTGCGCCAGCGATACGGCGTTTCGATCCTACGGACTCCTACGCTACTATCCTTTGCACAACTCCAGAACTACATGATCTCCAAGGCGATGAGTAACGGATGGGCGTACTACTACTGGAGTCACCAGGACGTAGCGGTACTCAGCAACGAGACTGCGACGCCGTTCAAATCCTTCTACCAGAATGTAGTGGACAGTCTAACGAGACTGAAGCGGACCATGGGGCCAGATGCTGGCGATAAACGATGGGCAGGACGTTTCTATGAGTTTGACTGGCTGACGCTCATTAATGTCGACGCGCTGGTGGAAGTCGGCCCTTGGGATACCTTTATCCCATACTATGCTACAGACTGCGACTGGTATGAGCGCGCGCGTCTAACCAATATGACTATCGACGAGGAGAAGGTCGGGTTTATTTTCGACCTGAACCGGCATCTTGACGACCCGGAGAAGAAATTCTTCGGCACCGACGGAGATAACACCGAAGTAAACTCGGAAAGATTCCAGTCGCTGAGAAGCGAGCTGAACCAAACGATGCAAGAAAAGAATGGACCCGGTGGGTCGAGGAACAACTGGCAGGCTGAAGCGGATGGTGGGAAAGGAGAGCCGTGGACCTACGACCCCAAGGGGTTTTCAGCTGCTTGGCAGGCCACCGCAGATGCTGGGAGGAATGTATATCAAATGAAATGGGGGACTGACCAATGTCCTCTTATAAAAGAGGGTAAGAAGCTGGAAGATGCTTGGGCTTATGCCTAATGATAGGACCTTTAATTTCGATTGGGCTGCATTGAAGATACGAACCCCAATGATCCCGTGTTAGCGTTTCCATTTTTCTATTGCATTTTTTTAGTATCTACATGCAGCTTGGTCATGCGGAACCATAATCCTGTATAATTCTGTATTAAAATAATACCTTTGACAAGAATAATATAATAATATATACAACGGTAGCCACCAAGTCGTATGGTTAAGCCGCGCAAAGCATTGAGCGCAACCTTTCAACTAGATTTATACTCATACCAAAAGACGCTCTAGCAAATCTTGTGCAGATCTAACACCATACTTATTTCGACGCAAATTTGCACCTGATGAAAAGCTTTTGCGATGCCTAGCTTCAGCTCCTCATACAGTACAACTGAGCTCCACAGTGAAATCAAAAGTAACAAAATAGTAAATAAAGAGGAAAAACAGACACACTAGAGGCATCCGCCCCAAAGGCCCATTTATACCACGAAACCCTCACACCTACCTACAGTCATTCTTCCTCGTGAACGACATATGGAATAGGCTTGCCTCTTGCACGGACAAACTCCTCCAGATCCACCGTTGACATCGTACCCGCGATTGGCCGCGGTGCCTGGTAAAAAGGAACAAAGTTCATCTTCTTCCTTTGCACCGCAAAGGCCCTACGTTCCTCAGTCTCCCTAAAGGCTTCAAATTCCACCCTCTCCACCTCAAGCTCACCCTCAAGCCCGCTAATTTTGTTATCCTTCTCAGCGATCACTTTATCTGCCTCTTCCTTCAACGCAACATGCTTCTGCTCTGCTTCTGCAGCTTCCTGTTGCCTCTTCAGCTCTGCCTCGTCTAAAAGTCGCTTGTAATATGCGTAGGCGGATGATTCGCCGTCCCTCCGGGCTTTTTGGATCTGCTCTTCCTGAAGTTTAGCCAGCTTTGAGACCTGTTAGCATTCCAACGGATTTCTGCTCAATGTCGCATTGAGAGGCTCACGAGGACGGCGGCTGCAACTCCGTTTTCATAGACCTCTTGATTGGGCGCCCTCTGAGATGTGTCAGACATTTGTCCGGCGTCCGGAGGGGGTTGCTCCTGGGGCAACTCACGCATCTACAATAAACACTAGGAATCAGCGTGTTTAACGAGCCAAGACTAAATCAGGTTTATGAATCGTCAAGCTCCTATATAAAATGAAATACAACTATACCGGCTAGCATGATAGACGGTAATCAGATATCAATATCAATAGTAAGATAAAGAGAGATTAACAGATTACAAGGTAGGGCTGCATCTGAGTCAACGCCGGCGAGCATTTTTCCGACCAGGATCAGAAAGTACAACTTTTGTTTGTGAATCCGGCTCCCCGAGAGACATGTTTATGATAGGAACACGCGTGGTGGTGCACAGAAAACCTACCGTTTCCTGCGGCTCACTTGGCTCTTGTTGCGGTGGTGAACCATCTTGTTCCACTGGCTGGGGCGGGATATCCGGCGATGGACCCGGCTCCGGTAGTTTTCGAATCTGCTTTTGAGTCCCCCAACCCTCCGGGGGGGTTTCTACCTGAAGACGGGGTTTCCAGCGAGTTATAATCCCTATAGTTCCGTCCGGAAACGTAACATGTCGCACGACTTTCTCGTGATCTTCGGTGGGGTCGCTGTATCCCGCCGACTGTAATGTCGCAAAGTTGGGGATACCAGGCGATATCTCGCTAGCATTTCCACGACGGGGCGGTGGGGCGGGGGCGGGACCAGCATTTGGAGGCGGACTTTGCTCCACTGGCGGTGGTGGCGAATCTGGTTTCTGTAAGTATCAACAATCACCAGTTAGCCTTTTATCGCAAAAAGGTCCTTCCATTGGGAGGAGCGGCTTTGATCAGAGCAGTTAGATCACTGCTCTGTGCAGACTCGAAATTTAGATGTACACATCCTCGCCCGGAGCTTATTGAAATATGTGCTAGGAAGTGTTGGGGTCTGTGTGAGGATGCTTGCGCCACCGATTCTGCTTGTCCTCTCTGTAGGCTTTTGACAGGGGTTTAGGCTCATATACATCTTGATTAGAACAGTCCTCCAACGGGTCGCGCAAGAGGCCGTCTTTGCTTCTCCCCTCCTCGGACTCTGAATCCGAAGCTTTTTCACGCTGATATAGTAGGGCATGGGTAAAATTGGCTTGTAACCTGTGACAAGTCTTATGGAAACCAAGGGAAGTTATTTCTAACCTACCTCAAGCTTCTCATCCGCACTCCGAAGCCTCAATCCATCCAAGCTACTCCCACCCGGTTGAGGAGCATACTGATCCCAAATTAAGAAATCTTCTTCCTCGTCACTCCCATTGTCACTAGCAGTAGAAGAAGACGCGCAAGCCGAGGAAGTGGAACTATGGAGACTAGGAGAGTTCGAACCAACATTAGGTGGAGGCCCCTGCTGAGGACTCATTGGCGTTTGCGGTGGTCTCGCAGATTGCGGGGGTTGCTGAGGCGGCTGTTGAGCTGGGTATTGTGCTGGACGGTCGGCCATGTCTACAGAACCCGAAATTTATCTCGATTCTTAAAGGAACTCCAATAATCTAATTATGACTGATCGAAATTTTAACGATAGTCGACTGTGTAGTTAATCTAAAGTGAATTATCGTAAAGTAGACCTGTCCAAATGCGCACATCCAAAGGAAATGGAAGAAAGAAAGGGTGGAGGGGTAGTCATCTTTATTATATACCAATTACCCACCGCCACTATAACACTTGCACCGATATCCTTTGTCTTAAAATTTTGCAAGTGTACTACAATTTGTCGTAGATTCTTATCGATCAGCTGGCATATCTAGCCAGCGGAACCTCACGCGTCGCCCCGGATTTCAATGTTGCGAACTTTCCCCATTTGCTGGGTACCGCAGTATTCCCATCTACTCTCTATCTTTCCAACCCGAGCCGTGATAGAGTAAGGTTTATAGACTATGTCCGTGATTCGACGTCTCTGATTGATTGCCTCGAATTTGTGCCCTTGTCACCATCTCATTGGGCGGCAGCCTCCCACTAGCAAAACTAACTTGCCTATCATTACTACAATAGTGCATGTACAGTTATTATGTCAGATCTCTTGTGTAACCATGAACACTCTGGTGCACTACTAAGAGCAATCATGCCAGCATGTTTATCGTGGCCAATCAGTCGAGGTGAATGTGTCTAGGGCATCACCGGGCAATCATATGTAGCTATAGGCTAATATGCTGACTTGACCAGCTAGCCTTTTCTCCCGAAGCTGTGGACAGTCGTACCTTAGATTTAGGGGACCGGTTAGCTATCTCACTAAACTCAGTTTAGTTAAAAGTGAGCATCCGTCGGGTTGAAATCCGTTGGTAGAGCTTTTTTGTTTTTGTTTTTGGAAAATGTAGGCCATCTGTTGCATTTTTTGCGTTGCAAGAATCCAGCTTATATGTAACAACTCGACTCGAGCACATGAGCATTCGAGACTCTGAGGACGCCCTGCCAGTCGCTGAACATTCGACCATTCGAACATTTCCTTCTCTTGCCACCGTTGCGTTGTTTGCACGCACGCATATATTGCATTTATCATGTTTCTGCATTTGTCGTTGGATATTCGTTTACGAGACGAGGAGGAGGATACGTGGCGATAATATGACCTGAGGCATGACATGACGTCGTTGGAGTCACGCAGGACTTCAATCATGCTTATAAACTCAGCCAGATCGAACCGAATCAATTCAGGATATCAACATCTCCGAGGATGCTAGATTCCATAGTAGCTATGGCGCTAAAGTGTAAAGTTTGAAGTTAGTACCTAGATCATAAGCCTAAATAAGGTCAGTAAATTCGTCTAAACAAGTATCAGAATTATGCCCAGCGTTCAAGATAGTGGTAGATCTAGGGATAAGTTAGCAAACGATTCCGTAAATTAGGTAGTGTCGAAAGTCAACAAGTTACAACCTTGATGGGATTGAGGCCCCTCAAAATACCCCTACACACATACACACCTAGCTATAGCATCCCACCCGGGCACCAGACCCAACCCCAGGCAAAAGCTCCACCACGGATATCTACAACTGTCCGCACACTCCACAAGGCCCGAAGACTCTCAGCCGGTACTTACTCAACTCAGCTCAGCTCAGTCGCTGCAGTCTGCCAAGCCAAAGGAGAGAGAGAGAGCTGAAGGATATTGCCTCGTTGCTCCCTTACCTTGAGCGCCTTTGTTGGAGGTTGCATTGTAATTGCTTCCACTTACATTAGGCATCACACGTATGTAAATGTACATGTAAATACATGTACATGCAGCCTGCAGTTATATTTCAGCACCAATCTGTGGAGAAGTCCGTTCGTGAACCAGTCCAGCTCCCCTTGATCTAAGCGGGTGCCAACTCCACCAGCGCCAGCCGCATCACACACACTCAAACCCAATTAAGGTTATAAGCTTATTCCTCTACTCTCCACGACTGTCGCTAAGCCTATAATTTACTAGTACATGCACGCGGTTAGACAATGTTAGAAGAGGGGGAGAAAAACGCTCTTAGGGAGAGAGAGAGAAAGGCGGGGATCAAAAGGTCAGATGGTTTAGCAGTCCGCTTCTCTAGCGCTGCACTAACGTTAACTGATACCTGAGCGATACCTGAGCGAGCTTCCTGAGAAGCTAGCGATTTTACAACTCACTACAGCCGTAATTGATCGACTGTGACAATTGGCTTGGCAACGAGAGTCTTTGAGAAGCATGCTCGTGCATTGCATTGAGATAATTAAGTACTTACTTACTTACCTTTCAGAGCTGACTTTTTATGCGCGTGGATCGATCCCGAATTGCGGCGCCTCTCCGAATCTCCGGGGCTGAAGGAATAAATATTAATTTCTCGGCTATCTCACAGTCAGATAGGTGGGCATGTATCCAAAGATTAAAGCCAAGATATCTAGATCGATCGATCGAGCCCTTTTGTGCATTAGCGTGTTTGGCAGACCAGGGTCAATTTCCGACTTCCAACTTCCAAGCGTCTGCAACTTTCGAATTCTCTTGATCGCGCCCTCGATCGGTGGTGTCCAAGCGCATTTTCAGGGAGATCCAAAAGGGCAAAAGGATGATTTTGTTGTTTTCGTGGCGCTTTCTTGGAGTTTCCTTGGAGGCTTTCCTCTTGAGGGTGATAGGTTGAACGAAAAGCATAACGGATAGCGGGGACTCTTTCTCTCTCTCTGAAAATAAATAAAATTAAATTTGTGACAATTCCTGCGGTACAGGCCCGATTGTTTTTCCTATGGTGGTTCTGGTTCGCATGCGAAAACCCTTGCAAGCTACTACGAAGCGAAAGTTAAGCTGTGATATTGTTGATATTACGCTCCTGCATAAAAGCACTAAAAAGAAAAAGTTACACAGCTTGGCTATAAGCACACAAATATATATATCTTTACCATTGTCCTGTGAAAAGATGTAGTAGGCATATGACCGGATCTCATTTACCCTAGGGACTTCAATGCGGCCACCGCATAGAAACATGGCCAGGTTATGGCACCAATTTTTGGTCCTCTGCGCTGTGCTTCCTTCTTGTCTTGCCCTGCCACCACCTTCACCAGCAGTAGAAGCCAAAACCTACAAGAAAAAGAATGTCCTCAGGACTAAGATTGCGATCCTCGGAGGGGGCATGGCGGGGATAACAGCTGCCAAAACCCTCGCCAACGAGCTTGACATTACGGATTTCCTCGTCATCGAAGCTCGCCACGAGCTTGGAGGCCGTGTCCAGAACGTTCTGATCGATGACAAGTATTCCGTCGAGATTGGAGCCAATTGGGTACAGGGCCTCGGGACGAATCCAATCTGGTCGCTCGCACAGAAATACGGCATCAAGAATATATATTCGAATTGGTCCGATATCTCTTACTTTGATCACAAGGGATCGCAGGGCGTTGGCGGGTTGACAGAAAAGGCGATCGATCGCTTCGACGGACCCGTGTTCGGCACGTTTGAAGAAACGGCAAAGATTAACAATGCCACAGGGTTAGCCGATACGGATATGAAGTCTGCTCTGAGACGGACCGGATGGCTGGGTGAAACTCCTGCCGAATGGGCCGCAGAGTATTTGGCTTTCGATTGGGAGCAGGCAGAGCCTCCTAGTTATTCGAGTTTTTATCACTTTGTGCAGAGTTATGTCGCCAACTTTGTTGAAGTTGGAAATTCCGACAACAATTTCGCTGTGGAACCAAAAGGTACGCAACTTGCATTGACGGCTGCAACACGAAGCCTTTGCAACAAGATCTGGCCTCAGCTGGCTAGATCTAGATCATGACTTTTTTTAAAAAAAAAACTCACAACAAAAACTAAGATATCTAACCATTTTTTGTGTAACCAGGATTCAAGCAGATTGTCTGGGGCCAAGCGAAGGAGATCTCTAACTTCAACAAAAAGGTACTCTACAATCACACCGTCAAAACGATCGAATATTCCGGCTCCGGCGTCACCATCAAAACCAAAAACGGAGTCACAATCGAAGCCGACTACGCCATCTGCACTTTTTCGTAAGAGAAACCCGTCCAAGTCCCGAAACCTAACCTTCCGATTGATACTAATTGATACACGATAAAAATTATTATAATACTATCAGAGCCGGTGTCCTACAACACAAAGATGTCAAATTCATCCCACCATTTCCCGAATGGAAGTCCTCCGCGATCTCCCAGCTGCACATGGGCACATACACCAAGATATTTGCCCAATTCCCTTCCGTCTTCTGGAACGCCACCCAATTCATCGTCTACACCGACCCGATAGAGCGAGGATACTACACCGTATGGCAAAGCGTTGACGTTGAGGGTTTCCTTCCTGGGTATGTATACGCTTCCCGTGACATGCAGAACCTACGCATACATACATCACATACATACGTATACATAAATTCGCATCACGAACGATACGCTAACGATATACCCCCAGGAGCAAAATACTATTCGCAACCCTAACCTCAGATCAAGCCTACCGCGCCGAACACCAATCCGACGCAGAAGTGCAAGCCGACTTTATGAAAGTCCTCCGCTCAATGTACGGCCCAGAAATCCCAGACCCGATCAACTTCCTCGTACCCCGGTGGACGCAAAACCCTTTATTCCGGGGAACCTTCAGCAACTGGGGCGCCGGCGTGACGGTAGAGCAATTCGACAACGTGAGGGCCCCGCTGGGCTCGAAGAACGATGACATCAGCAGTACAAAGCAAGGCGGTGGAGGTGACAGGTTATGGTTCGCCGGGGAGCACACGAGTCGAAAGTACTTTGGTTTCCTGCAAGGGGCGTATTATTCCGGTTTGAAGGTGGCGCATCATGTGGCGGATTGTATTCATAATCATTGCTTCCAGTCGAGGAAGACGGTACAGCTTGCTCAACAGATCGAGGAGCCGCCGGTCGAATACCCCATTGTGAAGATGTTGAAGCAGAATGGGCGGAGGTGGTGAGGAGGAGGAGGAAGGTGGTTATATATATTATGAAACAATTGTAGATGTATACCTATGTACTTATTTATGTGTATGTGTACTTAGCTTAGCTTAGTCGATCGAGCTATAGTCTCTCTAATTATGAATGCGACGATGTATGAATGCTACTTTGCACGAGGCTTCTGATGGATAAGTTTCAATGACCTTCTTCACACTTAATTGACACGTCTTTGTTTCTACCGCGAGACGACGGGTTCCGAGCTGGCTCCGAGACTGGTTCCGAGGTTGCAATGCCGATTTTCCAACATGCCGAAATTCCCTTTTGGTTACAACAGCAACAACAGATCTAGAACTAGAAGGTCAGCTTGTGCTACATGAGAAAGTGAGACTAATATATAGGTCTTGTTGGATCGTAAGTCAAAAGAGTTTGGAGTTCCAAGATGGCAGGTGCGTGACCGCTGCAATTTCCATGTTGCGAGACAGCGGAAAGATATCTAATCTAGTGACATCGAATCTTGGGAACCGCTAACGGGTTATCCATGAACAGACAGACAGCCGAGAATACATAAATATAGATGAAGATGTATATTTTATCGATGCGATGAATATTTTATCTTGCGTAAGATTGAAATTACATAATCTCGCGCCAATGCCACGATGCAAACAATCCTCTCAGGCGACCATAATCTGCTCAGGCGATCATAATCCGCTCAGGCGATCATCATCCTCATCCTCTCCTCATCCTCTCCTCACCCTCTCCTCATCCTCATCCTCCTCACATCTCGTCCCCGGCCTCACCTCAGTTATCCCTCCTTTGTTCTAGTAACCACCATGTCTACCACCGAAAACAGCAAGGCCTTTGCAGTCCTGACAGACCGCCCGCTAAAGCATGAAGAGTCACACAAAACAGGCAACGAGACTATCAAAGGCAGCACATCCGCTGAAGCATTTGGGAGAACAGAAGTGCCGCCAGAGGTGCTCCAGGAACTCGAGGACCTTCAAACATCGAATCCAAGATTATGCCAAATTAAACTGGAGAATGCATTGGTATTCTCGTCTGAAAAACTCTCCGCCTTACTTCATCGGCTGGTGAGTCTTGAATCGGTCGACGAGTTGTGCCGTGAGCTCTTATCGGCGGATGAAGGCTTTGCGGACCTCTGGAAATTCAACAAGAATGGGACCCCACGCTTCAACGAGGTGCTGTCTCGGTCCATTCGAGAACAAATTATCCATCCTCTCACGTTGAGGTAGGTCCATATCCCTTGCTATCATATTGTAACGTCCTGACTTATGCGTTTAGAAACATTGCGACCTCTGGGTATTCCTCTGGAAAAGAAAAGGGCTTGGGAATATGGACGATGACCCACGAACGCATTCTCCCCACCGTACCGCCTGCCTTCGCCGATCTCCCGTGGATCAAAACTGGGATCGAACCCGATATCACCTTCACATACCTATCTCGGAGCTCTACTACTACTGCTGCTACAAAGGCACAAAACACCTGCTTTGATGCATCAAGTGGCGTAATATCCAGCGAAAAGCCAGCGGCCGCCACCGGGGAGGACATCATTCGCACCCAAGATTAGGGAACTCTTGGGGGGCATTATATCCTCACACGAAGATGGCATCGCGACGCATTACGCTATTACCACAGGACACAATATCGCCTTGGAATCCTGCGAATGTACGATATTTAATAATGAGTACAGGAAACGACGTGACCAACGGTGAGGTCGTCTGTAGGTCAGAGAATCTGGACTTCGCCGTTATCAAACTCAATGATGGCGGAAATTCCAATGTCTCAACCACAACCTCGCCACAAGTTAATAATCCAGAAGGAAGTCAAACTGCCGCCTTATTCGATCCGACTGAAAAATCAACTTGGACTACTTTCAAAATTCGATCCAAACAAATGGCCAACACGACCGGGTGTCGCAAAAGCGTGGACAATTCCGGAGCTAGACTTTTTCTCCATCAAGAAGAAGAAAGCCTACAGAGAAGGTGCATCTATCAGCACCAATGTCGGCGATTTTTCGGGAACGGTTACAGCTCGTGTTTCAGCCTCAAGGTAAGTGCTGAATATTATCTATTTTTGCTTACTGTATAGTGGCTTGCATATGATTGATGATAAGTGAATTTCAAGATTATGGCAGCATCGACTCACTCGGCATGGACGATCCCTTTGCGGACCTTGGTGATTCCGGTTCGTTGATTTATACTTATTAGGGAACTAGTGTACGATTTGGCGTTGAACTATATATTGTACTGAAATGCGAACCGAAATCAAATCTCCCCATTTCATCTTTTGTAAAGATATAATAGCCTTACCCTGCGCTCGTTGTCTACATGAGCGAAAGGGTTCACCGACATCTCTGCTTCGTGACCAATAAAAAAAAAAAAATCGCTTGGGCATGTTGATGGCTCGAAACCAACAGACGCAAAATTTTGGTGGTAAAGGAAGAAAGTTTAAGCAACAAAATGCAATAGAGTGGACGGGATACCCAAAAAGGTAATCGAAAAAGGGAAAAATAAGTAAAAAATAAGAATTTAAAAAAATTAATCTACAGCAAGAAATATTCGCGCCTCGTCACCGACGGCACTACTAGCTTCTCGATACGAGGCTTGTGTAAGGCAGAGCGGACGGGATACCCAATGTTCCTCGTTCTATGGCCGTAGATATCATTCATAGAACAAACCAACAATATAACCCCACAAAAACATGTCAACACAACAACTCAAAAAAACAATTTTGACAGAATCAAGCAAGCAAGTGTATACGGATATCTTTTCGTGAACAGTTAACAAGGAATGCCGACAGTAAAAAGAAAGTAAAGAAGGCAACCCGACTAGACAATAGTGCCAAAAAAACGAACGGACAGAAAGTATAGAACAGTATCAAGGAAACGTGCTTATCTAAAGAATCAAGTAGAGCTGCAAATAGAAAGGTAACAATCACAACATCCTCACCCCAGTCTCCCCTCACGAGCTCCACGGCTCTCTCTTACGTACTCACAAGCTCTTCTTGTCAACCCCATTCGACACCACTCCATTACCGTTCCCGTTAGCGTGCCCGTTTCCATTACCATTAAGTTGCACATCCGACCCGCTCCATGTATTCAACCTATCGAAGAACTTGGAGAACACATCCGCCTACACCGCACCAAACCACCAATGTCAGCTTCTATACTCACGATAACGCCCACAAGCACCACACCGCAGAGCAGAACTAAAGCGAAAGGAGATCAAAGAGATCAAAAAAGGGGGGGTAGATATAAAAAGGGGACCAAGTCACTCACCACAAAAGTCTCATTCACCTTCGCCACCTTCTGGTGCTTAATCGTCAAACACCAAATATCCAAATAATCGCAGATATTCAAGACGACATCAAACACAAAGCTGCCGTAGACCCCATACGCACACCCCAGACACAAAAATACAAAGGGGATGGCATAATCATCCCCCAACGCACTCGGCCATCCGACGCCAAACTCCCTCGACAGCCAGGGTCCCACGGAGTCCATCGTGCCCAGGAAGATCGGGATGATTAGCACATTGAAGTAAGGGAACTTACTCTTCGTCAAATGCGCGGTAATTATCAATCCCACCTGGTACGCGAAGGATGCTCCGACGAAGAACATGAAGGGGATCAAGTGGTTGTGCAGGATATCCGGGCGGACGTATAGCCAGGTCGGTATCAGCACCCAGAGGGAGAAGAATGGGGCGAGGCCGAGCAGAGCAGGTCGAACGCGGAGTCCTGCTTCGCGACGTGCTTTGACAACGTTCATTGAGCTGTAGAGGTTATAGAAGCAGAGATATCAGCATCAGTATCAGCATATACGAAAGGGGGGCAAACAAAATAGGAAGAGTGGCTTTTCAAACCTCTGGTAAATGCTAAACCCCAAGATAATGCTCCCATACGCCAAATACGCCGAGATAAAGCTCATCTCATACAGATCCTCAGGAATCCAATCCCAATGCGGCACCCCAAGACTCCTCAACATGCTTCCATGCCAATAATAACCCCCCGTGAAAGTAGTAATCGCATAGACCATCACCACGGCCAATATCCCCTCAACGGGGCCGGACACGGGTCCCAAGTACAGCGTATGCGTATGATATTCCTCCCACGTAGTCAGATAAAACGAACACAGACTCGCAAACAACGTCAGCACCGTCTGCCAGCTATACCCCAGGTTCACGGCGCCAGCGAAGATGACTACCTCAAGCGTGGTGTTACACGCGTCCACGCCGTGATCGAACAGCTCGCCGAGTGGGCCCGATTGCTTGGTGCGACGGGCTTGGCTGCCGTCCACAGCATCGAAGGATTGGTAGAGGAAGAGGCCTATAGCCCAGGAGGCGTAGACCCATGACGGGCAGTTCTGATCCAGGGTGGGGTTAAACCAGAGGAGTGTGGCGAGATTAATGATGACAAAGCTGAAGCCGGTGAGGGTTATCAGGTTTGGGGCCATGTTTATGGGGAACAGCTTGATGAATTGCGTCCAGAAGGGTTTTAGGACATATTTGGAGACGAGGGAGTGATCGACTCCGGAGTACTTGTACTCCTTGAGGTGGTGGAGTTTGGACTGGCGGATGTACATTTTGAACGTCGGCGTCGATGTCGATGTCGATGTCGATGTCGGTATATATCGATGCGATATACAACAGTTGCAACCGCGATATCTTCCCAAGCTAATTGATTAAGAAGCTTGTATGTATGGTAGAGTTCCGCCGTCCGTTGCCAGATTCGCGGAGAAATCGGCTAGCTATCGATCGACCGATCTATCGTGCTGATAGTGAACGATAGCGATAGCGGGTAGGTACACTTGAAGTAGCAAGTAGTGGCAGCCGACGATATCGATATCGATAGCCGTGAAAGATTTTTTCCCTTTCTCTTCCAGTGCAGTGGCAGCTGCAGCCTGCAGCTACAGTAACGTAGCGGGTAGCGCAGCGCAGCTCTTCCCCCCGGCCGACAAAAAGCTGAGCTGTACAGCAGCAACGGCCCCTGTCGCCCTCGACTCCATTAGTTAACTGGTCGGTACCCTGGCAGCTCTTCTCCATCGCGGGGTAAACAAGTAGAAAGGTACTTACTTACTTATTCACCGATTTTGCTACGTTGTCCACTCGTGTATATCGCGCACGTCCGACCGATAGGAGTAAGTCGTTATTACTTTTGATGTTTGTTGCAGCAACTCGGGTGTAAATGAATGGAGATTACGGGAGAAGCTGGAAGTGTGCTGTTGTCATATTTTTTCGGGCACACGACTTTTTTTGTTCTTTTTTTTTTTTTTCTTTCCTCGGCCAGGCAGGCAGCTAGCTAAAGCTCCGACGACATCACAACAATAAATGTGACGTCAAACCTACAGCATGTTTGTTTTCCCACCACCAGTGCTAGATCCAAGAAAAAACTTTTTCCCACGTGAATATGCCAAATCGGACTGATTCGGTCATTCGCAGGCTGCAGCCCGCACGGGCAGCTGCTCCGAGAACGAAAAGAAAAAAATTAATCCTCCGTGATAGCCCGGCCGGGTCGATGCAGCCAGCACTGATACCCGTGCGGTATCTATCTACTTAGTATCTATCTATCACGCCATGCCGTCTGTATACACCGAAGAGAGGATCGAGTAACATAGTAGTATATGGTATATGGTATTGTATTTGTAGTGTAGCAATATGTACAAAAACAGCCCGAAAATAACTATAAATGAACAAAAAAGAGAAGAAGAAAAGAGGATACTGCAGACGAGGTATACGATTCAACAAAAGGGACACACGAAAAGAAAGCACACCTAAGAGGAGCCTCCCAACATAATAATAAAAAAACATCGGAATGTAAAAGAAAGCAAGTAGACAAAAATTGAAAAGGAAAGAGATCAAGAAAATCCTCCGCTTCAAACCCCCTTTTAAACAACCGGCAGCAGGCTCCCAAAATTTTTAAGTGTTTTCTTTTCAACATATAGCTAAGTGTATGTATGTATGGAACTCCAGATATATTTCCGACAGTGAATCAAACCAGCACCGCCCAAAAACACACCAAAGACACAAAGGAACATGGTTTTTTAACCAAGGGAATACAGTATTCACAAGGGCAGGAAGAGGCTTCGTCATTCCCTTCAAGCCGTAGTCGTCATCACACCAAAGGAGCGACGGGTACGCAGGGGGAAGCACGGTAGCGAGAGTGACGGTGCGGGCGGGCGGGTGCTAGGCGTGTATGGTATGGTGATAGACATAATGGAAAGTAGATTTTTTAGAAAAACATGAGCAAAATAAAAGAGACAGGCTGTAGAAAGGGCCAGGAGAAGGACCACAGGAAAAGAGAAGAAACAACCCGAGCAGAGAGAACAAAGGATAAAAGTATAGAATCAAGAAAGGGACCCATCCGTAAACCACAAAGGAAAAAAAATTGTGGAAGCTGTCCACTATAGATACAAAAGAATGCTCAGACATAGCTGTCGGAATTAGAATGTAATATAATATCCGGCGACGGATCAGAAGCGAAGACGCACAAGAGAAAAAAAAAGAAGTTAACACCCGCAAAGAAAGACGGTGCTGAAGAACGGACAAGTAAACAAAACCATAACAGGTGAGGTCACTCTATGGGACTGCAGAACCATCGGTCGCAAGCATGGCCTCAGCGCCGCCCTACGGCTTCTCGCCCTTGGTCCAGCTATTCAGCACCACCATCACAGTGACGCCGACAACTACTACCCCGAAGAAACTGGCAAACGGCGTACCGTAATGCCGCTGCTGTGTGAGCAGGCTTCTGTTCTTCGTCGCTAGCGCTGTGCTCGCGCTGCCATTCTCTATCCTCTGAGAGTCCTTCTCCTTGCCGCCCTTAACGGGGGTGTGGACACCGTTGGGGATCTTCTGGCCTTCCTTTTCCTTCTTCTTCTGTTCGCGCATCGCCTTCTCCAGCGCCTTCTCGGCCTTGATTCGGGATTCTTCTTCCTTCTTCTTTTCCTCCACAAGCTGGGAGATTGTCTTTTGCACAGACGACTTTTCCGTGTCGGACCTCTGCAGCGACTGCTTGAGGCTCTCGATTTCAGCTTGGGCGGCTACGAGATCGGCCATGAACTTGTCCAGTTTGATTTGCATGTCATTGTCAACTAGCGTCGAGTTAGCATCAAACACTGCATGAAATATGGAAACATGAAGAAAAACAAGTGAAGGGTACATACCAACGACAGGCTCGGGGGTTAGGGCCTTCTCACGGCTCTCACCGACATCCAGAACGTCAGGGAGTAGTTCCCGAAGTCCATCTTCCTCAAGAACAACGGGCACCTTGACGACTTCACTCTCCGGCATCTGACCAGCCTTCAACGCATTAGTAGCCAACTCCAGCTTCTCGATCCGCCCTTCGGCAACCTCTCTAGCTAATCGCTCCTTCAGGAGGTTGTCTTCAAGCTCCTTGACCCTCAGCGACTTTGCCTCTAAATCCCTCTTGGTGTCCGCGAGCACGGCTACGAGCGACAGGATCTGTGACGGCGGCTTGCCGGGGAATCTTGTCTGCGTCCAGCTTTCAATTTGCTCGATCGGAACCGGGAGCTCGGCATCATCGACAGGAGCGGGAGCGGCTTCGTTCGAATCATTGTCAACCTCAGCTTGCGGCTGAGGCTGCGAGTGGGTGACTTCTCCGTTGACCAGTGGTTTGCTATCCTCAAGCAGCAGTTGTTTCGGCTGCGTAAGAACCATATCAAAAAAGTCGTGGGCTTTCTTCAACTCCGATTGCTGCTGACGAGCCTGCTGCATCTCGTACTATATACCGGAAGAACGTCATGTTAGCCAGAAAACCCAATTAAAATAAAAAGTAGTGTGGAATCAGATTGGAGTGAACGGACGTTAAGGCGCTTAGCGATAGCTTCGATGGTAATCGGCATACCCGCCATCAACTGATTTCCCTGCCTCTGAATCCCCACCAGGCCGTTCGGCAAGAAGGCCATGGGTCCACCTCTGGATGTCTGCGAATTGCTCCTCCCGCGGCCGCTCGTCACACTGGTAACCGTCTGCACGTGGTTGAGAGGTGGGGCCATGAGCCCACCGCCGACCGTGGGATCGATATCGCCAAAGTTCAAATCAAAGTTGCCGGCATTACCGACGGAGTTCTGCGTCTGGTGGAATCCCGCGTGTTGGACTCTCGCGGCGACCTTGTGGTGGACGATGGTCTTGTTGTCTTCGCCGACAATGTCGATGCCGAGTTCCAGAATATCTTCCGCGCGGATCTCATGGGGTTCGCTATCTCTGTTTTCCGGGGACAGTCTTGTGCCATTGACAAAAGTTCCGTTGGAGGATTTGACATCGCGGATGAAGACTCTGCCGGTTCCCTTTTCCGCCCAAACTTCAGCGTGTTGGCGAGAGAGGACCTTGGAGTCGAAGAAGCCGTTGGATTGCGTGGGGACCGTCTTGGCGTTGGTCTGACGACCGATGCGGAGGACATCGGGGTAGAAGGGTAGTGGGATGACTTTGCGTTCAAAGGTGCCGTTGAGAGGCAGGAGCATCAAAAAGGAGCCGCCTGGAGGGGGGAGATTGATATCAGCGTTGGACTCTCGAGTGGGAGGATGCATGATTCGCGATGTCACTAGTTTTTGAAGAAAACAAAAAAAAAAAAAAAAACAAAGATTGCGATAGGAGGTTTACTCACCAGCGCCACCGTTCGAGATGGCAGCGTTGAGGGCGGTGGAGGCGTTTCCGCTGTTCTTCATGTTGTTTTCACGGCCACCGACGCCGTTTCTCGCAGCTTTGTTCCGTTTCCCGCCGGGACCCCAGGAAGGGCCGTTGGAGACGGTATTGGTCGCAGAATTGATGGGAGTGCTGGGTTCGGAATTGTTTGGGGAAGGGTTGGAGGAGGCGGGAGTGGAAGTTGTTGTTGTTGAGCCGGACATTGTGGCGGTGGAGGAGATGGAGGAGATGGAGGAAGAGTTTGAAGCGCTGGAGGAAGGTCTTGGAGGCAGCTGGTGATGAAGCTGCAACTGCTGTTGATGCTGTTGCTGTTGCTGTTGATGCTGCTGTTGCTGCTGCTGTTGATGTTGATGCTGCTGCTGCTGCTGGCTGAGGGAGAGCTTCTGGGCGGAGAGTAAGGAGGCGGCTGTCGACGAAGCCGACGAGGAGAGCTGTGGCGATTGAGACTGCGATAGCGAAGACTGGGGGAGAGCGCTCTGGGACTTTGAGCGGGGAGGCATCAGCAGACGGGAGACCTCGTCGGGAGTCATTTGGGCATGCATCGACGAGGCGCCGTTAGTCCATGTCGACCGCGGAAACGACGGCGGCGACGCAGCGACGGCGGTCATCTCGATTAAAGTTGTGTTTTTGGTGTGGTGTTGTGGTCGGTCGTTCTTAGCAGCAGCTGCTGGCCAAACCACCCGCAGGAATTTCGCCTGGCCGCTTCCAGAAAAACACTACAGGAAGGAAATAGCAGCAAAGCAGTCGGGGAATGAGGACCCGAGAGAGAAAACAAAAACTATAAAATATGCGTATTGCTCGTGATCCGGCGTGGTCGGCCTGTTCCTGTCTCTGTTCCTGTCCTGTCGACACCCAGCGACGACGACGTGATGATAGTAGTAGTGATGATGATATGTCTGTCCCGTTCTGCAGTTATCCCTTTTCCGATCCTACAGATCTCGATTTCGATCTCCCGACCAGACTAACGAGAAAAAACCCCCAGTCTAGACTACCGTCGAGCACCCTGAAATACGGTCCTTCTGTCGCCTTGGGTCGTCGCAGTAAAATCGCCGGGGATGGTCCGTCCGACGGGGAGGTTGAGCGTTCGGGGGTGATGATGATGATACGATATCCAGCCGTCTGCGTGTTGTTGGCTATCCTTCTCACTCGACAGTCGAAGAAAAAAAGGTCTTAGTTGTTCTTTCGCCTATTCGTGCCCGTTTCCCCAAAATGCAGAAGAAAAATAAAATAAAAAATAAAAATAATAAGCTGGCCCCAAACTACTATGGACTATAGCGGTGTTATGCTATAACCTTTGCCTTCCGCTTTGTCGCTGCTGTATCCCAAACCAAAGCTACGTGGGTCGTCAATAATATAATCTGTCGTGAAGTAGTCGGGTGTGTGTGTGTGTGTGTGTGTGTGTGTGTGTGTAAATGTAGGTGTTTGTAAAAGTGTGTCTGTCTGTCTGTCGTAGCTGCAGCCCAGGCGATTAAATTCGATTCGCCGATGGGGCCCGTTTAAGAGCAAAAGTAAAGGTAAAAGGTAAAAGTAAAAGCGAAAAAGAAAAAGGGTATAAAATAGAAATAACAAGTTGTATATCTTCCGGGTCTTCTCTCGACAACGCAAAACCCGCCGGGAAAAAATCAAATCAAATCCAAATCTAATCCAAGAACAGAACTAGAACGCCCGCTGCGCTGTGCTGTTCGACCCCGGCACCTCCAGCCAGGCGCCCGAAAAAAGACAACTACGTAGCGTAGATGAACAGGAGATAGAGACGAGGGGAAGAGGGAAGAGGAGGAATAATAAGAAGAGAGAGAGCAGACCGGCGTGTGTATATAGTCGCGAAGGAAAAACGTTACGTTACGTTACGTTAAAAACACTGCACTCTGACCTGACCGACTGATTACTCCTTTCGCCCCCCAAGACGTAATAATCAAGAAAGATTCAATCAATCAAATAAAACAACAAAATAGAAAAGAAGAGAAACAGAACCAGACCGAGTTCCACAGCTGGTTGCAAATGAAGCGGACCTTTTGCGTCGCTAGCCCAGCTTTAGTGCTGCTTAGCCTCCCAGCTACCGGCACCCCGAAAGCTGTAGCGGTGGTGGATATGTGCGCAATAATGTGGCGAGATATCTTCCTTTCGCGCCTGCCGGGTCTCCCTCCACTACTCTTTTGCTCTTTTCGCCCGAATAGAGCTCCCCTCTAATTTGAAAAAAATGTGGTGCGAAATACTAGATCCGGTATGGTCTCTCGTCTGTTGTATTTACTTTCTTTCTTAATATCGTTCGTCGAATGTTCAACAGGCCTTTCTTTGGCTTGTAACGTCAGAACCAAAGGATAAATAAAAAGGCACCAGTTCGTTCGTCCCTCGCATAACCCGCACACGAAAATTAACCCGAGCACAAGCCGGCGGGAAAAAAAAAGTAACAAAAAATATCGAAAGTCGGGGAAACCGGAATTTAAAAAATGGGAGCAAGTGGGAACAGCAGGGAACAGAAAAACAAGTATGTAAATAAGCAGTATAAGAAGTAAGTAACTGAGAATATGTATATTGTATATACGGGCGTATCTAAGAGAACCGGTCGACCCTGCGGCTGTTTGCACCGCTGCCGCTCGTCGCTGTGAAGAAGGGCGGGAGAAAGAAAAAGGAAGAGAGACAAACCAGCATCCCAAAAATAGGAGACCGCAGAAACTAAACCTAGCTCACACCACACACCACACGCACACCCAATGAAAACAAAAACCCCACAGTTCCGTCGAGCTTGCCTCCACCGCACTATGGGCCCACCGACATAATATCAGTAAGGGAACAGGTTTGCCGGAAGCGAAAATTTTTTCTCCATAGGAAAAAAAAAAAAAAAAAAAGAGACCAGACCCTCCGCAGGAATTTTCCAGTCCGTCAGGGAGTTCGAAGGGAGGGAAGGAAAATACGCATGCCGGACCCCCCATCGAGCATGCCCACCGCCCTGGTGATTGGCGAGCACAGCATTCACTTCGCATGTGCCAGCTGCAGAATGAACGAAACGACCAAGTCCCTTCCCATCCATATACATCCTATGATTTCATTCATTATGTTTAACGGCCGTGCTTGCCATGCCATGCCACGACTTACCACACCGCCGGGGCGAGCAAAGCAGGCACCTCCGGCCTGCATATGATGACCTTTCAGCTTATTCGCTGTGGGAAAGAGGCAAGAGAGACCCCGGGCCCTCCTCGACCCTCTTTCGCACATGGTAAAACTGTATCTGTATCTGCACGGCCTCGCGATCCCCTCCAATCGGCGCACGCTCGTGAGCACTGATTGCAGTTAACAAAAGACTAGTCGACGAACAAGCGAGAGTCCGCCGCATGGCCATCCGAGCTTGTCACTGGACGACTCTTTTGATGCGTACATGTACATGCGTTCATAGCTGCTTGCCAGAACTAACTGATTGACTGACCGTCGAGGTACGGTAGACGGCTCATCGCTTCATGCATGATGGGAGCCGAGGGGCAGCTGGAGATAAAGATACAGATCCATCCATCCATCCCCTCATCGGTGACCATCTATTCGCTCCGGCTCCATTCCGTGTATACTAAGCTCCGGGGGCGGCTCATGCATCTGGATTGAAGGAGTATTCGAGTCGCAGTTGTGCATGCCGGGATATACTTATACATATATCCTTAAATGCTTACTCTTATAGCTGAGCTACCTTGTGTACTTCAAGTACTTACTTACTTTCTTACCTACGTCTTACGTACCCGTATATTATAACGATAATTGTAAATGTGATAGTAGTGTCGATACTCACACTAAACTACCATGTCGTCGCTCGAAACTTGCTAAACCAACCTAATCTGTCTCTTCGGTGACGATTCATTGCATCCACATCTACTTTACCCACATGATAGCGTCGCAGAGCTGTCAACGGCACAGCGACCAAGCGTCTCCCCGTCCACGGGCAGACAGGCAGCAGCAGCTCACCCTGCCTTGAATCGTTAATAATTTCATTTATATTCCTAAAACCACTGCACATGAAACCGCCAAAGCAAAGTCCGGGGAAAATATCAAAGGGGGGCAATATTAGCCAGAGAGAGGGGGGGAGGTACTGCTGACAGACGGACCAGACAGACACCACACGCGGACAAGCATTTACAGGGTCCCGGAAGGAGATAGATAGCGGGGGGGGTTGAAGTGGGAAAAAAATCAGCCAGCGGAAGGTCAGATCTGGAAGCAGGCTAAAAACAGAACCGCAGAAAGTGGAAAAGGGTAGAGAAAAAAGGGGGTCCTAGCTCGCTCACCCAGACTTTGTCGTCCCCCAATATGGAGAGTAACCCTTATTTTCGATTCTCTCATTCTCGGTAATTCTGACAGCAAGCGGCACAACCTGCAACATCCCTAAGTAATAAGCCTAACCCACAAACATGCAATTCTAACGCGTTGGAACAAAATTAAGGTGCAATTGTCGCGATCAGATAACGCTTGCGGGTGTAATAGATAGAGACTCCTGCTTGAGATTGTCAAGAGTCAAATCAAACCGGCATCACCAAAAACGAAACGAATCTCTCATAGGCGCCCCGATGTGCGCACGCGACCTCTCTCCCTCTCTCCCTCTTCCTCATTCATTACATACAATTTGCAAGATGCATCCCCCGCGCGACACACATAAGAACTTGCAAGCATCTTCCCGTCGCAACAACAACAATAACATAATAATAATATCGATCCTTTCCGGCTCCCACCTCCCCTTACCTACCTCTCTAAGCTTACTCCGGACTTACAAAACAGCAACGTTATAATTTTAAGTGAGGTACCAAACTTAGGTACCAAAACCGTCACGTCAAACAAAGTAGTACTCCGGCATGCGCATGCATCCAACTTTACCTTCTGGGTATAAGTGAAGTTTACTCTGTGACCCCCTCGTGCGACGGTACCTCAAAGATCGAAAACATAAACATGACCTGCATCCGCGTCGTTGCTCGTAACGTAACTTTAATATTCGTAGATTCGATATGTCCGGCCGCCGCACCGGTCAGTATACTATACTATTCTAGTACTAGAAGTCAGGAATGCAATGCTGCACTATGCTATACAATCGCGGCTAGCTAGCAATTGCGCAATTGATTCCAGATGCCCTGCCTAGATAGATGCTCCATTCGACCCTCCGTTTCACCCCGCAGGGCGGGAGAAGTCTGATCTGCCCTTGTTACATTATTTACCCACATATAACTAAGTACTTACTTACTTGATTATAAGGGACTTCAGCGACAAAGCGCACTACCCGAGTAAGGTACCCTCCACATACACACCGGTCCTTGAATGTACGCACCCACATGTATACATATGTATCCAAGGTAATGTGACCTACCCCGGCCTGCAATTGCAAGCAAGCAAGCAGAGCACGAATGAAATACGGAGATACCACCGTACTGCACCGCACCCGCACTCGTCCGGTCTTTACCAGACGGCAATGATATGCAGCATGCAATTATCCTGCTGCAGGATCAACCTAGGATGGTTGCGCCACGGCCGGCCGCCGCGCCGGGGGGTGGAAGGAAGGAACAATACGGTAGATGGTTTGGCTCAGCCCAGCGGGCATGTAAAGGAGCGGGCGAACGAGGGAGTACATTGAGCGAGCGAGTGAGTGGTACGGGGGAAAAAAAGGTGTGATTTTTGTACAGCACGTATAATGCCTGCGTAGGCGCATCGTATCAGGTAGGGGTATATTCTGTGCGACGTGGATTGTGTGCATTTACCCTGTCCTGCCCATTCGATCGTCCCATCCAATCCAAATCCAATGCAACTCTATCGATCGAAGGCAGGGGGCTACCGGCTCCCACCTCTAGTCTCAGGGACGGGCTGTCCTCTAGACTGACTCTAGAAGCAAGGAGTAAGAAAAAAAAATAAGGAACGAAGGAAAGGAAAGGAAACTCAAAGGTAACACCGATACGATACGGGCAGGTTCCAGAGAGGGAAAGGGCTTGGCGGATCGCATCCAAATCGAAAAATCGATTAAATCGAATCTAACCACTTGCAACCAACGAAAACTGTTGGAAATTGTGGTGGCAACGCGAATGCATGGTAACGACCTTTATTATGCGTATATACACCTATATTTTTATATTATTACATGCAGGCACCGCACTGCAGTATAGTACACTAGTACTAGCACTAGTCGCGTTATAATTTAGGATTTGTGGAGGATTATTGTAATTAAAGATGTGACGGTGGCTTCGAAAGCCACATGCATATTTACCTACTTATATACGGCAGCGCGTCAGGTGAGTTGCTATAGCTTCCGTTATTTTATATCGGCATTGACCGGCCATTCGCTGTCCCCTACCCGGTTCTGCCTGCCCTGGCCTGGCCTAGCTAGCCGTTGCTGTTGTCCGCTATGGCCTTCGATGCAACCACCTCGAGCCTTGAGTGCGTACCTACATCTTCTCCTCCTCCTCCTCCTCCTTCGGCAGACGTGCATATGGATGTATACGAATCGGCGTGGATAGATGCAACGATAACGGCACGGCTAGGTTCCCATTGAAACGGCAGCAGCGACGGCACGGCGCATTCTGCACGATATCCTACCCCGCGTTTTCAAGGGCAGTCTATGAGATGAAGCTAGGCACAACAATAATATATGGCTTCCTCAGTATAGTACAATCTAGCTCTAGCCAACCAAAGCATATCGCAAGTAACGACTTATCATTCTAGATCATCACCAACCGATGACCCCCCAACCCAAATAAAAGCGCTATAGATCTAGATCTAAAGAAACGGCGATAAGACCAGTTGCTACCATAATATGCGTGTGTATATTCCATCCATCCGCCGTATATGCTAACCTGAATGAACAACAACCACCGTGTCAGACTTTGCGATTTCAAGTCAAGCACATAATGAAAACCACTATCAAGAAGCAGTTGAACCGAACCCTCATCTACCTGGTCGATATCGTATCGGGGAACCCCAACGAACGAGCCCCCAGATACTCCACCCTCCTGCGCCTAGAGCTACCATACATACATACTTTTTGTATATATACATCACCCATGCAAACAAACAAAAACACCAGAGCAAGCGCATAAGCTACTTACTTGAGCTACTTTAGCCACTAAGCTTCCATACCCACAAGCAAATAACCATGGCGATGTGGCAGACATCTTACAGACCAGCCACAGGTCCTCATCATGTGCTGGCCAGCGCAGCCAGACACCATACCATGGAGCCAGTAATCCAGGCCCCAGCCAGCACATGCAGAAACGACGGTTCCGTATGCACGAATGCCACCCGCAATATCATCCAGTATAATACGTCGAGAATCCCCAACAACAACAACAACATACAATCGATCCATCCGTTAGAGAATTCTTAAAAAGCTTTACTGCTTCAAAAAGAAGAAAAGACTCAAACAAAAGGCTAGCGCGGGACGCCAGAGCAGGAGCGTCGATTGGGCGTAATGGGAATATCTTTGTTACTGGCCTCGCGCCCAAAGGCGGGAGGCCCGGCCGCAGCCAAAAGCACATGTTGTCCCTGCTATTGCTCCTGCTCTGGCGTCCCGTCGAGCCGCAGCGCTGCCGAACCCATGAAGTCTTGGTGGAGGGATATCCATCCCCTTCCCCGCTATGCGAGGCTGGTGACGTGAGCTAGCTTTGCGCTTCGACTTCCTTCGCGCGAGCGACTAAATTAAGCTGGCCCGAATATCGGCCGCCACCACGATCAACAGTCAGTCATGGTAAAGGCGTCGAACGACCGGTGACGCATCGCAATACCGTCAATGGCAGTCACCGCACGCAGTCTCGTTATGTTCTGCCACGTGAATTAGGTGTTTCCCTCCTATTCACATGCTTTATTAGCTAACAATCTTTAAGCAGTCACTTCAAGCTGTTGGAAATGCGATCCAAAAAAAACCAAAAGGCAGCCCGCAACTTACAAACTTATCGTCAACCGACGAACTGCAACCAGTGGACGCGGACTCCTGTTAGAGCGCAGCAGAACGGGCTACGCGCACGGAAGTCCATCGATCCAGTCAAGCTGGAGATTGAAACCATCCCAAACGATTGTTTCTTCATCTTCCCAGCCCCTAAAGCATCAACGATGAGGAGACACTTCAACGTCCAGGCCAGCAAAAGCCGTTCGCTCATGCAAGCCAGCCGTCTCTTATTGTCACATATTTTCTATCAGACAACCAATTAGCAACTGAAGGTTACCATATCATCGATCATCGAACGGATAAGGTCTTTGCAGTCATTACCTTACAGCATGGGTGGAAGCGAGCCAGCCCGATAATACTATGGAGCTCGTGTCCCAGCCCGCCTATTCAACTAATTTTTATCTGCAAGCCGTACAAGTGCAGATGAAGCAGTTCTTCATACATCTACTGATATCGAATCAAGTCAGTGATACACCGTTCGCACGAAAGGGTAGCAGAAAACCTCAACGCCTTACCTGAAAGAGTGAAGAGCCGAGCACTTGAAAAAAAAAAAAGTGACATAAACTTGCCGGTACGGCGAGATGTGGACTGTCTTTCTTCAACAGTAAGATATTCCAGAATATCATGTTGCACGGCCTTTCTAGAGTTTGCCGCAGGACTAGTCAAGGTGGATGAGGAGGAAGAAGGAAGAAAAAAGAGAGGAAGTTACAACTGCAGAGGGCGGTTTATATAGGCTCCTGCCAGCTATGGCGTGAATCTTTCACGGGCTGCGGCAGCATCTAGAAGTATTGATAGGCGGGGTTTGGCATCTCCATGTTTGGGGAGCGTGGGGTGTATAAGGCACTTCTGAGCCTATGACTACATCCTCGGATATAGGGCTTGCAGGGCATCCAATGAGCCGGAGGCAGGGAAGAATGATGACCTCACGCTCCTAGGATTCTGAGAACCCCGCGGGGTCAGTTCGAGCTATCTTCTAATCGGGTTTTTGATCAGCATTACGATTGGTTAGTGATACGAGGCGTCGGATTATCTTCAAAGAAACTATGCTACAATTCTCGTTCACGGCCGTGTCCGCTACGGAACAAAGCTGTTTTCGCATCTCTGTATTGAACATCTAGGGCTGGACAATGATATAGATTATTTTACAGACACGACATCCCTCAAAAGAGACTCGTGATGTAGCCAAAGAGGCGTCAGGATAAATATGTACAGATATATAATTGTTCTTACAAATACAACGTGAAGTTAAGCTATGTTAAAGTGAAGCAATGTAGAGCTGGAAAAGGGAACATAAAAGCGTCCCACAATATTCCCGCAATACAAGATAATAATGATGTTCAATTTCAATTACTTCGCCGTCATCGTACATGTTTTGCCGTCGAAAGGGGTGGATATTAAGCGCAACGTATCTATAATCCAGAACACGCTACGGCTACGGTGGAGTGAGCGGTTGGTCCTGCGGAGTTGAGTCAGGTCGGTAAGGGTGCTGCTATACCCAAGATTTGAATGATTCGAATTGAGCGGAGGTAGAATTGTGTACTATTTGAGTGCCATGTCGTCAATCCCACCGCCGTTTCTCCACCCGCTCGACGGGCACAATGATCGGTCGGTTCCCCAGGCCGTATCGCTCCTGTCGCCGCAGCGCCTGCGCAAAGGCAAGTGTGCTGCGCTCATCGTAAGGTTGCGTTCGGATTGCTGTCCCGATCGACATGAAGAAACTGTGTAGTGATAGTCAGCAAATGCTAGCTTGATGATGTAACGGTGGTGATGGTGGTGGTGACTGTTGTACGCACCCAAAGGTGGCCGCCGAACCAGCCATATACTGTCCTAACGACCGGAAGACGCCGTTAGGGCCTGCGCCATAGCGGAAGATGTTGTAGCCGCCAAAGATGAAGCCAATGATCAGGCCGACGGCTAGGTGGATAGGACGTTAGTATGCTGTATGGGTAGCTGGAAAGGCTGTCATGGAGGGCTTTTCTGAGGTCGGGCTATGGATAGTCGGCGATATTTGGGCGTATGGAGCAACGTACATGTTCCCATCATCATACCTAGTTTCACTATCGAGCCGCAATATAACAGTTAGTATTCCGCGCACAATTCTTTGGAGGTGGCTAACCTCGGCTCGCGGAGATAGAGGGACGTACTCTTATCGAACGTGGAGGGGCCGTGTTGGCCACCGCCGCCACCCGTGGGCACATTGACAGGTACCGGCATTGCAGTTACGAGCAGCTACCAGAGAATCAATTGAAAGGCGTCGGCGCAATGTAAAACCGAAACGTGGTGATGCCGAAGCTGGTAGGCGATGAGGGCGGAATGTGGGGTGTGGGTAGATTTTCGCGGGTTTTGAAGAGGATGGACGGAAGCGGGTTAGTTAATCAGGTAAGTTAGCTTACGCCACACAAAACATAGCGCCACCAGCCAGCCTGTGGCATCCAGTTACGACAACCACCAGCCAGCCTGCCTGCCTGCCTGCCCACTCCGCGTCTTGAGAGCTTCTCACTTCATCCATCTTTCAACGGCCTGGCAAACTGCAGCAATTTAATCCATTCCCGAAGCATCAGTTCTCTCGCAGGCGTGTACTCCACCGTAGCGTTACCATCTACCTTTGACGATATCGATACTTCCCCCGAACAGCACCACCACCACCACTACTACTACCACGCACCGATCACACGATGTCGGCTTCAGACGGCGTCATAAAAGCCGAGAAGGACTGGACGGAGACGCTGGACCAGCAGCTGCCGGATATAGAGAAGCTCGCAAAAGTACGTTTCAGATATCCATCTCCATCTCGGGTGGATGCTCCTAGCTGTCACCGTCCACTTTACCTAACCTGTTTGTACGCAGAGCAACCTCCCAGCCGCGCTCGAAAAGCTGCTCGCCCTGGAAAAGCAGACCCGCCAATCCTCAGATCTAAAGTCCACATCAAGGCTCTTAGTTCTCATCGTCACGCTATGCAAAGACGCCGGAGAATGGAAGCAGATGAACGAGAATGTGCAGCTGCTGGCGAAAAAGCACAGCCAGCTCAAGCAGGCCGTTACAAAGATGGTGCAGGTGGTCATGGAGTTCTTAGATGACGCGCCGGATCTGGATACCAAGCTGGAAGTTATCGAAGCTTTGAGGAACGTCACGGAAGGCAAGGTGCGGATTATACATATACATTACACCACCCTCATCGCATTCCCATCTGGGTGGTGGTGGTGGGGGAGATTGGAAATTTATCATGATTGGCTAAAACGCGAGTTACTGCGGCCACTAGATCTTTGTCGAAGTCGAACGCGCCCGGATAACGCGCATCCTCTCATCAATCAAGAAATCGCAGGGCGATCTGGCCGCAGCGACGGAAATCCTCTGCGAGCTGCAAGTCGAAACATTCGGGTCTATGGACCGTCGTGAAAAGACCGAATTCATCCTGGAGCAAGTTGGTCTGTGCATCGAAAACGGCGACTGGACGCAAGCTGCTATCCTGTCGCGCAAAATCTCCACCAGATTCCTAAAGGACAAGTCCGCATCCGACCTTAAGCTCCGCTACTACGAGCAACAGATCAACCTTGCCAAGAACGATGACAAGTACCTCGACGCGTGCAAGCACTATTGGGAGGTCTACGACACGGAAGAAGTGAAGGAAGACCCCAAGAAGTGGCAAGCAGTGCTGAAGCGCCTCGTGTACTACGTGCTGTTGGCACCATACGACAATGAACAGTCGGATCTGCTGCACCGCATCTCGCAGCTGCCAAAGCTACAGAGCGTACAGCTGCAGAACGACTTGCTCTTGTTGTTCACAAAGAAAGAGTTGATGCGCTGGAAGTGGATCGAGGAGACTTACTCGGCCGAGCTGATCGATGGGGATATATTCGCTGTGGAGGCCGGCGGGAAGGATCCCAAGGCGTTCACGCGGTGGGAAGATCTGCGTAAACGCGTGATCGAGCATAACGTCCGCGTTATCGCAAAATACTATACACGTATCTCGATGGACAGGTTGCAGATACTGTTGGATTTGAGCGAGGATGAGAGCGAGAGCTATCTCAGCAAGCTGGTGACGCAGAAGACAGTGTATGCTCGTATCGATCGACCGGCGAGAATCGTCACCTTCAAGGAACCAAGGGACAGCAATGACATCCTGAACGAATGGAGCGGGAACATGAAGGGGCTGTTGGGGCTGCTGGAGCGAATCGATCATTTGATTACGCGGGTGAGTAGAATTTATATCTTCCCTTTTACTGGCTTGCGGCCGGCTACTTACAGGTGTCGTTCGTAATATAGGAGGAGATGATGGCGGGTATACAGCAGAAGGCGAAGAAGAGGTAAGTATGGAAGTGCACGATAAGCGAAGTCCCTTCTTCAAGCATAGCTATAGTCGCTGTGAAGCGGTGGAGCGGCTGGATGTGTATACATTAAGACGAGACGAATAGAAGTCATGGCATACTAGCGCTCTGCTGTAGGCTTAAAAGCATGCAACGTATAACACAAGTATATCTATTCCTTCTGTTCCTCCGGCATATTCACAACCACTCCCAATTCCTCCCTCATCTCCCTCACTCGCTGCCGCACCCTACGGACCTCTCCTTCCTGTCTATCGATCTCACGTAGCAAGCCACAAAGTCCTGTCAGATGAGGCAAGCCCGCCACGAACTCTGCCTGGGCAGCCTTTAGTGATTGTGGCGTTAGGATGCCGAACCAGCGCAACGGATCTCTACGGCTGCCCGTCCAAGGTTTCTCTTTTTCCTCGTTTTCTTCCATGCCAAATCCCACCTGTTTCTCGTGCCCCTCTCGGATGGGTATATCGACGGCGCTATCTCCCGAGGTGAACGAAGCGGCCGTTTTCACCTTTCTATTGCGTAGGCCTGAGTGTACGTCCTCCGCTTTAGCCTGCGCGGCAGTGTCTTCAGCCGGGGTGGCGGTCTCTGTCAGATCCTTGATTGTGAACGTAGGTTTATCGTCTTCTGCTGTGATGTCACTTCCTAGCATTACGGGGTACGTCAGCCCCTGTTGCTCCATGCGCTTAAATATACGCGTGTCGGTAATATATTTATCAAGGGCGGAAATGAGACGCATAGGAGACTATACATACACTCCGCGAATACCAGTCATCCGCTCGTCGTAGAAGTCACGGCCGTAGCGCATTCGGTTCGGCGCCGAGAAATTAGCTTGCGCAAGGGAGAGGAAGCCCTATAATCGTAGTGCGAGACATAGACGGTTAGTGGCTAGCTTGGTTAAACTGTGGCTCGGAGAATGAGTGGGGTGGTGTGTACATTTGAGAAGTGCTTCGAGATGTCGGACTGCAGGGACTGGTAGGTGTCGTAGAGAGAGAGGTAGGATACTATGAGATTGTCAAGGTGGTCTTCGAGCTCGTGGAGCTCGGTGAGGGTCGACATGTTCAATGGAGGGGTCGGGAGGGAGATAATTGCGATACAGGAGGAGCCGGGCGGGAGATCTGATAAATGCTAGAGTGTGCTCAGTGCACGCGGCGTGAAGTAAACGTGGGACTCTTCGTGGCGTTGGAGGTCGATGCCAGATACCACAAAATCAACGCATGTTGGTCGCGCGGCGTTGACAATGAATGCATGGCATCAACATCTTTGCTGGAGACTTCTATTGAAGTGAAATAGAATGTACGGAAGGCTTTATCGAGATGAGAAAGGCATACCGATATAGATAATGATATATATTTCCTAGAACTGTTAAGGTGTCCAGGTTGTTTGTAGCTATATTATACACATGATAACAACCAAAAGGATAAAAAAAAAGAATAGAACAATAAAAACCTATTGCATGATCAAAATCCACCAATAGACACCGTTGCAAAAAAAAGACAGTAACGAAGCGAAAAAAATATATATATGTTGTACATGGTATCCAACTATATAGAATAATACAAAGTCCAAAAGCAGACAGAGGGGACGGCGGGATATTGGAAAAACATGGACGCGAGGATTTTTGTTAAACTTGCGAGGGGGGGCTACGTGGTTCGTTATTAGAATAAAAGAGGACAAGTGTTCTGCCAGTATCGAATGTTTCTTAAGGAGAGTGAATGAAGTGTAAAAAGTATGTAGCAAGTAAAATCGGGAGGGCGTAGAGATACGACTACCCACGACCGTGGCAGAACGTGCAGGCTGTGTTGCATGGATGAATAAAGGCGTTATATAATTCGTACAGAGAAAATAGCGAGACGAGTATGTATGGCGGTTTACAGCCCGCTATGGGTCTTGTGCCGCCGTATTAAGTGTGCCCTCATTTCATCAGCAGCTGACCGCCGACGGATCATCACCTTCACCTTGGTGGCAGGTCCGCCAACCACCGTCGTCCCACTTCCTGTGCTGATCCGTAGGTTTGTCAGGTCGATGGAGATGGTATCATCAACCTTGACGATACCGTAATCCTTGCCCGCAGCGAACTGCGCGCCGAGGCTCTCTCTCGCCGCCACGGCCTGCTTCATGCCGATGGTGCCAGCGAGGTAGAGAACAGTCACCCGGCCAAAGTCGACGACGCTCTCATCCAGTGCAAAGGAGCCGGATCCGGAACCAGAGCCAGACGAAGGGGGGTTGGCTTGGTTGCTAGTTCCACCGGACGACTTACTCAGCGGAGTCGTCCTGCCGTTGATTGTTACCAGTGCGTTCTGCAACGCGCAAGTGGTGTTTTGTAGGGCAAAGTTGTTCGATAGCGCGAGCGCGTCGATTCGAATATTGTATTGTGGCTGCGAGACGCCAAGTATACGCGGGACAGCAAGACCAAAAGATACGTTACGGCTGAGGGATTGTCCGCTGGTGGCGTCTTGAACTGTGAAAGCTGTGCACGCCGGATCGTTCGTTTGCGCGCACGTAGGCCCGAAGAAGTCGTTGGTGCAGACGCAAGCGCACTTGCCATCTTCGATGCTGGCAATACCGCCATTGAGACATGGATTCGATGCTGCACAGCTGTCCGGTGTCAGAGTCGCTTTCTTGCCCTTATCTTTGTTTAGCGAGACGAGTTGGATAGGGAGGATGACGGCCGCAGTAACGACGATGATTAGAAGGAGAACAAGAACGATAAACGCCCATAGAGGGAGCCCACAGATCTTGCGCTTGCGTCGGATGTCGGATGGGTCGTTGCTTTGGAGGAAGGCAAACTCTCCGGGGAGAGGCCATGTAGTACCTCGACTGGAGAGCTGTCGGGATGAGGCAAGTGGTGGAGGGAAAGAGGCAAGGATGTCAGATAGAGATTCTTGGTAGCGACCATGGTGTCCTGTGTCGTTACTCATAATGCTAGCCGCTCGGCTGCCGCCCCATCGACTATCTGGGCGAGATCCGGTTTCCAAGACCGCTGCTAGCTTCGTAGCCCGCCGTATGAGTTCGGGCAAGCTGGTCAGACTACCTCTCGCTTCAGCTTCTCTCACCGCATCGATATTGAGTCTCGGCGGACGAGGACGGTTTAAGGCCGCAGGCTGGGGAACCGAAAGATGGTTCGGGCCGAAAGGCATAGCGGCCGATGCTGGAGTCCACATTTCTTTGTGGACCTCTTCCGGCGAGCTTTTCCCGGATCCTATTTTCAAAGGCTTCGGTACAACGTCAGATGCGCCAGTTTTCACGCTTAGCTGTGATAACCGTTGCCAGAATCCAACCTTTGGCATGGGATGCACCTCCTCCGCAGCCTCTGCCGCAGCAACCGACTGACTGATTGACTTTTCTAGCCTTGCAGCATTCTTGATATCCGTCTTGAACGATGATGCGACGCTATCTTTCCGGGCCTGGCTATGTGAGCTACGGACCGTTTCGCTTCTCGACGTTCTCGATTTCGAATCTGACCGGACTACTTCTGTCAACTTGGGCTTCTGCTTGCGACCCAAGCTAGCCTGTCGGACCAGCGTTGTGCCCTCGTCGAAGTCTTCATATTCATTGTTACTCCGGCTCTTACTGCTGCCCTTTGATATCGAAGAGGCACCATCGCTCATAAGTTCGTCGTGCATACCAGGTGTCCAAAGCCCTGGACCACCAGAGCCCCAACTCGATGGAATGACATGCGAAGATGCATAAGAGCCATGGCGGCCAAAGTCAGAGCTCTCTTCAGGAATAGTAGAAACATATGATACTTGAGAATAGTGTGATGAGGCGGGATAAGCACGCTTTCCCTGAGTAGACGAGCCGGTACTCGACCCCGACGCCCTTCTGCCGTTGTTAGGGAAAGGGGCTAAGTTTTGTGATTGCTGTACAGAAGGCGAAGGTTGACTTGTCGCTGGCGACGATTGTGGCATACCAACGACGGGCGAAGACCCATCGAATCCAATCGTGATTGATCTTGATCTCGCCCTCATGTTTTCGTCCTCAGCATCCTCGTCGGCCTCTAAAGGAGGGCTGTACCGGCCCAGGTTGGGACTTGCAAGGGCCTGGTTTGATATACGGCCGCCCTGTCTGGAAGCAAGCGAGTTCAGATATTGTTGTTGTAGATGTTGTTGCTGTTGTCGGTATGATTCGACTGTGCTGGAGGGATTCAGTGGTAGTCGAGGTTTGGAGGTTTGTGAGTTAGAGTGTTGGGATGGAGGGTGAGGTTGAGGCTGAGGTCCTTGTATGAGGGACCTTCGAGCATTGGACCGCCCAGAGCGGGCTGAGGGACGTGGGATGGAACTATGTTCTCTCGTGTCTCGTTTCTTTGAAACTTCAGGAGAGGCCCCACTCTTACTACCATAAACTGGAAACGCCGTTGCTACCGCGCTGTACCCCTCGGGCGATGCCAGAGGTACGGCGTACCCGTCATCCTCAACATAGCTACCCTTCCGCATGTGCCTTGGATCCAAGCCGCCGTTGACTACCCGCAAGACTGTTGTTGGCTGATCCTCGTAGATAGGATCCTCGTCTAGCCGATCAAGCGTGTTTCTAGACTGGTCGTAGGTGTAAGAACGTCTGCTGAAGTTCAACATCTTGTTATTTTGGTGGGGGGAGTGGGATGTATATATCTAATTGGGAACCCAGGAGTTTCCTTGGAAGTTGAGATGCGCCCAGTCGGATAGACCAGGATTGTGGAAGGAGAAAACGGTCGCACGAAAGTCAACGGGACCTTGCAGCCGTTTGTAGAAAAAACGTGGGTTCAACTCAATATCGATGTCATTGCATCTGCATCGCGGTTCAGGATGTCTACCTGCTGCCCAATGCGCTTTAGTCAAAGTGCCCCACCGATATAATATTGTGATGGAAAAAAATTTTTAAAATTGTAAAAAGGATTGTGCAGAAAAGATAGTGATTCAGGAACGAAAGGAATAGACTGGAAGTGGCAGTACGATTGCGACAGTGCTTCCAACCTTCACCGTATTATTACCACGGTAAACGAACCAGGGCAGGCGAGCAATTCCGCCAGGGAGCCATGATAGTTTGTCATGTTAGAAGTGGAGCGTGGTAATGAAACAGGTTTTGTGTTGCCTCGATCAATCCAACTGGCTCCCAATAAACATGATACAGTTGGTGAATGAAGCATTTGCGCATGCCAAAACAAGCTGCTGGAAAGGGAGAGAAGTGGGCTGAGGCTACCCATTGGAGAGGCCGGAGAAGGGGTTGCTCACCATGAACATACGAGACAGTTTACGGTCTCGTCGCGACTTTAGGATTTTTTTCTTCGAGAATTATTAGGGTCGAGGTACTATATCCGAATCGTTCGCCGTCCCTTTTTGCGCAATAGGACCTCCCGAGAAAAATATGTTATAGGACCGATTCGGCAGGCGACGGCGAAAATTAATGATTGGGAAATGTAAGTCGTGCTGATTGAAATGGAGACTATGTCGAGTCGAGTTTGATCCGAGCGTCGTCGTCGTCGAGGGCCGGTCCCGGTTTGTTAATTCGGCTCCCACAATTAAACGCCTCCTTTTGCACGGTGACTTTTCAAAGACAGACGTAGAGCTCGACGGGTCCCTTAGTTAATTGAAATCCAGCTGTGCCCCGATCCCGAAAAAAAATTTCTCCGAGATTGCCTAGAAGTGTCGAGTCTATGCGCAAAATTGCAATATGTAGTGTTGGAGTTAGGCTCTGTTCTACAGGGCTCCTTTTCCAGCTTCGCCGCCCGAGCGTCGAAATAGGTATATTAGTATGGTGTCGCCGTAGCCAGTACGTCTAGAACTGTCAAAAGAATTTTAAAAAGAGAGAATGAGCTAAAGAGACAATAAAGGATTGATAGAGAACGACCAGCTGATCAAAAAAGAATTAAGGAAAGGACGGAATGGATTCGATCCACAACAGAAAATGCAAAAGCAAGCGAGCGAACGGACTCGTTCGGCTGAACGAGAGAGAGGAAGTGATTTTGTATTCCCGTGAAAAGGGCTACAAGGCTTTTGGTGGTCACCAGGCCGATGCGGTTTGTCCTGTACCGCCTTCACTCCTTATCTGACCCCATGCAGGCCGCGATGTGCAGCAGCTAGGCCCGATTCAACTCAGGCGTCGGCTACTAACCAGGTTCACCTCAACCAATTTTTGGCTGCATGTTATTACGTTTGCTTGAGCGCTCGCTTCCAAAATGCATAAGGGGTGGGGTCCCTTCTTTTTTCGATACAGCAAGAGTTTCGAACCCTTCCTTTGAGAAGGAGGGCCCCTGCCTGTGGGTTGCTCTGAGCGGATCGATCCAATGCTCGTTCGGTCAGCTCTGGAGCACCAGTCGACCGAGTTCATGCAGAGCACACGCATCAAACAAGGCAGGTCCCGCAGCCGTAGAAGCGCGTTCCTGACCTGCCATCGCGACGTCGTTCTATTTTTCCCGCGCTTCTAAACATTTCGATCTGCAGGCGGTTTCGTTAGAATTGAACGCGACCCACGTGTGATGCTTCACAAGTCGCAACAGCTGGACGGGAATGAGTTTTTTCTCCACTGCGGTGTGGCAGGTTCTTGACAGCTAGGGACAAACGCCATCCCCCCCTAATTGGTGCTGCCACATTTCTATTTGAGGCGTCCAGTTGGATCCCACCACTCAGTTCTTCCAAATTGTCATTCGGACGTTTCCAGCGGCTCTGCATGTCTTTGGCCCACCGCGTGTAAATAAAAAAGAACGGTTCCTGGACGAATCACTCTCGACCATAGAAACTCGCCGATTGTCAGTTATCAATTGTTAGCCTTCGAGGGCTGCAGATTCAATCGTCAGGAACCCTTCTTTTCCGTGGCTGCAGCGAGCAAAGGTGAGTTCTCCGGTTTCCCATTCGAAAAGACCAGGCGGCCTTGTCAACCGAAATTAGCAGGCGCTTGGCAGGGTTAACCAAGACGTGAAAGGCTCAAGACACTTACATGTGGTCCATGGATTCTCATTGGGTGGGCGAAAGCACCGTTCGCCAAAGGGGTGTGACGGGAGGATGGCAAGGGCGTATTAATTGGTAGAGATATGATATTTGCCTATAATAGTATCAGATATAGCCTGGTCGGTGGCATTTGTGTTGCCGACGAAGCGATAGGTTGACGGCGAACTGCACGCAATCTCTCGATCGAAGGATGCCCCAGCAGTCGACGGGCTGCACATTCCTTTTTACTAGCGTTTAGTCTAGGAGTTAATATCTCCTAGCTGCGTTATAATTTAAATAGCAATACCAGTTACACCAAATCACGTTAACGTAAAAGCGAGCGCTCTGGACTTTCCCGATGGCTAAAGTGGCGAGTTCGCACAGCCTGGGCGCTGAGACACCAGGCCTACATGCACGTAATATCCGAGGGCGATGTCGATGTCTTATTCTCATGGCCGAGATTGGCCGATACAATTTAAAAAAATTTAAAATATATAGGGCTTCACTGAAGCTTAACGTTATGTACGGGTATATTCAGTATAAACATGCAGTTTGTAACTAACTACCTACAGCGACCTTCAATTTCAAAACCAAGGATAATTAAGCGATAGCTCTAGAAGGCTATCCAGATATCCAATGCATAATGCAGAACATTCTTCCACAGTAACTTCCAGACTCAGTTAACCAGAGCAGGTGCCAGCCTTCTTTGGCTCACAGCCGCCGGCGCAGCCGGTGTAGCCTTGGCATTTAACCTTTGCATCGGAGCATACGTTCTTGAGCGTCGCGGTATCCCCGTAGTTGAAATTGATGCCTGCAAGTTCGCCGCCGTTCTTCGCAATGACACCCTCGATGTAGACATTGCGCTTGCATTGTGAAGAGCACTAGTCACCGCAATGTCAGTTAAATTATACCTAACGCCGGGGCCGGCCTAGGAGTTGCAGGCATAGCAATCGATTCATTAGAGCTTACATTTCCGCAGGATCGGTACAGCTTGCCGTAGTCCTCAACATAGAAGTTGATAATGTTAACGGTACCGCAGCCGTTATGCTGGACAACCTTGTCGCTAGCGTGGTACGCGCCGCCACCAATGATCCAGGAGTGGTCACCCGCTTTATCATTCTTGACCTAATTCCCAGATCCTCATCAATCATGTGAACTTAATGACGGCTATTAAAACAAAGGTAGAGTTTACCGTTATAGCATCTTCGCAAACGTCCTCAAACCAAACAAACTCGAGGGTACATGGTCCATCGCAATGGACACCCTCTGCTTGGTTCTTGCCAATGATGACGTTTTTCAATGTCGCGCCTTTCCTTAGCAAGAAAACGGCGTCGGCATCACCTATTTAGGGAGAACTATTTATCAGAATAAAGCCGAGTCAAAGACTTTATAGCAATGCCAGCATATCTGGAAGGGGGATATATACCTCCTTCAGTCTGTCCTTTGCAAGCTCCGCTGCCACGGTCGTACTTAGCCCAGCCGCCATCAAAGACCTTTCCGGCAGCAACTTCGATGACCTTGCTGTTGGTCTTAGTCGAGGTAGGCTTAGGAACACCACCTGTGTAGGCCAAGCAAGCAAGAGCAGAAGGAAGCATAGCCGCGAGGGCCACAAGCTTGAGCGTGCTAATCTGCATGATAGCTACTTATTACTCCGCTTTTGGACGGCTATAGATAAACCAGGAGGTTAGGTATAAGAATGAAAGAAGTGTCTCAACTAAGGATCTGCACCGCTGAACCTGTTAGCTAGGTAAGAGAATAAAGACTCCATGCCGATGAAGAAGGCGGCGTTTATATAGCAGCATTCTAACGACTCTATAGACCTCATAGGACTAGTATTCGTTTCTGTCAACGGATGTAGAGTGTTTCCGCTATGACACATCGGTTCGCCCGGGACGGGTGATCGAGGATTCCCCGGCATAAGCTGATAGAGAATGGAATCCATGGAACGGGAAAACTTTATTATTATTCCGTCTAGAAGCCCAAGAAAAGGATGGAGCTCAGAGCGTTTAGCCAAATCGAGCACTCGAAATGTTCATGGTTCGTGCTTGTGGATCCTCGGATCCAGTAAATGCACCCGCATCAAAGCTCGGGGTCACTGCAGATTATCGAGGGAACAACTGTGGACCTCCATCCTAGTTTCAATCCTGCCTGCCTACCGCTTGGCGCTTGGCGGCGTCTGACAGTATTTCCCGCGCTCGCTAGGTCATTTACATTCACACATATCCAGACAAGTATCTGTCGTGCATATGTGCAAACAGGATTAGCCTTCTTGTCTTGCATTTCAAAAATTGTCGATGTCTATTAATTGTAATCCTGCGCGCGCATATGCGACAAATTCAATCTCATGGCTGAGAGGAGGTTTTTGTTGTAATTTTGAAGGGTTGCGTTGCGTTACACAGTAGTGCGGTAAAACAAAACCACCAATCCTCCAAACTTGCGATTGCACGCTCCGGCGAAAATATCATACATCAAGTCAATGAGATGGTATTCATCTTCGCGATCATGGAAATTGGTTTCCCCAGATTACTTGTCTCGTACCTAGTTGAGGATACTGCTTATAGCCTTCAACTCCACAATAAAATTTCCACCAATAGTTATACGAGTCCAATCTATCTTATCGTCTGATCGCTGCGCCTTCAAGAAGGATATATACATGGGCTTTAATATAGAGAATATATCAGTACACTATAGCTACCCTTTAAGCTCTGTTTGGAGCCGACTCCCAGCTGTAGATTGTCGTAATCTTCCTAGCAGTTAGTCCCGAGACTAGCTAGTAGCTCGACATCCGGTCGCCCGCACAGGTCTAGCCGCCCGTTGGTTGTGCGGCCAAGATAGCTAAGGCGGAACCCTTCCCGACCCAACGGATCATGAAACGCCGCAACCAAATTCTGAGCTAAGCAGTGTGTCGACCGAGGTTCAATGCGCATGTTTCCCTGGTTCTATGTATCGCTAGAAAAGAATAAAAATAATAAATGTCCCGACCCGGAATCCCCGCTTTGCCACGAAATATCCCGACAAAAGGGCACAGCCACACTTCTTCACCGATGAAATTATAACAGCCTAACAAATATGAAAAGTCAAAAAAATATAAATCTCTATTAATTTGCATGGGCGATTTTTTGAGTTCGACGGAAAACGGGGCCAAAATCTATATTCGGCAATGCTAGTTAAACGACATCTGCATATATCCACCTATATACGCATATGGCGATATTATTCTCCGTAGAAGGATAGGAGAATAAAGCCATCTACTTACCGTCGGTTTCACGCGTCACATTAACCCGTCTTGTGCATACCCGCGGAAATATCTCGTACGGCGAAGATATTGCAACTTCGGTAGATGGAGAAGCTTCCCGGATATATGTCGATATTTGGTTGAACTTACCACAGGCCTATAATAATATTCCTAGAAATTCAGTCATGTTGAATAGCGTTCATGTTGTACGCCTGACACTTTTGAGAAGTAGACGGGTCATCCCTAGCTGGCGTGCCGTGGTTTTTGTTTCTGACATGGCTTCAGTGTACTGAGCAGCAAGGGTATTGACGGTATGCCAGTGCGAAACGTCCTGGAGCGCAGGGACCATGATGTAAGCCAACGCTGCGAAGAAGCTAGCGAAAGACCATAAAGCCGCTTCGAGACACCGCCAAGGTGGCCGGGTTCTTTGCTAGGTGGTCGCAGTAGTCCTATGAATATTGGGGTTAAGACTGCTGTCTCTTGAGCCTAAAGATTAGATCGGGCGTGGCTTAATTAGGTCTGAGTCGGTGGCTGTCTGCAAAGTATTACCATGCTATTTGTAGATCACCACGAATATCTTCCCAATATAGTAGATAAATACTATCATGAAAGAATTCTACATACAGAATCTGTGATAATATGTTATTTTGGGTGCCTTGGAGCATATATCAAGCTTATTTGAACAGACGTAACATATCTACAGACGCAGATTTACGAGTTCCTGCTCCACAGAATTAAAAGTTTAATACAGGTCGCTAGTAAATTTATCATCTTTATCGATCCGCGTAGCTCACTTTACGTGTCAAGTTTGGAATCTCCGAGGAAAAATATCATCAAACTACTGGCGCCGCAGTCGCCGACAAGTTTTTAGCCTATTCTCATAGAGTGGGGATGTCACTATAGGCTTACCCGTAGTGCGTCAACCGCAGAAAGCTAGAATAACATTGGCACGGTTAAGTGACCATAAACGGTATAAACTGGCAGGACGTAATTCCTATTGTAAACCGGATTCCGGTTGAAGGGAGCGCCATAAGTTCTAGGTGACAAGTGTTTACTGCTGTAACGCAACAAAGGTCGACAGCTATGTATATATCTTGGTTTCAAGAAGAAGATACCTAACGGACATTGTTATGTAATTGGGCCTGTTTTAATTACCTAGTCTTGTTTTATCGGTGGTTCGCAATATAATAACACTCAAAACGTTCGAGCTTACTCCCCAAAATACAACAACAACCTGAGCCCAGCTGCTCCGTGCATATGCCCACAAACCTCGTTGGACTCAAGCTGCACTCGGTGTTCAAAAATTGAAACCCATTACGCTCATGAAAAACACCAAAAAATTAAAATAATATTATTATTGATTAGATACAAATGCATCGTAAATACGTATGTATATACATAGGCACTATCTAATATGGTGTCGCGGACATCGTTTTTTCGTGACCACCAACGTTACATCTACCGACACCAACTCTCGATATCACAAACCCACTCGTCTCCATCCGAACTGCGAATCGCTACCCCCTAAATACCGATTCAATCTTCTCATACTCATATCCATATTGATCGCAGTCCGTTGCCTTATCCAACCTACCTGCTATCTTTAAAGTGAGCCGCATCAAAATGTCAGCCGAACCTACGACGCCTCCCCCGCGCGACCTCACTCCCCCGCGCGACCTCACTCCACCCCCACGGACAACCACCGACGGCGACGACAAAGGCAGCGACAAAAACGCCGAACCAACGACCCCAGACGGCACCGGCCCGAGCACACCGCCACGCCAGACCCTCCCGTCCACCGCGACGGTCGAGCGCGCCCGGCTGCGGGAAGACACACCCGTCCGACTGCCGCCACAGTCAATCGGAAAGCCACCAAAGACACCAGATTTCCGAACACTCCTCAAGGGATCGGGTGGTTCTGGTACTCCCAAGTCGAAGATTGGGTCTCCATTCGCGGCGCAGGGTAAGCAAGAGAGATTTGATCTGAACACGCGCTGCTTAAAATAAGCAGATAGCGCTAGCCGTTCCTGATAATGCAACGTTCGCAACGCTCATTCGTGCATACCTATGAAAATCATGATGCAAGCATCTAAACTGCTGCTGAATAAATAAATGCAATGACCCGGGCTAACCATATACTATCCTTCGGTCCTTTCATCCAAGGTACAGGCAATAGAACGCCGCAGACGCGCTCCCAAACTCGCATGGCAACCATGGGCAATAGCATCTTCGACGGAACGAGCGACGACACTCCGCGTACGCCGAATTCGGGTTCGAAGCCGAAAGTCGAGCGCGCAGATTTCGAGGTGGACATTGCAGCGAAGATTGGTGTCGTACAATGGGATTCTGATGATGAGGAGGAAAATAAGAAGAAACCTAGGAAAACAAAGTAACTTAGGAGTGGAGTTCGTCATAGGTGCGCTTGTAGATAAATGGAAGAATAGAGTTACGTTTCGTGAATAATCAGCGTGAGGAATCGATTAATATTCTTGGGTAGCAATAAGGAACCGGTAGTACCAGTATTTGACAGAATAGCCGCAACGAGGTTTTCTAAGTTTTTGTTTTGTTAATGTAGATATAAAATTGCAGAAGCAAGTGAGATAAATGTTGAGATCGAGACTTCGGAACGCGATATGATTCTCCTAAACTATTGCCATCAATACACCTTCACCTTCTATTCTTCACCAAGTCCATATGATATTTACTCGTGATCGTTTGAAATAAATTATTTCTGTCAACTTTCGTGTCACCGATCTCCACCAAAATCTACAGAGCAATTGCTAGTCAAATATGTTGGCTCATCAAGGAGGTCTGTTCAAATTGTAGCTATAGAGCAATATATCCAGTGCCACCCACTATATCACATTGTAAGTACCTGCGAGTCATTTGCAAAATATCAAACAGGCTCGCCCTCAAAAACATTAAAGAAAAAGTTGGATAGATTGCAAATCCAATGCTACAAATTGATGGTAATACCAAACGCAATACCGTAGTGATAAATACGCGGCGCCGAACCAAAAAATAAAAAAAAGGGCGACCGAAAAGGAAAGGAAAAGTAACCAAAAACCTGCCCTACCCTCTATCCAAAGTTCCTCTTTAGAACAACCAAACGCCTGCAAGCTTACCGCTAATATCGTCCGTTCCATCCTCTTCCCCCTTTCTTTCCCGCCCCATTATCTCTGGAACCGGCTCCATCACGCCATCCTCTTCGCCACTCCCCTCAGCCTCAACATCCACTCCTATCTCCTCATCAAGACATGTCCCTTCATCTTCATCCTCTTCCCCGAATCCGCTACGATCCATGCATAGCAACTCCGCCAGATCCTTTACACGGCGCATTTCATCCCCTCGTCGCCCCCACCCGAGCTTCACGCTGGCCCTTACAACCCTCAGCCGCTTCAACCTGCCCTCCATAAGCGCAATGCTGATGTCATCGCTGGATATCTTGTACTCGCTACCCATCCCTCCCGAGCAGTCCAGATCGATCCTCTCAAGCGGATGGTCTGGTGCGCAGTTCTCCTCGTCAAATATATGTGCGGTGAGAAAGTCGACAGAGGCGGTTAGGTGCACCAGCAGCGGACACGAGCGTAGGATTCTGTCCAGGAAATTATGTGGAAGACGCGGGATCGGGTGGAGGACGCTGAGGTGCGTTAATTGAGGTGCGAGCATGTGGATGTACTGTCGGACGGCGGTCATGCGGATGAACGGGAGGTGGGAGATCGAGAAGGAGGTGATGGTGGCAGGTGGGGTGCCGGATGCGAGAAGCGTTGAATCGATGATACCACCGGAGATGGAGAGGGTGATTAGGTTTGGAGGATAGGTGAATGTTGTTCGGAGGGTGCGAGGCTGGTTGGTGGTGGAGACGGTGACATTAAGGTTGATGTCTATGGTGAGGTTCGGGGTGATTACTGCGGAGTCGTGGATCGAATGCTGCCAGCGGGATTGGCGTGCCGCAGAGGGGAAGAGTGCAGGGCGTGGGAAATGTAGGACGGTGAGGTTGGGTAGATGTGCTATCGCATGGAAAAAGTCGGGGATATCGCAAGAGTCCTGACAAGGGCGGAGGTCGAGATAGGTGAGATGGGTGCTGTGACGGAGGGCGCGGAGGGCGACACCATTGAAGGACTTCTGAGAGCCGACAAACCGGGTCACCGAGTGGCAGTGGGTGAGCAGGCGCGCGATAGTCGTTCGCAGAGTGTCATTATACAGAATCTGCGAGAGGTCTAGCGTCTGCACTAGATCCTCTAGCTGATATTCACCTGACGACGAAGAAATAGTACGTTTTCGTGACGGCGGGATGACGGTAGGCGCAACGGAAGCTACAAAGTTGTCAATGTTGGAGGCGGTGAGCTTGGGGTGGGCGTAGAGTAGCGGGGTGGCGGCGACGTTAAAGCGACGGGAGATGGCGGCGGTGGCATGCAGGGCGGCCTGACCGTGAGCCGAGACGTAGTTAACGATCTCGCAGACTATCTCGAAAGGTAACGACTGGCAAGAGGCCGGCGGCCGAATGTTATCCAAGCCGCTCATCGTAGCCAATGGGAATAGCTAGGCGTCGGTGTGTCGATGAGGTTGGAAGGTGGAGGAGGCCTGGCGATGGTGGTGTTTGGCGGGGGAAGCAGACGGACTAGTTTTAAAGGGCGTTCCAATATCTCAACACCACAAACCAACGTCATACAAGCACAAATCGCCATTATCAAAAAAGATCTCGATGTGTTATCCCATGCATTCATCCAGGCACCCGGCTGAATAATGTAACTACCGCTTTGTGCTACCATCGCCGCCGCCTCTTGCCATTCCAAACTCCACAGCATCCAGCACCCCGCGCACAATCTTTCCCGGTTTCCTGTCCTCAGTCAGCCCCTCCTCCCCGCCGTCCCGGTCCCGCCTGAAGACTCCACTCTCCACCAGCAAGCTGTACCACCCATATGCATTTGCTCCTTCGATATCACTCCTCGGATTATCCCCAACCATGTACACCGTCTTTAGCGTCTTATTCCTCTGAAGCTTCTGATTCAGCACTTCCTCCGCATATTTATACGTCTCGGCAAATGGCTTCCCAATCGTCGTGGCCTTGAGCTCCTCTCCGTTCGTGATTTTACTCCATACCCCCTCCACCGCTGCTCTGAACCCGCCCTGTCCTAATCGCGGGAGATGGTACTCCCCCTGCCACCACAGATCGTTGTTCGACCACCACAGTTCCGGCTGCCCGTCGTTCTGGTACCTCCCCTTACCGGAAACGTCCACTCCGTTCGTCTCGCTGTATGTTCCCAGCTCCCCACGGGATGATAGCAAGAGATCGACCATGACTTGCAGCGTAGGGCCCCAATGGCGCGGGTCGTTGAACACAAGAATCGCATCGATTGGGGCTAGTCCCTGGTCAAAATGACCTGCGGTATGCAATCTGGGGACTTCGAATGGCCATATTTCAGGGTGATGCTTGAGCAGCGAGTGGGGCGTGTGCACTGTATTAAACCCATATCTACATCCTCCAGCGATATCAATATATGAAATCTTCCGCCTCGCAAGAAAGAGAAACAAACAGCGCCGTTGAGTACAAAAAATAGACTAGAACCACTCACCTACCTTGTCGCAACAGGACCGACACCCTCAGGTCGCCTCCTATCATCGTTTGGCTCCGGCCCTCCCACTGCAAGTATACTGTTGTACTGTTTGACAAGCCCTTTGAACGGCGTGTGTGACTGCACAAACATGTCCTCGGAAATGGGCACATCCAGCAGCTGCGACAGCTCCTGCGTGCGCTCTAGTTCGTGCCGCCCGCCTCCATTTGTCAATAGTATGAACGGCACTTCATTATCCCTCAGCGTCTGCAGAGCCTCTGTCGCGCCCGGCAGTGGCTTACGGCCATGGAGGAGGACGCCATCGATGCTGTGAAAAACTCAAAGTTAGATAAAATACAATAGACCATGATATTCCGGGAAATGACGAATTGCCCTGATTCGGTACTGATCCTTGCAGTATGAACCAGGAACAATAAAGCGATAAACCTACTCAAACGCGAAGGCGTAGTCTGGCGCTGTCTTAGAGCTGTACGATCGATGGCCCGCATGGCTGCGATGTACTGGTGCCTGGAAGGCGCCTGTTGATGTGCATGCGCGGTGGAGAAGGCGGCGTGGAAGCAGCATGGCGAATCGATGCTCGCTTGCTCGAGTCTGGGCAGATGGCTGGATAATCAGCAGCCAGCGCGGGGAGCATGGGCACACGACCAACTCTTAGTATCCACCCCAGTTGGCTGGTCGCTCACATTTACACGAGCGGACAAGACAAGCAAATACTGGTGCCTCTGCGAAATAGGTGTACCTGAGCTGGGGTTTATACACCTAGCCTCGAGACTAGCGGTTATATAAAAAACCATACCGTGTCTCTTTCTAGATGCACATCTCGCCGGTCAGCCCTCGATGTCGGCGCTAACCAAATTAAACAGGGCTTCTCATGTTGTCGACGGAGAAATTTAATCCGAAGCGTAGCATATACGTATACTATATAGAGAACCCTAAATCGAAATGCAGCAACAATATACATATATGTACGGGAGTCAGAAGTTTCACGAGTATCACAGCATCACCGCCTCTCCGCCAGCAAATCTCGTTGTCCAAATGCATCACCGACAACGCTGACAATCATGTCTAGAGCAAATATCGTCTTGACATCCGGTATCCGCGGTGCTGCAGCCATTTCTAGCTCCTGCATCCCGTCTTTACTGTCTCTCTCATCTACCCCTGCTACTTCTTTGTCTTCAGTCTCCATGGCGGACTCGAGTTCAGCCTTAGTCTCAATTTGGGGCTTCGTGGAGGTTGCCTCTTCCCCTGCAGAGCCATCAACTTCCTGAGGTTGTGCCGATGCCAACGGGATTCCATCCACCAATCCATCGTCCATGCCAACTGCTGATGTAGTAGGCGCGTCTGCTATCGCGGGGACAGGCATCTTCACATTCGCTTTGTTCTCCTTCACAACAACTGCTCGTGGCCTAAACAACGCGACCTTTTTTACCGGGCGCTGCGGCTCGGCTTCCTCGTCCTTCTCAGCTCCCGCCGCATCCTCGATGGGCGCCTCCACCCGCTCGTCGGTGTTTACACCACCGCCGTTACTTTGTCCCACTTCCTCGCCACCACTGCTCATATACTCCATAACCTTCCGCTGCATCTCCTCGTCCCACCAATCCTTCCCCCCAGCAACCACAATCTTTTCTCTTGCATCCGCTGCCTTGCCTATATTAAACACCGCTTTCTTCCCCAACTCGCGGATAACGCTCACCTCCTCGTTCATTAGGATCCCTACATCGTTTGTGCGTGCCAGCAACGCCCAGATCCATTTCCCCTGCCAGTCATTCACGTTCACCCAGCCCAGGTTCTTTCGAATGTGCTTGAGCGCTTTGATCGCGTTCTCCGATGATATACTCTGTAAGACCGGTAGCGAGGGAAGGTTGTCGACCATGAAATCCCTCCATTGAGTAGGTAGCTCAGGGAAAGGTACCTCGGGGGGTTCATAGGGCGTGGTAAGGATTGCATCACGAGTAGCGTGGAAGTTAGTGAGCAAAGCAGCGTGCCAGTCCGGGGAAATCGTACGTGGAGGGAGGGTCCCCTGCAAGCTGGTGCCAACGGCGGGAAGAGTAGGAGCCGCACAGGAGATGTATGCACCATCGTCATAGTAAGCGGAGGAGTCGGAGTCGGAGTCATCGTATGGCTCGGCATACCACTCGTCTTCGTCCTCTTGGTCTTTGTCGTCGGCCTTATCGTAGTGTTCGTATCCGTACTGCTGGTGGTCATCGTATGACAGCCTGCCTACTTCCTTAGATGCTGATTTCGGTTCGTTGTCTTCCGGGATGGGCACATCATCGTCGTAGGAAAGGGCATCGGTAACTGCAGGTGCTGGGCGTGTGGTAACATTGTTGGCGGCGGCGACATTATCGTCGTCGTACAAAAGGCTATCCACATTGATAGGTATTGGTCGCGTCGTTGTCGCAGCAGTGGTCTCAGCTGGAAGAGGAGGCGTAGCTATTATGATCGCTGAGACAATGTCCTTCGAACGCGTTCCTGGTTCCACAGCGTGTGACGTGGTGAGGAGGCTTGGAACTCCGCGGGCTTCGTGTCTATCATCGTGAAAATACTTACATCAGCTGTCGCCTATCCGGGAGTCATGGGTAAAAGCGTTAGAAAAGAGTGTGAAAAAGGGAAATATATCTGTTGAGCTGATGGAGCTAGGAGAGACACGCACCTGACCATGCGTAGGTATGACAATCCATCGACGGCTGGCGCTGACATGTCGACCTCATCGTCGAGACCCTGTAGCTCGGGGAACGCGCCGCGCTGGTTGGTTGTTGGATCGAGGTATCCACGAGAACTATTGGCAGATAGGCCAGCTTTGCTGGACTTCAACGGTTTTGAATCCCAGACGTAGTCTTCATCGGCGAATTCTTCATGTTCAAGAGCAATGGTCTCGCCGGAGTCGAGCTGCTGCTGTTGTTGCTGCTGCTGTGCTTGTTCAGACTGGGTTGATTGCAGGCGTGCGGATTGGTGGTGGTGGGGTTTCTTACCAACCCTCTTCCTTTTCGCCATGGCGATACCTCCTCGATTGCTAGTCGTTCGATTATCACTGATGATGGTATTGCTGGGGGTGGTGATAGCGGTAATCGTTGGTGGCGATGAGTATTGGTATGGTGATGGAGGGTGGTTGATGAATGGTGGCACAAAATGATTCATGCATCCTGCAACGCAGAACAGGAATCCCATTTCGTGTTAGCCCAGACACATAATTTCAACTTCAATTCAACTTCGGATGGTTCCGACTGTCTGTTCATCCTATCCACAGCGCCTAGAGAGCAGCGACTCACACCATAAACAGCTGCTTCCCGGCAGCTGCGAGGTTCAATACTTAATATCGTAGGTTAGGTCCTATTATGACACAAGCGCTGACCAAAAATCCGATTATGTCATCGCATCTGGATCCCATGGCGAGGTCATCTGCCCACGCGAACACACAAGACCTCATCTCACCGTGCACTGTAAGTTAAAAAAAAACATTTAAGTAAACACGACCTGGAAGTAAATATTACCGATTCCGCCATGAAGCTGTCTTGGCCCAATTTACCATTTATTCTCGACTAATCCGTTCTATAAACTTGCCCCGACCAAGCTCGAATCGAAGTCTACAACACTTTTACGCTCGAATTCCAACATGCGCATGCCGCCGTATCTAAACACGATACCGGAGTACTTTCGATAAAGATTAAAAGGAAAGAGGGGGATATTATGCAGATACTCACCGAAAGTGACCTAGAGTCCACCAGCTCGGTCATCCTGACACCATCTGCCTCCGACTCTGATTTCGACGAACTGCTAGAATCCGACTCCCTCGGTGATCGTTCGACCACATCGACAGTTCCGACTCACCACAGCAGTGTGCCCCATTTACAAAGACAACATGTACTCCGCCGACTCGCAACGGGAAGCGATAGTGAAGAGCTGCATCGGCAGCAATCGCTAGGATATAGCCAAACCGCGCTAGTATCACTCCAAAGGCTTGTCTGTGCGTCCATGGTGCTATCGGCTGTTGTCGCCACCTGCGCTCTCGGACGAACAAAGGAGGATGCGCCGTCGATATACAGTGATTATATTGGATTTAGAGATCGGTGTCCAGAATTTGTTAGTCTAATCGCTCACTACTCCTGCTATTATCTCTAGTTAAGTACTAGTCTAACTTGATATAGTTTCCATATGCACACGACCTTTGCACGGACATCTCAACTAGTCTCGCTGAATTGGAAATCCGCTTCCTGAGAAAACGCAGACACCTCAGCTTCTTGCTTTGCCCAATATATTACCCAGATTTCACGTCACCTGGGTCCTGTGGTACGACAGAGTATTCTGCTCAGGCCTACTTCACCTTCGCTGCATCCCTTAGGACGTCTCTCTACACATCTGGATATATTTTTCTTGCGGTGTGGGCAGTCCAGGCATCCGGCTTGCCGCTGTACCTATTGAGCATTAAGAATACCAAATTAAGGAGGATGTTAACACAAGATACGACAACGAGCTACGTCAGGATGCGCGATCTGGAACTAGTGCCACTTCTTTGGGCGGCGGGCCGAATCCCATGGGAAGGAATCTTTCTGCAATTTATGGGGATATATGGAGTCTCTGATACGCGGGATAGGAAAGATCTATCCGAGGGATTAAAGTGGCTAGTCCTTAGCGGATTTTGTCTCCGGAGAGTTATTGTGCATGGTAGCCTCAGTCAAGCCTTGCGCAGCAAGTTATTCTATGCCGTGCAGTGGAGAAAGAGGCCTGTAAAAAATGTACGGTGGGCACGTTAACATTGTGATTGCCTGCCTGAATTTCTACTACTACTAGCGATAGCTGTAGACATATAGACATGACATATGTATTACATCTCATAGCATCGATGCACCCACAGCTTTTTGGGAATTTCTTATGGTGCCATTAATTTCCTATCTAATCGCCGTACTAGCTTATCTTGATGTGCAAAAACCATCATACGGTACATCCTCTTCCTCAAGCTTATTCCAATCTCTTAGAGCCATTTCCTCCGTTTCCCTGTAAACAACCACATCATATCCCCCGCCAGCTCCTTCGCCTCCCCGCCCTTCACCTTTTCCCAAAAAGTCTTCTTCCTTACCACTGCCCCCAGTGCATACCGATTGAACCTCCCAAAATTCCACTTTCCTGAGACTGAAGTCTTCCCTCTACGGCCACTCCATAGCCCCGCCAGTCCACCGTAATGATCAGCCCTAAAGAGCCGTCTGTCCGCCCCGCCGCTCACGTATTAGTGCAGCCTCAGACGCAAGTCGTTCAGCAGTCGCATTAAACCCACGACGAAAGAAGAGGGAGCGCAAACGGTACCTTAAACTCGACCCTAGTCTTCCACCACCCCGCCTGACCGCAAGGACCAGTAGCGCCAAGACCAACAGAAAAGCAGTGAACCCGATGATAACCTGTGGTCGTGGGGGGTGACCACACGGATTCTGCTTAGGACGCGGTCGTCTTTCTTTAGCTTTAAATTTATGCATTCTCTCTCGCCGCCCAGGTGTATACGCAAGTACTTCATCCATCGTGTAGCCTCCACGACTCTCGCTGATGCTTTTGAAACCGCTGCTTTCGGTTTCCATTGCCTGCAGAGTCTCGTAGAGGCGGAGGGGGTTGTCGTACAGATCTTGTTTGGAGGGTCTCGCTAGCAACTGGGATGCATCAGGCGGTCGACCATCGTTGTTTCCGTCGTAGTCACCAATATTGTTGTCGTCGTTATCGCTGCCTTCAGACCCATATGGGTCAAGGTTATTTTCTGATGGTGCACCCGTGGTACGTAGAGTTGTAGTATGTGTAGACCCTGATGCACTGATGTGTCGACGGCGGATCCTTTTGCTCTCAGCTATTGGCGCTCTGGCATACCGTTCAAAGTATTCCTCTTCGCGATCACTGCTCTTCTCACGGCTTCGAGGATGAGGCTTCTGTTGTTGATAATCCTTGTCATCCTCTTCATCTTCGTCGTCATTGCTATCTTCTTCCTCTTCTTCCTCTTTTTCGTACGTCTTAACGCTTACACTCGAAGGTCGTGCTCCGGGCTGCCGGGCAGGTATGTATCTCCTCCCTTGAAAGCGTCCAGGTTGCGGATCGCGAGACTGTGCTTGTAAATTTACCGTCGCAGGTCTCAGTCGCTGCGTTCGAGTGTTATCTACGTTGCATGGCTGGAATTTCTTCAAACGTTCCGTCAGCGGCTCTGTCTGTACTACCCGTACATGATTTCGGTCAGTCGTCGGCTGAACTTTCGGTGGCGGTGGCCAGCCACCCGGCGCATTGTAAGTTGGCTCCATCTCGTAGATTATTAACTTATATGATGAATCTGGTTTACAAGATAGTTGCAAGAATGCAATCACAATGCGTTAAGGTTAAAGGCCAGAATATGACTAGGAGGTGGCTCTTTGCGGTGCGCTACTAGACTTTGATCTCAAAGCAATAAATGGTAACTTGGACATACCATCCAAGCACTTGATTCTAGGAAGAATATGTCTACACGGGAGCTAGGATTGTCTCGAACACTCAAGTTCGTATTGACTCAAGCTCCGATGCGTAGAGTGACGTTTCATCAAATTATTCGTCTCAGGAAACAAAGACTTCGTCTAAACTATGATACAAGTAAACAGTCTGCAGCCACACCTACCGTACCATGAGAGCCAAACGGCTACATACACCGTATCCATATCACCCCCCAAAAAAAATAAAAAAAATACTGGCATGAAAATCGAAACACAAACTAGTTCCTCCGCGGTCCAACCGTCGGGTTGAGGAACTCTTGCTGCTTCTTCTGAATAGCATTGATCTGATCCGCCATATTAACGCTTTGCAGCTGCTGCAGCCGAACGCTCTCTCTGCTGTCTGCGTGCCCGTCCCACGCTATAACAGGCTTCTTCCGCCTATCATCTTCCTCGCTCGACGTGCCAGGCTGAACGTCAAACAAGTCTGCACGTTGACTAGCAAGACGTTTCAAATTCGCAACAACGTCAGTGGTGGACAAATTGGTCGTGGAATACTTGGCGTCGGCGCGCGCTCTTTGTTCTTTCCAGCGGGGATCGAGGAGCTCGACTACAAACAATGAATTAGCCATGCCTGAGGAAAGAAATTGTAAAATGTTGGAAAAACTTACTTCTCATATGCTGCTCCAACTCGTCCAGCGGAATCTCCTGTTTACAGTTCGGGCACTTGGCGGTCTGCGCAGCCCCGCGTCTATTAGCTGCAGCTGCAGCTGCACGAGGTACATAGTCGTTCCTGATCTTCATCGGCGCGGTTCCGCCTTGTGCCTCGGCCCTGGCTGCCTCGGCACGCGCTTGAGCCTCTCGTCTCTCACGTATTCTCGCCAGTTCCTCGTCTTCATTGTCGGAATCCGCCTCCATTGCCACATCCATGTTATCATCTTCCTCTTCATCTGCCTGATCCACGCCATAGTTTCCACCGTCGTCGTCTTCGCCCGTCGGCATAGCCTCTTCGATGCGAAGCGTGTTGCTATTCAGGGACATCAAAGCCTTCTGTTCTAGCGAGGCATGCTGGAGCTCTGAAAGCGATGTGGGAGGTGGCAGCTCGGCGTGGTCGTCGGCCTCGGTAAACGCGATGGTTTCAACCACTACGAAGTCATGCCAGTCGATCTGCGCATACGCCAACTTCTCTTTATCCTCCTCTTCCTCCTGCTTCTTCCTTTCCTCTTCCTGATGTTTCACCCATTCCGATCGCCTCTTCGCGTCCTCTATCAGGTGAAATTTATCTTCAAAGTTCCGCCTTAGTCGTTCCATTTGATCATCTTTATCTGTCGGGGATACAACAAGGGTGTACTGGTCGACCAGGCGAGTAAAGTACTGATAGAAGGAATGGTTTGGCCGTAGGAAATCGAACTGGTAGTTTCGTGCTTCGCGCTGCGACAACGTCGTCATGAACTGTCTGCCATTCTTTGCGACGAACAGCGCCGTCAGTCGTAATACGTCCCTACATGACACCGGTTAGCACTCTTATTCTAAAAATTTTCGTTGATATCGGCTAGCTTGGGGCGCCACGCACAAATCCTGCGCACTGATAGTTGGCATTCTCGCAGAAAATTGGAACTCTGGTGGAGGGTCTGGTCCAGGTAGGATCTCAGGCTCCGGGGGCGGCGCTGCACTACCGTCAGTACGACCGGCGGCGACAGCGGTAGACCTCCCCGCGCGTGTTTCTTCCAGGCGCCATACGTAGAACGGATTATACGGGTCTCCGGGTGTCAAGAATGAAAATTTCGGATTAGTCCGCTCCTTTTCGCGTATTCTTACTGCACAAACACGGGAAGTCAGTATTCTGTCCATGTTACGACGAGAGGTCACGAAGCTACTCCTTCGCGGTGAGGACATACTTTCGAAAGCTTCTCCATTTCGAGCGACGTAACCGGCGGTCTTTTCAACGATAGCTATTCAAGATACATCCACGGTCAGCAATAGTCTCCAGCCTAGTATATATCAAATCAGATACGTGGGCAATGCAGATATGGAGCGCTGGGTGGATGACTTACCTCTGATCTCCCTGGGAGGCAACACGACGCCGGCTGGCGCTTTCGAGGCCTCTTCGTTGGTCACAAAAGTGATTGGAGCCGGTGGTTCTGATGCAGCTGGAGCCATGGTGATCGATATGTAGTGATACTGATCTCAAGGGTGTCGTTGTCGCGTTAGATGTTCCAAGGAAGCTTGAAGTAGCGATGGCGATCGAAATGACCTATTGCCCATATAGTGACTTGGAATGCCAAGACAAAAGTTACGCAACACACAAAATACCACATTACTCTTCCCGCGCTGCGTCCGTAACGCAACAGGACTGGCTGTATAACGCCGCTAGATAGCTACTTTCACTCTTCATGAATTACATGCATGCGGACCCGCACAAAACGAAATATAATTAGTACCTATAGTTAACTGATCGGTAGAGATAACAAAAATAAATAGTAGCTTCTAAACCCTTTAATGAAAAATATCCGCTCCCGCCACACCCGCTGACAAACTAAGCTTCCATATAAATTTCTAGTAACCTACTAGAAGAGTGTAAGTAAACAGGGATCTCAACAGAAGCTTCAAAATCCTGGTCAAACTTCACTTCTGGCGTAAAGGGGTCAGGAACATTGGCCGTCTCGAGGCTGTAAAATTGGTTTCCCTTGTGTGGAGGCTTGACACTCTTAGGCGTAGTCGTGGTGTGCTTGATTCCTCCCATTCCTACAGCAGACCCCCAATGCCGGCCAGCAAATATATTATGGGTCTCCTCGCGATAACATACTTCGGCAAATTTCTCGTCCTGGGCCATTATTTCACGGAGCTTATTGCCAAAGTACGGAAGGTCATAGAGACTCTGAATCGTCTGGTGGACGCCTACATCGTCAAGGACTCCTCCATTGTCCCCTTTTTTCATAGCTTCTGATATCACCTTAGCCTACTTTCCATGGCTTTGTCGATGGTTTTGAAGATTCTTCAATTTGTTTGTATCCCCGCCAGCGACGACCTTCTTCTCCTCTTCTTCTATAAGTATATCACGGTATAATATTACCGCGTCGTTATATGAGACGATTGCATGTCGCTCTATGAAGAATCCGGATTGGATAGCAGCTTCCTCGAATTGGGCGGTTTACCAGGTCGATCGTGACCGAAATAATTCAAACCCCTTCCCGATATTTAACGTAACTAGCTGTCTTGTCTCATACTAATATATTCTACGACATAATATCCATGTGTGCATCTTTGTGAGGATATGTGGTATACGTATCGATACTGTCTCAGCCTCATTCTTGGTTTGCTGCGGGGTAATTCCTACGAGCACTTACACGCATGCACACAATGAATATGCGAGATAGCAAGATATTATCTGATAGCGGAAGCGAATGCATATGCTCCTAGCTGCAGATAGATCGTCTTCTTCCTGTAGGATCGGTGATATACGAGATAAACTCAAATTTGGATCATAATTTTTGATTCTAATCAGACAGGGTCAAGTATATAAGAGTTTCCCTAAAGGAATCTATTACCAGACGAAATCCATTGTCGCCTGGGTCGGAGTGGAAAGTGCAATTGGTTACTTGAGAACTCGGGGAGGCTTGGACGAGATCCCGAGAATCTGAATATCAAAACTCGGCCTGATTCGCAGCCGATGACAACAGCGCTTCCAGTTGGTGATGTATCGAACATATATGGTCGTGGCCGGCAATCCCACGGTAGCCAAAGAACATTTCCTGTTTGGCACATGATCCATGCTTCATCATCGCTGAGTCCATAGCTATATTCGTCCCAAAATATCCTCCACCGTTCAGATTTCGCCCACGGGAAGTCCCTGCAACTGACAATCTGATGTGCCCATTGATTGGCAAAGTATATAGTATCGCAAATATTAATATCCGAGTCGACAAGATCTCCAGTCTCAATCGTACCGAGGCTGTGGCCGTTGTAAACATCCCATTCCTTGACTACCCTATTTCGAAGTACTGCTAATAACTTGGAGTAACCATTTGAGAAGACCATCGAGTATACCTCGTTTTCATGGCCATGGTTGTGGGCAAGATCAAAGGTAGTCTTTTTGTCGGTATCCCGGAGCCAAATTCTACCCAATGCTGACATAGCTATGTGTGGATTGTTAGCTGAAAGAACGATTAAGTTGATTTGGCGACGATATTCGTCGACTTCGAGTGTATCAAGACATATGCCACTGCCAACGTCCCAGATCTTAACTATACCGGTTTCCGACTTTGACGCTATCCGCAAGCCGTCTCTCGAGAGGACGGCTGATTCGATGGGCTCATCATGACCACTAAAGGTATTAAGGCAAATGCCACTGACAGTATCCCAGATCTTAATTGCCCCATCATACGACCCTGATATTACCCGGGAAGCATCCATCGAGAAGGCAATTGAAGTAACTCGGCTGCTGTGACTGTTGATTGTGTTCAAGCAGTTGCTGCTGCTAATACCCCAGATCTTGATTGTTTTATCACCCGATCCCGAGACCACATGTAAGTTATCTTTTGAATCAAAAGATGAGACTGAGGTGATACAGTTACTATGGCCATAGAGTGTGGTAAGACAAGTGCCATTATTAATGTTCCAGATTTTAATCATCGCATCATCCGACCCTGATAGTACCCGCGAGCCATCACTCGGGAAGGCGACGGAGGTAACCTTGTCGCGGTGGCCGCAGAATGTTTTGAGGCAGCTACCGCTGGTATTCCAGAGCTTAACTGTCATATCGCGGGATCCTGATACAATCATCGAGCCACATTTCGAGACTGCAACTGAGGTAACTTGATCGCTATGACCCCGGAGCGTATGGAGGCAGCTACTACTGCCATTGCCAATATCCCAGATTTTAACCATTTTATCGAGCGACCCCGACACTACCCGTGAGTCACCATTTGAAAGAACGACCGAGGTCACCGAGTTAAGATGGCCCCAGAGCGTGTCGAGGCAGCTGCTCCTGCCGTCATTACTAATATCCCAGATCTTAATTGTACCATTACTTGACCCCGATATTATTCGCGAGCCAACATTCATGAAGGCAACCGAGGTAATTATCCCGCAACGGGCGCGGATCGTATTGATGCATTTGCCGCTGCCGATGTTCCATATTTTAATCGTCTCGTCTTTTGACCCAGATGCTACCCGCGAGTCGTCATTCGAGAATGCAACTGAGGTAACTTGTTTATGATGGCCGCGGAGTGTACCAAGGCAATTACCGTCATTAGGATTCCAAATCTTAATTGTTTTATCTCTCGATCCCGATACTATCTGAGAGCCGTCATTCGAAAAGGCAACAGACATAATACGCTGGCTATGGCCTGCGACTGTTTGTAGACAAGCACCCCAGCCTGTTTCCATTTCTGGCTTCGTAATAATCCAGTCCAGTTCCTCATTCTGGAAAAGCTTTCGCGTAAAACTATCGACAGGACTGAATACGAGGGCTGATGAATACGTTTGCAGAGGGGCCCTCTCAATGCTATGTCTATGGGTCAAAACGAATCGAAACTCGTCATAAACCAAGCGAGAAAGTTGAGATTCAGACGAAATTTTCTAGACCATCAGCATTTGCAAGCAAAATGTTATACATAGCTTCATAGTAACTAACCATAAGTAAATCAGATAGCTTGGTTATTGCTAGTACGCCATCCGAAATGCTCCCCATAAGGCTCAGGGCTTCGAGCCAGTGAAGAAAGCGCTTCTTCAGAAATATATCGACTGCCCCATTGTCGCATAGTCCTACATCATCGTAGCCGTTTTTGATCTCGCAAACATGGTCAACCCAGTAAATGCAAGCATATCGAATGGGAGCGAGCGGATCCGGATCAGGGCGTCTGACTTTTTCAATAGAATGGCCCAGATGTCCTAACTTATAGATATTCTTTTGCAGCAACTTATCCATGGCCGCAATTGATCGTAACACTATTCGTCGCTGCTGCTTTTCTATGCACCCTTCGGGAAAGATCTGATTATTTGCATGCTTCACAAGGTAGTCCTTCGCAGATTGGTGGACAAATAAAATTGTGCGATCTCGAAGTGTCAGGAAAGAGCCACAAAGTTCTATGATCTCCTTCAGGGATTTATCATTTTTAGAGACGCCGTCAGGCATGTCGACAACGGATGTTAGCTCCTCTAGTGCAAGGGGCCGCCGCACAAGAGAAACGACACCCAGTATATTTTGGCAGAGCTCAGCATGGTCTGAGCTACAGATCTGGTCCATCATCCGCTTGTAGAGCCCATCGAGCCCCGGTGGATATTCCATCACCTTAATTTGAGCGTCCTCCCACCAATAAAGACGGCGGAGTTCTTCGCAGACCAAAGCCACCCAGAGGAAGGTGCCGTTTGCGTTTGAGAGCAAATGGCGTTCGATGACATCTCGGACATCGGAAGTATATTCTTTTTCCTTTGCTAATTCACCAACTTTGGATTTGATGTACTTGGTGACAGCCGTGGAGACGGATTCTTCGTTCAACTCAAGAGACAGTCTTACTTTCTGCGTCGCAGCGTTGAAGTCCTTCTCAATGCTCGGCAAGTTGCGACTAGAGACAATCCACTTGACGCGTGAACCTGTGGACACCGTCCGGACAACAAAGCTAAGCAGCCTATGCAGATCTGTTGTACACTCATCGAGTGCATCGACAATCAAACATGTGTTCTGTTCGAGGTCTGGGTCTTGCAAGATGTTGGTGAAGATTTCGGACAAGGCGAACCAGGCGTTGTCACCCTGGAAGAGCTTCTCACCGGCAAGGTCGTACTTCTCGTTCACATGCAAGCTAAGCGTCGGCTGTTGGCTCACGAGCAGGTAGATAAGTCCGCGCAGGACAGCCGTGCCAGTATTGGTCCGCGCGTCTGTGGCCTGGCAGAAGAAAAATGAGGGTAGCTTGGCATCACCAGTGGTCGACCGTGTCAACTCATCAATAATACCACAGAGCAACATCGTTTTCCCTTTGCCGGGGTCGCCCTTGATCCAGAGTAGGCGGCTTTGCTCGTCGCCGCGCCATCGTTGAAAATCGGCATTATCAAGAATCCAGAGGTATGAATCTGCCAGTAACCCGCCTTTGTTGTCCACAATGCGCTTCTTATCGTGGCGGGGATCAGTTACAAGGAGATCCCGCAGACAGCGGTTGTCCAACTCCAACTTCCCTATCCCAGCTGTTAGTATTCCGCGCTTAGAGTCTAAGTGATCCGCTCTAGTTGCTACCGCCCCAGTCGCTGCCACCCAAACAGGCAACTATAACGTACCAGCTCTACCAGCGTGGAAATGTATAACTCTAGTCGATGGTTTATAACATTTAGCAGGCATCGTATATATCGCTGAACGTTCGTCTTACCCTGTGTTTTTGACACGCCCTTGGAATGCTACTTGGCACCCCGTATTGTCGAATGTGTTTCGATCCATTCACTACCAGCTGCTGACTCCCCAGCGTGGAACCCACACTTCGGGTTCACTAATATTTCGAAAGCTTTTCCACTAAAGATCTTCAGATCGCTTTGAAAACTATGGTGTTAAAGACGCTTAAGACTTCGATATAGGTTTTCTTCGGTAAGTCTTGGGTTGGTGATACCCTTCTCGATGCCATGATGGAACTGATTGTACGAATGGGATCCTACTCGCCCCGCTTTTCAAAATCCTGCGTACTGGGGGCCTCCACGGAAATCGAACCTAGTCAGCGGTAAAGCTCCAGCCGCGAAGATATGATTATCAAAGGACCCACTCCACGGGTTATATCAACCTCTATCTGGGCAGCTGTGCCACACACCTGCAGGCGCCCGCACCAAAAAATAACAACCATATGCCGTTCAAAATCAACAGCACCTGAAAAGATTTATAGTGTGCACCTGCGGAAGCGGAGTATTCCGTTCAAGCTCTTATACCACAATGTACAATTTTTGCACAGGGTTCCAGCTCCAGTCACGCAATAGCACGTCCTAACTAACTTTGCAAGAAGTTTGGCTTGCAGAGGCATATAAATACTCTCATTCTTGAAAAAAGCCACTGGGAGCCTTTTTCTTTCTCATTTCCTTTCATTTTTTTCGTCTCTCGTATGCTAGCCAGCCAGCCTATTAGCGCCAGGATACCCGAGAGGAAATACTGCACAACCATGCAGAGCCGTGGGTTTGGAAATTTCGACTTTGCAGTTTAACCCAAAGACTAGCAGTGCTCTAGCTATAAAAAGAGTTCACTTGTAAGCTTTATCAACAAATTTGATAGAGATGGTACAACACCTCTATTTTTTCTTATATGGTTGATATCACTCCGCCAGAGTGCTCCTTTGATCGCAATTAGCTCTACATCGGGTGATTTTCCTTGGCCAGAGAAACTTGCACCGCCAAGGTGATATTAAAAGTCATGAAAAAAGTAGGCGTTTATAATAAATATAATGCTAGGGTTGAAAGTCCGCCCTCGGAACTGAGTGTACCGGTAAACTAGTGTGTTAGACTCTCAACATCAAAAGTAATAGATATATGGTAATTTCTTATCATTACGGTCTAGGTAAACTTGCAAACATGTATATCAAGTTTATCACTTAAACTATTCTTGATTTTTGTCTCGCTAAAAGTCTGCCTCCTTTCATATGATCACCAGTGACAGTAGACTGCCGTGGGGGAGCTAGAAAATCTCAATTTCCTGGTCCATAACAGCGAATTTAGTGTGTTAAATAAACTGTCTCTTGCATTCAAGGTTTAGTTTATGCAACAATTATCCGGATATTCGATGTATTAAATATTGAACTTGATAATATGATCTAGTACGGCCCCAAAGTTTATACTTCTATTAACATCGAAATGCAACATTTAACTAAAATATGTCGATTTCAAAGTAATTGTTCGTGCAACAACGGCTGTCTCTCTAAGTTCACGTTAAAATAAATAAATAATAATAACGGGCTAAAGTCTAGCGATAGGTCAGAAAATTATCACCTGTGGCGTCCAAAATATATACAATATCACAAAGGGGTCACAGGGGAACGTGGATGACATCTGGCCCAAATGCTGTCCAATGTTGACTTTTGAATTCAGTCTTCACACCCAAATGATACTAAATAAATCTATAAAAGTGACAAAGTATCTCAGGGTTGCTGCTGTTAAGGTTCTGATCCAGTACTTTACTTCCAATATAAAATATTATTATGCCTATAAACCTGCACTTTTGCACCCCAGAGCTCATAAAATTATATATAGAGTAACTCAATCACCAAAAAAAAAAATTGATTCTTTGCAAGTTGCCTCGATAGAAGATACTCTAGTGTAGGGCAGTTAGAGTCCCTCGCCTCAAACGCCAAATCTGTAGATAGAGCATAGCCTGCTATCGGTCAGTATTAATAAGGGCCCCAATATCAGAAATGAGGGCAGGTGCTCCGTCCATTAACGGTTTTTCTGAATCAAGATAGCTAAGGATCTCTTTTGCAGATGCAGCGGCTGTCGCAGTGGCATAGTACTTCCAGCCGTCATTCCTATGAGAATCTGCATACCCTGAGATGCCACGGATGACAAGTCAAGAGAACTCAGTTGCAATCCCGGCTGCTTCCATCTTAAAGTAGAGTATGTTAAAGCCTTAATTATGAATGGCCTTGTCTCTCTTGAAAGCACTCCTCATAACCCGGTCTCCTGAGGCAACAAGTCTGTAATGTATAACCGGTCCCTCAAATTTACACATTTGCCTCCTTACAGAATTTGCTCTATCGCAGCCCTCACACATGGGATTACTGTCGACATGAAGGTAATCTTGTTCGAAAAGGATATCGGGCGCTCCCGAGGGATATCCGTAGATCGAAAGTTGCGGTTCCTTTTTTATCATTGTTGACAGAAACTCATTCACCCTATTTTCCTCAACTAGATGATCGGACTTCATGACCAACGCGGCGTTCCTCACTATAGTAGGTGGGGCCTAGGTGCGTTGTGCCTGCTTCGACAGCAACTCGCAGCTGTTGTAGATGCCTTTTGCCGATGGTAGCTATGCCAAGCACCCGAATCCACTAGCCAAAGTTCGTAGTCCCCTGAATAAGTTGTGTAACGTGGAAGAAAAACACCCTGCTGTCATATGCCAAACGGAGATTAAATATATAGCGCTTGAGGCTCGACGAGTATTTCAAAGAAGCATGTTACTGTTGGGTTACATCAATCCGCAGTATATATCCACTAGTCGAAGCTAATATATATAGAGTTCAGCTAAATATTTAACACAGCCGGATTGTTGACGGAAACAAGCGAATCTCGGAGCCTGGCTATAGAGAAATAAACCCATCAACCTAGTTAAGCTTAAGCAACACAGAGCTTGATCAATTGGGCGGACCGAAATGACCACAGGTACACATAACTTCAACGGCGTTTCCTGGAATAACTTTAACTGCACATTTCACATATGTTAAACGTTGCCTGCAGTTATCATTGGTGAACGCCCCAATCGGGCATGAAATTAAAATGTTATATTAAAATGCATCGAATGAAGTTCATCAGCAAAAAAAATATTGTGTTACTATTAGCAAAATTCATTAAAGACTTACAATTGCAGGCATCGTTACAGAGATTATGTCAGAGGGATATATTGATTTATCTAAACGTTACTTATTACTGTACTTGGATAGTGTTACAAAGTATAACCCAATTAGGCCATTTCCGTCGGTGATTAGCTAGAGGTGCGGGGTGGTTTGACGTTTGCGTTCTGGTACCCACTAGGCGCATGACATTATCCCGGTTGCGAAGAGTTCAATCTTCAACTGCATAGATAGTGTTTAGTGACGCTGGTTCCAATTCCCGGTTTCCTGTTTGACACCAAACCCGGCTTTCATCCAACTGCGGCGCTGCATGCCAACTATACTTACTCCAAAGCGTTAATCTGGTGACGAATAGTTGGATTTCATTTTCAGGCATGATTTGACTTCAGGCACAATTAAAAGCGAAATACAACACAAGTACTAGTCCTGGCGGAATTAGTGAACAGGTATAAATATTGCGGAAAAGAGACGCTGTGTTTCTTGCACTGCGCACCAAGTTTTAAAGACGAACTCGATGAACTCAGTTTGAGTGCCTATATTTACTTGCCTCTTATCTATACATATTCTGATCATATTAATGAAGAAGCGGGAACTATAGCGCTTAGCAAAACATTATAAGAAAACTGAAAAACAGGGAAGCCATAAGAAACGAAAAGCGTGAGGATATCCAGGTAAGCTTTGAGCCCTTTTATGTTGTAGCCATTCGACTGATATGCTCCGTTACATTGGATCTGGGTTCTAAGCGTCCACTCGTACGAGCAAATTGACAAAATTTGAAGAGCGTCAGATAAGAAGCAGGAGCAGATTGTTGTTTTGCCTCACATTTCCCATGACAGCCAACTATCTCCTATGAATCCATCTTTAACTCAATCTTAGTTACTTTAAAGTGGCTCTTTAGTTAATTTATCTCGAAAATGGTACAACGAGGAGTTGTTGGGTATGTAAATCGATTAAAGGTTCTCAAATATCGGCTTGAGGGTCGAAGTAGCACCTAAAATTTATCAATCCTTTCTCAGCTAATTTTATCTGAAGCTGTCCCAAATACTGCACCAGCTGCGCAAAAGACTGCCGCTGCGATACTTGCAATTACTGCCACAGTTGCAACAATGCGATGGGCTCATATGGAATGCATGTTTGGAACCATGCGTGCAAGAGCGGAAAGGGATCCAGTGAAAAAAAATCCGATATTTTGGCTTTCTTAGTCGATATTTCTGAAAGATTTTCGAGGTAAGGAATCCACAACTACTGCGTAATACGGGCATCAGGAACACCTATTGGCTCAGCAAAGTATCGTTCACTAACAACAGAAAAGGTTTTTTGAAACAGAAATTTTTACAGTTGAAATCGGCGACAGTAAGAAATTCTATGTCCACGAAGATGCCCTTAGTAGCGCGTCTGCGGTTTTGAAGAAGCAAATCAATTCAGATATGAAAGAAAGCAAAACGAAAACGATTCGGCTTGATGATCTTGTTGATAGTGACATTGCTTTCAGCATGTTTCTTCAATATACATACTTTGGCGCCTACGGTTACAACGAAATCGGGAAAGAAGATGCATTATCGGTACACGCTTCTGTCTACGTGTTTGCGGAAAAAATCGAGGCTTTGGAATTAAAGGCCCTTGCTTTGAAGAACGCTACGAGATTGTGCTCCAATACAACTGGTGTGCAGAGTAGCTTTCCCAAAGTCGTGCAGTTCTCGATTCCAGAAGCTGTCTCTATTATTTACGATGGGACATACGATCCTAAAACAGGCAAATTACCTTCGACCATCATTAGCGAGGGAGAAAAAGACGATGTGAAGATACCGGCGTTTACAAGGGATGGGTTTCGCATGCTTCTTGCAAGATTTGCGGCTGCCTTCATTGACGAACTACGCGAAAATGAGCAATTCATCTTAGCGTTAGAGAAGTATCCCTCGTTTAGTGCGGACGTCTTGCTCTTCACTGGCAAAGGGCCTGATATTGCGACGGATGGTGAAGGAAATATGACATTCTAAAGGCTCTCGGCGGTTTGGTCAGTACGCTGTTGATCCAACAGGTATTCGATGGATGGGTAGCTCGGCCTTGAATAGGGTGAAGGTCATATATATCCGAACATTTGTGCTCGATGAAAGTGCGTTCACGCTGCTTATTTTCTTTTCTGGTTTATGTCGTTCAAGCCGAGAGACAGGTCTGGTTGCCGCGATGTTATAAATTGAATCAGTCGAGTATTGATAGGAAGAGATAATGTGATAAGAAGTATACTAGTACTTAATTGTTCCTTAAACTCGACTGCTATACCTTGTCCTGGAGCACCGAAGGTCGTATAGATAACCGCCTATAGGCATGCACGGATAAATTTGTCATGTTTCTTTTTGATTAGTTTTATAAAAATTATTTTTTATAAGAACTACTCTGCGATGCAGACATTATATTTACTTACAGCCCTAACTGCATGTCTAGAAGTGTATTCTAGTGTATTTACGTGAAATTTGAGAAAGCTCCAATCCCGGTTCAGATCTATGAGAGAAGAATAATGCTAAACCAACACCTGACCGTTAAGTCATATACAATGAACAGACTAAATACGCAATAAATAGCATCTATGAAGCAGTTTGCGCAGGCGATAACAGGGTCTCGTTATTAGCCTCGCCACCAGTCTCATCACCAGTGTTGTCGTCGGCCACTGTTAATGGTGGTATATACATCGGACACTTGCGATTGGTGCGAATATGACCAGTCTGTTGGCAGACACTGCACTTGATGGGTAGCGTGGGCAGGGTAGCTACTGTCGGCGTAGCCTTATGATTGTGCCGTAGATTGTCTGCGAAAGCATACCACTCATATTTTGGGTTCGAATTCGCCTTTGAATTTTTATCCTTATTTTTAGGTTGCGATTGTCGACGAATTGTTAGTTTGAACGGACAGTTGGTACGTTTTGTGGTAATCTTGCGAATGCCCTTGGCAACGGATGGGCGACGAGGCGCGCTGAAGGAACATATCAGCTGGCAGCTTTGCAAGACATTGTTATTGTCACGTTTGCTGCGGGAGATGGATAATGTATATCCCGCTGCTTGGGACTTGTCGTGGATCTCGTCCATAAGCTCTTTAGACGAGGGATATAAGCCGGTGGGATATTGGATTTCCACCATGATATATCTAGTATGTGGTCCCAGCGTTTGCTGCTGTGGGTCCAAGGTTTAAGAAACGGGCATCGGCTAAGTATGCACGAATACGAATCGATATTGGCATACGGAAAGGGAAAGCTCGGTCTGATAGACAAATTTGGGTCTATACGAGCACTAGCTAGCCTTGGGCTTGGGCAGTCTCTCGTTACCAGACTTGCAATAGGACTGGGGTTTGTGCAAATGTAGATAGATGATGATGCCGTTCAAGAAGGTGTTTACCTACAAATCAGGGGCAATGAAATTAACTTCTCTCCCAAACCACCTCTCCGATAAGTCACCCCCACCAACGCCACTATCAATTGCATCCAATTGCAATTGAAGGCCCGCAACCACTGCCATGGCCGTCCCGCGGACGCCATTCCTCTTCCTCTTCCGCCGGCCCGTCTGTCCTTCCTGCTCCCGCCGCCGTCTCCTCTCGCTCCCGCTGCACATCTCCCGCCGTACCTACTCCTCTCAGGCGCAGCCCGGCGACTCCCCCGCGTTCACTTCAGCGCTCGACCTCCCCCCACGTTTAGTCCGCACGAACCGCCGACACCGCCCTCTCGGCCTGCTAATTCTCGCATTGATCCCGCTAACGGCCTTCGCACTGGGCACCTGGCAAATTCAGCGGCTCAATTGGAAGACCGCACTGATAGCCCGCGCGGAGGACCAGCTATCCCGTCCACCGTTACCCCTACCACCGCGCATTGACATCTCCCAGCTCCCGGTGTTCGATTACCGCCGCGTCGTAACGCGGGGTGTCTTCAAACATGACCAGGAAATGCTACTGGGGCCGCGCATGCGCGATGGCACGAATGGGTATATGGTTATAACCCCACTAGATCGTTCGCTCGACGATGCAAGCACGATACTAGTAAACAGAGGGTGGATAGCGAAGGAACTGGCGGACCGGAGGAAGAGGTATAAGGCTGGCGGGGAGGGGGCGTTGCCAAGCGGTGAGGTGCTAGTGGAGGGGTTGTTGAGGGAGCAGGGCAAGCGCAATACGTTTACGCCGGAGAATCAGCCGCAGAAGGGGCAGTGGTATTTCATGGATGTAGGGGAGATGGCGGCGTGGGCGGGGAGGAATGGTAGTGTTGTGCAGGAGGTGTTGGTGGAGGAGACGATGGGTATGTCATCTCTTCTTACCCTATCTTACCCTCCTATTGGCGTAATGAGGTTACGAAAGAGAAAGAGAGATAGATGCTGAGCTTGCGGTGGATACACGGCTAACGACATATATGTTGTGGTAGATGTGACGGTACTTGGTGTGATTAATCGTGAGCCCCGCGGTATCCCTATCGGTAGGGAAGCTGCCGTCAACCTGCGCAACAATCATTTCCAGTATATTGCTACTTGGTGCGTATTACCTATCCATCTGCGTTTCGTTCTTGCAGCTGCCTAGAAGAATATAAGAATTCCGATTGGTATAAAATTACAATGCAATGTATATGCTATAACCCGCCAGCCTAACGCCATATCCTTTGCCCGCTAATAAAGCCATACTATGCTATATGATGCTAACAATACCGTGGTTCTGCGTAGGTACTCCCTCGGGATCGCTACCTCCATCATGTTCTACATGGTTGTCCGCCGCCCCCCGCGTGAGATCACACGCAAGGTCCGCCTGCAGAAAGACTGGTCGTAACCATATCTCCCTCCTATCTCTTCTTTCCACGTCCTGCGTGTTTCCTATGTTCCGGCTAGCCATGGTGACTACTCTTCCTGGTTGTCGGTTTCGATGCGCCGCCGTTTGGTCTTTGCAACAGTTCGCTTGAGCACCTGTATCCTGACCTCCTGGAGCAGCTCGCGCGGGAGATGTTGGGCTGCAAGCGAAAAGACTGTTGTGCGGTCTGATAGCAGGCGGTGGCTGTAAATACAAAGCAAATGTTAGCATGTACATAAATATTTTAACTGTATATATTAATATATTTAGGGAGGGTAGGTGGTGTGTAAATATGGATATCAAGAGCACTTTGGGTCATGCATACCGTCTGAGAACTTGCAATACATCCGTCTCTTCCACTGTCTTGCGTTTTGCATGCCTAGCAAAACTACCCAGGTCCTCGCCTAGGTTCTCAAAATATGCATCTGAAGCTGCCGAGACGATCGCTAGGGCCTCCTTTGATAATTTGAGGCTGCTTGTTCGCGCAATCATCGACTTGATCGTCTTGGCTGGTATGCTAGGGTAGGGAATGCCATATGCGGATAGCGGTAGCTCTTTTCGTTTTCGCTTCCTGCCGCCGGTTGGTTGTTTATGCGCTGCATCGTCGTGCGCGGAGCGGAGACCAGTATCAGGGGAGATGGGGAGTGGATTGTCATCATCGGAGTCGAAGTCCGAGTCGATGAGGCCTGGGGGTAGGTCGCTGGGAACGAGGGATGATATGTCGTCTCCGAGATCCGGTGGTCCCTCTCCTCTTTCTCCGTCGTCTTCATCGTCGTCGTAGGGTAGTTCTTCGCCTTCTGGATCTGCATGCTCGAGACGAAAATCGGTGTCTTCGTCGGGAATCAGGTCTTGTGGGTTAAAGAAGCCGGAGACGTCGTCCTCGCGGTGGAGGTCAGCTGTCCTATCACTATATTGGAGTACTCGTTAGCCGGTGTTCGTAACTAGTATATCGACCAGAAAGGTAAGGGACAAGCTACATACGCAAAGCTCAGTTCCCCTTCAAAGTTTGCTTGATCATCCTCGAAGCCAATCTCGTCTTCATACTCTTCTCCCATTCCCTGCACTACGCTATCGTCCATCACTACATCATCAAAATCCCTGAATCGATCAAACATATTTGGTAGAAAACTCATCCGCCTATCTGCATCTGGCACCGCCCTTCTTGCGACTTCTCCCGGCGTTCCGGCATCCTGCAGTGGAGAAGTAAGTTGCGGTGGGGGGCTCAGCGATTCCTCATCGTCGTTCTCTACGACCTCCGCAGCAGTGATGGTGCGGCCGATAAGCTTGAGGGAGACGTTCGAGAGACGCGGCGGCCGAATGACGTCTGCTTCTTCCTCTTCGTCTGATAAGGCGGCAGCAAGGTCACGGGAAATGCGTATGCCAGCGAGGGTCTGGCGCCGAGAGGATGCAGCGGCCGGTGTGATGGCTTTGGGGGTTGGAACGAATGGCTTTGTTGTCGGTGCCGTCACTATCAACGGTGGTAAAGCAGTTAGTATATGCCGGGTAAAACATATGTATAGGTATATCAAAGGGGTAAGAGGAGGTGGCATGACGTACATCGACTGAACTGTCTCAGTGCATCGCGCAGGTCGTCGTCCTCGCCAGCGAAGCGGGAGGTGCGCCGTTTGCCCTGGTTCTTGTGGGGGGTCGGACGGTTCGAGTACCCGCGAATGGCATGCGGGGTGGTTGCCTTGCGGCGAGCAGTAGTGCCGGCGACAGAGGAGGAAAGCGGGCGAGCGTAGGTCGGGGTAACGGGCTCGACTGTGGATGCGCGGGGAGTTTGAGCAGCGGCTGCAGAGGAGAAGAAGGCTGCAGGCGTCTGCAAGAACAGTACATTAGTATAAGTATTGTATAATGGCATGAAGTACTTGGAGCAATTGACTGACTAGCTCGACGTCGCGCAGAGGCGAGGTCATGGAGCGCGGCACGGAGACGGGTACAGCCAGCGATGAGGCCAGCGATGAGGGCGGTGACGGGTCCCTAACTACAGCGCGCGGGGTGGCCGGTCGAGGCGATGAGCGGGCCGAGGCGACACGGGGAGGCGTCCGGCGGAGCGCATTTCGAGGCGCAAAGACGTAGTCGTCCGACATGTTCAATCGGTTGGATATATCGTATCCGTGGCGGTAAATTGGTATATTCGTGGTCGTGGTGAAGTTACGTCAGTAGCTCACGCGAGGCGTCGCGACATTCTGCTTTCGGTGTTTTTGTTGCGCGCTGCACGCTCAACACATCAACACTCCAACGGTAAGTTTGCCGCATTGAGAAAGTGCGGCAACTCTGAAGCATCGCTTCTTTTCGTTCCGTTTTCGAATGTCTGCGGCATCCTGTCGCAAATTTTCAACCTTCAAACAGCCAAGATGGACGACGACTACGACTCCGCCGACGACATTGTCGCTGCCCCGCCGAACGCCGATACTTCCGCCGACGGCCTTTCCCGGCGCAAACGCAAGCGTGCAAAGAGGGAGGCTCAAGAGCAGCAGATATCTCCAGCAAAGAAGCTGCGCCAGTCTCCCCAACCTGACCATACTTCCAGACCTAATACGACAGGACACGACAGGGACAGAAGCAAGAATTCGAAGAAAGCCCCACAGTCGAAGGGTGGCAATAAGCATGCACCACGTGTGGGGAAAGGCACAGCAACAGCCGACCTATCGAGCATTGATGAGGCAATCGCTGGAATGGACTCCAAGGTGATGGCAGACTTTGTCGCTCAGCGCATTCAGAAATTGAACAAAGACCTGTCATCTGTCGAGTTGGGTGATCGAGTTCTTCCCGGTATGCAAGATAAGAACTCGTGCCTTGCAGGTGGAATTTGTTTTGTCCTAGAGTATATATTTACAGTATGGGTATATTAATCTTTATTACTGTCTATCTATGTACATGCAGAGCGTCTCTACCTCGACACCAGCACCTTCGCGCCGGCTCGGTCCCTTACCAACCTTTGCGAGTACTTAGAGACCTGTAAGCTCACTCCGCCGAATTACCACTAAACATATAGCTTCCCATTGTAGCTTCATTACCCGCTCTTCAAATAACTATGCTGATATATATATATATCTCCTGCAGTCTGCACCAAGAAAGGCCAATCATCCATCTCCCATCTCAAATCAGCTCCTAAAGCGCCTGGTGCACCCCATACCCTCGTAATCACCCCTGCCGCCCTCCGCGCCGCCGACCTCGTGCGCACCTTACGCAAATACCAAACACCCGACTCAGCAATACCCAAATTCTTCGCAAAGCACGTCAAGCTGGCTGAAGCGGCGGCGTACGCCCGCAAGACACGCATAGGGGTCGCGGTGGGTACACCTGCGAGACTGATAGACCTGATAAAGGATGGGGCGGTACAGACGCGGTATCTGCAGCGGGTGGTGCTGGATGTGAGTTATCTTGATGCAAAGCAACGGGGTATGTGGGATATCAAGGAGGTGCAAGACCGTGTTGTTGAGATTTTGGGGATGGAGGGCGTTAGGAAGCGGTTAGAAGGCGGTGGGGAGGAGGACTCGCGGGGGGTTATGTTTTATTAGACGGATCTGTGCCATCTCCTTGTAGTATATAGTACAAATTATTTTCTTCTGTTTCCTCTTCGTTTATTTTCCCCTGTACCGCGATCGACTGCGAATTATCGTCCAGGGACCTTTTTGTTCGAGCTGGTTGGTATAATGTGGCATGTGTTCCAAAGCTAGTAGGTGCGCCCGTCGCCCACGATGATTCCGTGCCCCCAGTCCAGCCACTCCTTCTTACCTCCGACCTCTACTGCATCGACGGCATCGGGCGGAGCTTGGTTCGTCGCCCAAATGCTGTGTACAGCAAGTTGGAATGGCCCTTGTACACGGTCTGTAGTGCTAAACCCAACCGTTGCGATCTTTCGCACAATCATAGCGCTCTGGTCGTGCGTTATCCCACCGTCGAGGGTACGCACAAATGCGTCAGGTTTAATCACAACAGTCTCCCATTCGCCCGGCCGGCGAGCGAATAGACGGTGTTGATGTAGGTCCTCTTCGGAGACGGAGTCTGTCTGGATGTTGATAAAGTACGTGCGGCCGTCGGATTTAATGCGCATGGCAAGCATGGCGTACGGATCTAGATCGAAGAAGCGTTTTCCAAGAATCGTCCAGCCAAGCTTTGCGGTGCGCCAGCCGGCATACCCGGAGCGTTCAATTTCCGGACGGTGTTTCTGGTTGGGCAGCTTTGAAGAGATGGTACCGTGGAAGAGGCCGTATGTGCGGGGGGTTATTGGGGTGAATTCTGAGGATGGAGGAGGGTCGACAGGGCGTTGTTCTTCGACAATGGCAAAGTCGGCGACGGTGTGGCCGCCTTCGTTCGCGTCGGTCATGACAACGACACGGTCGCGAGTGATGGCGTCTTCGGCGTTGAAGAGGTAGAGGTCGTCGTATTTAGGGGCTATGTATTCACCACCGAGCACTTTACACGGAAACAGAATCAGCATCAGCATCGCCTTGGTGGAGTAGATAGTGGGGCATTGGCGGGGGGAGTACCCTTCTTGGTTTCCCAGCGGAGGTGCATCATACTGCGGCGCCAGAAGCCCGGCTCCTGGTACAGCCGGGCGAGCGTCGGCCGGAACATCGCCAACGGATAGCCAATCGGTCGATGGGGGTTGAAGATGGAGGGGGTAGGTGGTTAAATTGAAGAGGATGAGAGAAGCGACGTTGGAGGTTGCACAAACTGGACGTCTCGCCGCTTTGGGCAACTCGCAGTTCGACCGCAGCCCCGAACCCAGCACAAGCTTCGATATGCGCATGAACATAAATTAATACGCCCGATTCGCTCGATTCAAGGATATAGCGTTCGTTCGTCTAACAGCGAAGAGCTCCGGTCGTATCCAACAGCTTGATCGACAGATCCAACATTCAATTACTCATCACCCCGCGAAACCCAGGCTGCATCTGGTGGAGCTGAAGTCGTGGGGGCATCCCGCGTCACGGTTACGTTTGCCTGCAGTGTCGGCCCGATAAGAGGAGAGAGCAGGCGGGAACAGGTCGCGGCACACTTTCCTGAGATGAGATAATTGTCCGGCCGCTGTTACTCAACGGAAAAAGCTAAAAGGGAGAAGGAGACAAGAAAAACTTTGCGCGCCGCCAGCTATCTCATTCGGGCGGGTGCTAAAGAGTTTATAAAAAGCATGTACGATCCCCGCCCATTTGCTGGGAGCTTATTTATTCCTCTTCATACTTTATTGCATCTGTGACGTCTGTCACTTCAGCCAAGCATCGCCATCCTCCATCCTTCCATATTTTACTATTCGTAGTATTGGTATCGTCTAGGCAATCATGGGCCAGCCGTCGACCCAGGCATCAAATGCCATCATCTACCTCACCTACGGCCTCTTCCTGTACGTCTCTCACACATCTCTGTTGGTTTAACATGGTTGTGCACTGTGCTAATATTCGCGACAGGGCTATGGGCCTCGCCTTCGCCTGGAAGTACCGTGCCCAATCTAAAGCGCAGTTTTTGTCGTCCAACCGGACGCAGCGAGGTTCATTCATCCCTATGACGCTCCCTTCTCTACTATATCAAGCTATATTCTTCCAGATCTTCTAACAAGTATGCGACAATTACTGTAGCAATACCGCTCGCGTTGAATTTTATCGCAAGTGGTGAGTGAACGAACCGGCTGGTTACAAAAATCCAAGCGGCAACGACATATCCGGAAATGCAACGTTCAACACGCAAACTTGGTCGAGACGACATGACATCTCTAGCTCCACTACACTTTTCTCTCTCTCTCTGGGACGCTTACCATGAGCTCGAGCTCGAGTTCTGGTACGAGACGTATGTCTGAGGTTTGTGGTATACATAACTTGAAGTTTTCTCCCGGGGGATACAACGGTGGGCGCCGATAGTATGATATGTATAGACGATATTGTCCTATACAATCTATGTATTGGCTCCATCACCCCCGTGGCTACACTGCGGGTGCTTCGAACGGCCTCCTCGCCCTCCAAGATATTTTATACATATATCAAGGAAGTGCTACAGGCGTTCACAGCTGAGACTTTACCGTCAGAACTCGATCAAGTTAATACTTGCGTGAGGAACGTGTTGCCGCTTTACCCCTCCACCCTTTATATCCCTCCGTTTATGATGGTAGGGGACGTCAGCAACTGATATACCTTAACTGTGCGTCTATTCTAGGTCTCGGCTCCGGCATACTCTTCACATATCCCGATATTGGCGCCTTCGCCGGCGTGCAAGGTGTGCTCGTCTACGCTCTTGCATCAGCACTACCAATACTCCTCTTTGCATGGCTTACTCCGCTCATTCGCCGACGCACCCCGGACGGCTTCCTCCTCACTGAATGGACGCGCGACCGCTTTGGCGTCCCAGCAGCGCTGTACCTCAGTGTGCTGACAATGATCACAATGTTCCTGTACATGGTCGCGGAACTATCCGCGTTGAACTCTGTCATCAATTTGTTGACGGGTCTCAAGGGCCTCCCCGCATTAATCGTGGAGGTTGTGGTAACGACTATTTATACCTCGCTCGGTGGATTCCGAGTGTCGTTCATTACAGACAACGTCCAGGGTGGGATTGTTGTGCTGTTGATTGTTATCTGCAGCATATCCGTGGGGACTAAAGCACATATCGATACGTCGCTTATCGGGCCAAGCGGACTGACCAAGGCAACTCCGCTGGGGTGGAAGTTGCTTTATATTCTCCCAGTGGCGGTTGCTACGAACTTTATGTTTCTGTCGCCATTCTGGATGCGTGCGTTCGCATCGAGGAGTGATAGCGATCTGTACCTCGGCGCTGGGTTGGCGACGGTTGCGATCTTTGTGATATTGACGGCTGTCGGGTTCACGGGAATTATCGCAGTGTGGGCCCACGGAGTGGATAAGTGGGGGCCGGTGGAGGGCTGGAGTTCCGTTGCGTTCTTCTATTTGATTGCCGAGCTGCCCGGGTGGGTCGTTGGCGTGGTGTTGTTTATGGTTGTGGCCTTGTCCACGGCGCTCTTTGACAGTTTGCAGAGCGCGATGGTGTCTACAGCATCGAATGATCTGTGCCGAAATCGGTTGGGACTATGGTGGATTCGAGCGGCGGTTGTCGTGCTGATTATACCGGTGGTGGTGGTCGCGATCAAGGCAGATGCGAGCGTGCTGCAGATATTCTTGATATCGGATATAGTCAGTGCGGCAGCTATTCCCTGCTTGTTGGTGGGCGGGCTGGTGCAAGCGCTGTGGTTTGTAAACGGCATCGATGTGATTGTGGGGGGATGCGGGGGCATATTGTCAGTGTTTGTGTACGGGGTGATATATTATGGGAGTGCGAAAGGAGGCGGCGATTTGGTGTATATGAAGACGCTATATGTGGATGATTGGGGGGTTTTCGGCGCATACGTCGCCGCGCCAGTTGGTGGGTTGCTTTCTATGGCAGCGAGCTGTGCGGTGAGGATTGCAGGGGCGTGGACGGTAGCCAAAGTAAACGGAGTGAGGTTCACGGGGCTGGACAAGCCGACGGGGGTAGCTATCGAGAGAGCGCAGAGGGAGGAGGAGGACGGAAGCATTGCTGTGGTGGATGAAAGGAGGGAGCCGGGAAAGGGTCATCCTGAGGTATTCTAGATGGACTCTTGGTATCTCGATAGGATTAAAGATTTGTTGGAGACGGTAGAATGATAATTATATATGCAACTCCGCTTAATATCGTATATGTACAATGTCGACGCCTGCTCGTTTGAATTATAATACATTTGCGGGTATCACTCCCACCGCGCGGAGGAACCGGTCGTTATATTGTCAGCGGTAACTGGTGCTTCGTGGGCCAGAACATCACCCACTACAAATTTCTTGTTAGTAACTCTTTTACTGGCTGCAACTTGCTTAGAAGAAAAGGGAACAAATGACTTACTCCCACTCTCGGGTATCGTCCCCCAGACCACCCACTCTTTCTCCGGTGTGCCCTTCTTCCGCCGCTTGTTGAGTACAACAAACTCTGTCGTTCTTACCGGTTCCCCCGTTCCTTTGACGACCTTGCCGTCTATTCCTTTGGTCAGCCGCTGGGTCGAGTCGATGCGCACGACTACCTGTCGCACAGTGTTTTCCACCTTGTTGTCGGCGTTAAGCATGCCGACTTTGTGGCTCATGACCTTTGATGTAGAGTTGTGACCAAGGAATTGCCAGGCGAAGCGGACATTTGGAGGGCGGGAGCCAATACGACCTCGGAATGTCTGGAAGAGGTCTCTGGCGCAGATCTGGGAAAGAGTGGCCGTGTCACCTAGGGCGTAGGCAGTGTACATGTTGCGGTGCAGGGCTTCAGCTGTCGAGATGATGTCGCGGCGGAAGAAGGGATCTTTGTGCCAGACACGAGAAAGGATGCGGCTGCATACATATTTGTTAGCTGAGTATTTAAAGGGAGAAGTGGATATGTAAGTAGCGTACGTACGATATGAGGTCTTGGAGCTTAATCTTGAAACGCACCCGCTCGAATTTCAGGCGATTGCGCGTGTCAGAGAAGATTGAGGGGCGGCGGGAGAATGGTGGGGTGACAAAAGTGCCTTGATACATGACAATCAGTATACTCATTCAATGCAATACATAGCATATATATGCGTGTGCGGTACCACATACCCGGTAGGAGCAGCTCAGCGCTCTCATCCATTATATTATCCTGAGCTTGGCTGGTCCGATAAGACGGCCCTATAGAAGACGCAGCAGTAGCACCTTTCACCATACCATCCTGGTTCATCTTCATCCGTTCCATTGGGGTGATGAAGCGGGTCTGTATGAAGGATAGACGTGGCTGGCTCGTTGCGATAGTGGGGCGGCGAGTAGCCGTCAGGATGCGACGAGCCGCCATTTCTCTCTGCTTCTACATGGCTGTTAGTATACGCAATTAAGGGATTGCAAGTTTTTCTTTGTGGGGGGGAAGACCTACCTAATGTTCAATTTATGTCACCGTCGACTCGAGATCATGGCGATGGTGTTTTCGTGTTGACCAAATTTTTGAACTGCGGAAGCTCGGGCCAAATGTCGACCAGGCCCAACACCCGCTTCGAGACTTCGACCAGGCCTGTTTTCCGGCCGACCTGCCTGTTTGCCCCACCAGCCAGCCTTCCTTGTCCAACTGCTCTTGTCCAATTGTACGCCGTCGACGCCTCACTGATTCGGCTGGGAGGCCTGGCGCGCATGCCAGCTGCCTCTGCTGCACCTACCTTGTTGGCACTTACGTATATATACCGCAGGATAGCCACCAGCCGTGTCTTCTTCCTTCTACGGCACAGTCTCCGATACTAGTTCGATACACTGCTCTGAGTCTATTGCCCTACATCGCGGATGCACGAGACCACCGCCACAGACACCGGCCCCTTTACGTACACTTTTCTGCTCCTGCTCGGCCCGTTGGTGGCACTCCCACTGTAAGCTCTGGCGAACCGGCGGCCTCTCCGCCTCGAGGAGGAGGAGCTTCAGCCTCCTGACGACGATGCTACTGCTGGCGTCGGAGAGGGGATAGGCCTAGATGGCGGGGACGGCACCTTACACCCACGGATTGCAGTTGCGTGAGTTCCCACTGTTAACATGTGATACGGCACCTACGGAGCTTGTGACATACATTTCTGCTATTGGCTTGTGAAATGGTATTGATTGTTCGTCTTGCAGACTCGGGGTTGACCGTCGATACCACAAGTGGCTCATGCTGGCGCGAGCGGCGTCCACGCTACCCTGTGTTGCTGGGTTCGCGAGGTGTCTATTCGCTGGATTGGACAGATGGGAGACTCGCGGCAGGCCCGCGGTGGGAGGTGCTGATCTCGCCACGGCGATGAAGGAAATTGTTTTGGCTGCTGCCTGGGTATGTGAGCCGTTTAGAGTAGTGGGTATGGTGTGGCCTAATGGGGAGACTGACGGTTTGACTACGCAGACCTTTGGAGCGGGATATCAATGCTTTCGATTCACTGATAGCTTGATGACGAGATGGTGGGTTTCTAATACTATACAAAATTGGTGGTATATTTATTGACTAATCCTTTGACGTAGGCTCGTCAATTATACACCGCTAGGTTGACCTTGATCCTGTATTCTGTAGACGACATTGTAAGGTTGCTAATGAGAACTACGAGGGCACAGCGACGCTGGTGCGTCTAATCACAATCACCGGCATCATTGCCTACTTTATCTCCGGGGCACACTACTGCTTTGGTGTCAAAACCGATGCGCGGATGCTGTTGCCCGCTTGGATCATGATATTTTGTGTAGGTCCTCCCGCTAGTTGCATGATGGATGACTAGCAAAATATATTCTAACTATTGCGCAGACGATCGGCCTTGGCTTCCACATCATACGTATGCGTATCAGCGAGTACAGAGAGCTATCAACGAGTATCACGGTCTTTTCTGTCCTGAGTTTCACGACGATGTTGGTGTTGCTGCAGGATTCGCACGAAAAACGAGAGCGGCCGCCATGGCGGGGATGGGAGGCCTGGATGGGCGAGCTGGCGATGGTCTGGTGGGAACGGGTGCAAAGAGTACAGGAAGGTACCAAGGATCTTTAAACAATGGATTTCTTTGTGGATGCATGCAGTCGGAAATTAAGAGGCTGCAAGGCAGTTATATACCCACTTGCGTCTATGGCGTACTCGATGGATGCCTGGACGGGAGGCTCGTGTGATATGTCGTATACCTCGTAATGTGCTTTCCCTGGGCGGCTGTTGGATTTGAACACCATCCGTCAGTGTACGCGTCTGCTCCGCCTCGCAGGCTTTAAACCTTGGACATTGGCAGCCAAGCCGCCGTTGCTGGACAATTTTCTGGAGGCTTGCGTAACATCGGCTTTGGTCAGCGGTCTTTTTCGAGCGCTACGGTGAAGCGAAACGAAACGAAACGGGCGAGTGCCGCCACCTCCACACACTCTCTTTCTCACACTCGCATCATATCACATATTAACATCCTACTTCCTGCAAAAGCCGTCAACCATGCCCTTTACCTGCTCCTTTACTACCGTTCCCTGATCGTGATCTATCTTTCCCAAGCTGTGTTACTCTTCTTCCTCCGTCCATCTCACATCTTTGTCGCCGCGTCCCCGCACTTTCGCTTCCTACTACCTAGATCTGGGAGGGAGCTAGCTGCCCATCTCACCCACCCGTAACAGCCGTCCCGCCGCATCTCCTCCGCATCTACAACCATGGCGTACGCCGGCCCGTCACGAAACGTCGACCTCTCAAAGTACGGTTCCAGAGCGAAGTAACCCTCAAACAGGACGGTTGGTACGATACTAACGAGTGTCGAATACACAGGACCGAGTCGGAGCTCGCCGTCAACATTAGAAAAGCTACAAGTATCGGTACGTACCATCCAGCTTCCATTTGTTTCAGCCGGATTACTTGCTGATGTCTGCCACCGGAGGATAGAGGAAACCGCACCAAAAAGTATGTCGAGCCTACCTACCCGCCGGCCAGCCCCCCTTATCGCTCACATGATCAATGCCATCCCGACCTCAATTTCTAACCCCTCCTCACCTCAGGAAAACATGTGCGCAGCTGCATCGTCTACACCTGGGACCACAAATCGTCGCAGTCGTTCTGGGCGGGCATGAAAGTGTACGTGCGACCCATCGCCTACCCACCTGGATGAAACCGCCAAGTTTGACAAACTGATCGCCCATTAGGCAACCCGTCCTTGCCGACGAGATCCAGACATTCAAAGCCCTCCAGTGTATACACAAGGTCTTGCAGGAAGGCGCCCCCATAACCCTTAAGGAAGCGCAGCAGCATACCCAATGGATCGAAAGTCTCACCCGGGGCGTGAGTGGAGACGGGCTCAGGGGTACCCATCTAGATCCGGAAGCAATCAGGATTGCGATAGCATGCTGATAGAATTTACTAGGATACGGACCGCTCATCCGCGAATATGTCTATTTCCTCCTGAAGAAGCTTCAATTCCACCGACACCACCCGGAGTTTAATGGCACCTTCGAGTATGAGGAGTACATCAGCTTGAAGACTATCAATGATCCAAACGAGGGTTATGAAACCATTTCCGACCTGGCTACGCTTCAGGACCAGATCGATACATTCCAGAAACTCATCTTTGCGCACTTCCGCGCCGGCACCAATAATGAATGCCGTATATCCGCTTTAGTCCCACTCGTTCACGAGAGTTATGGAATATACAAGTTCCTTACTAGCATGCTGCGGGCCATGCATCAGAGTAAGAAACAGTCCTTGTTGATGCTGACTTTTCGAGTTAACTTTTGGAGCTAATGTATTTTTGGGCAGCCCTCGGTGACGACGATGCTCTCGAGCCCCTGCGCAAGCGATACACCTCGCAGCATTACCGCCTTGTCAAGTTCTATTACGAGTGCTCCAACCTGCGATATCTTACCAGCTTAATTACCGTCCCCAAGCTGCCCCAGGATCCGCCAAACCTACTCGCAGAAGACGATAAGCCGCCAGCATTACCGAACAGACCCATTAACGAAGCCCCGAAACCTAGGTCCCCATCGCCGCCACCGCCGCCAGCCAAGACCGTTGAGCCGCAGAATATTGCCGACTTTTGGTCGACCCAGGAGGCACAAAATCAATTACAGCAACAGCAACAACGAGCATATGAGGATGAGCAGAGGCGACTGCAGGAGCAGATCGAAAGAGAACGATTACAGCAGCAGCAACTCCAAATGCAACAACAACAAGAGTTCGAACGCCAGCAGGCCGCCCAGATGGAAGCCCAGCGACTTGCGCAAGAGCAGCTTCTGAGGGATCATCATGAGCGACAGGTTCAAGGTCGCCTTGGCGATCTTGAGAGAGAACTATTACAAATGCGTGGACAGTATGCGCAGGACCAGCTATTGCTCGAGCAGTATGACAAGAAGGTCAAAGCGCTCGAAATCGAACTACAAAATTTGCTATTGAATTCCCAGCAAGCCGCTGCGTCTAAAGATGATCTCATCAAGTCGCTGCAGGAGCAGGTCAACCTGTGGCGTAGCAAATACGAATCATTAGCCAAGCTCTACTCGCAGCTACGCACTGAACATCTGGAGCTTTTGTCGAAGTTTAAGTCTGCACAACTGAAGGCCTCTTCGGCGCAAGAGGCAATCGACAAACGAGAAAAGCTCGAGCGCGAGATGAAAACAAAGAACTTGGAACTAGCGGATATGATTCGGGAGCGGGATCGTGCGATCTTTGATCTCGATAGAGCGAAGGGTGGGAACAAAGAGGAGCTGGAGAAGTTGCAACGCGAGCTGCGGTTGGCACTTGATCGCGCGGATGCTGCAGAGAAGAGCAAGGGCTCCGAGTTCTCGGTGTTGATTAGCAAACACACCCGTGAGATCGATGATCTGAACCGGGTTTTGAGGGTATGTTTCCATATCTTTAGATAAGAGACTATTTACTGATATGTAGGACAGGACAAGCAGCGCCAGCTCGATGAGCTCTCCGCTCGCTCCAGGGACGGCGACAGTGATACCCAGAGGTTACTGCGAGAAAAGGAGGACGAGCTCGAGGTAACGCAAGAAGCTATGGATCAGTTGATTCGGGAGATGAAGGAACTACAAGATGTATGTACTGCTATGTGGTTGTACGAAAGGACAGTGGGCTAACTGAATTCTAGGCGGCGCAAGAGCGGGATAAGGCGACTGGCGACCAGATCGATAATGTATTCCTCGACCACATCAGCAAACTTAACGGCATTGTTGATGCCGTTCTCCAGAGCGGTGTGCAACGGGTTGATGATGCACTGTACGAACTTGAGTCTCCCATGCAGGCAGGTAACCAAAGCGCGACGGCGGCGTATTTGCTCTCGCAACTAGAAAAGGCTGGACTTAGCGCCACGGAATTCGCGACTGCATTCAACAACTTCATCGCGGACGGACCCAACGGCGACCAGTCGGCAATCATCAAGACGGTCAACATCTTCTCCTCAGCCATTGCGGATGTGCTGGTCAATGCAAAGGGTATCACGCGACTGGCGCCGGATGAGAAGAAGGGCGATGCCATCGTCAACGCTGCTCGAGCATCTGCGAACGCTACTGCTAAGTTCTTCAACAGCTTGGTCTCGTTCCGCATCATTGACTACGATGAGGATAGGAAGACTGAAATTGTGCTTACGGGTAATACCGATGTGCACCAGAACTTACAGAGGCTGTCCAAGCTCACCGAAGCATTTGCACCCAAGGTTGGCAGCCTAACGAACCAATCTGGTAGCCTGGAGGACATCGTCGACCGAGAGCTGAGCAACGCTGCAGCTCAGATCGAGGCCGCTGCTGCGAGATTGAGCAAAATGGCAAACAGGAACCGAGATTATGATACCTTTGAGCTGGCAATCCATGATTCCATTTTGAATTCCGCAATTGCAGTCACCACTGCCATTGCAGCACTGATCAAGGCTGCTACAGACTCGCAGCGGGAGATCGTAGCGCAGGGCAAAGGAGGCGGCTCCAGGACTGCATTCTATAAGCGTAACAACCGATGGACAGAGGGTCTTATCTCCGCAGCGAAGGCAGTTGCTACTTCAACAAATTTGCTCATCGAGACTGCGGATGGTGTTATCGTTGGGCGCAATAAGCTGGAACAACTGTACGTCTTCTGTCGCATTCCATTTACTTCGTCTTAGGCTGGACATTCCGAGTACTGACTTTATTCACTGGAATAGTATTGTAGCGTGTAACGACGTGACGGCGTCGACGGCACAGCTAGTGGCGGCATCTCGTGTTAAGGCGACTTTCATGTCCAAGACTCAAGACCGGCTGGAGAGTGCGTCGAAGGCGGTGAACGGGGCGTGCAGAGCCCTGGTGAAGCAAGTGCAGAAGATGATCACAGACAAGGATAATCTCGAGAACGATGTAGATTATACCAAGTTCAGTGCACATGACTTCAAGGTGCAGGAGATGGAGAAACAGGTATTTTTTAATATCCCTCTTCGTATATATACGAGTGGAATTGTAGTGGGAAGGCTAAATGTGTCTTTTTTTTTATAGGTCGAGATTTTGCAGTTGCAGAACTCGCTGGAGAGAGCGAGGAAGGATTTGGGAGAGATGCGGAAGCATTCTTACCGGGAGGAATAAGGCGGGGGATAGACATTGAGAGGCTAGCTCTATGGTTTGCTGCTTCTGGGTTTGGGGACTTGAGTTTGCAGGTTGCGTGGTACAAAAGTCTAGATGAAATGGATTGGCTGGGGCGCATATACAAAGACAAGTCGGATCTCGCTCGGACTATCGACATCTATATCGCTTCATTCCTGTTTTGATATATGATAAGGCTTATCTATTGTTTGGTGGCTCTACCTGCGCGCGGATGATGTAGGGGAATTGAAGAGAGAATCTTTACTTTTCCATACATTAGCCGACGCTTCGTTGCTTCTAGTTTTCGGTTCTTGTAAACCCCTTTTTGTATTTCTTTGTAGCGTTAGCTAGCATTCTTTCTTTCTTTCTTTCATATGTCTTGGTCAAGCAATTGATACCAGCATCATTTCCATGTCCAAGGCGGTTCTGATATCCGAAGGGTATTTTTTGGAGAACATTAACGGGGGGATAGGGGACACGGTACAGATCTTCACAAATGTTACAGCGAATGTCTGGAACCACGTGACGTAGACTGTGCGAATCAAGACTTGGGCCTGCAGTGTATGGCTGAGTATTGCGTACCAAAAAGGACAAATTCTATAATATATACTTCTACTTATATAATCAATTTGCTTGTAACAGATTCAATAATCAGTATGTATAAATATACCTATGGGTGAATTTCACCTGTGGGCATACCTTGGCGGGCATATCTTGGCGGGCACGAAACAGCGCACAGATATGAATGATTATCGGTTCTGTCGCAAATGACGCTCAATATATTATAGACTTTTGTCCCTTTCGGTACACTATAGCTGAGAGCCAGTCTTTGGGTCAATATAAGTATCTTGTCCTACTTGGAAAGCTGTTCGAGGGTCATGGAATTCTTCACGGCAGCCTACGTGGTGTTGCAGTGTATATATAAATAAATAATTTATGGAATTGCTTCTATTGGTACAATTGGTATCTTTCTAAGCTAAGTATGATATACAGTTAAGCCAGCACATCGATCTGCAGTCGTTGAGCAGGCAATTAGATTTCGGGATAGCTTCTATTTCAGATTTATCTGTTAGTATCCTTTCTTCAGCCTTCCTTTTTCCTGATCTTGGAATGTGTCGCTAGACGCTTACCCATTGGAAATTAAGTTGCGGGGCTAGGCTAGTCCAGCCGTTTAACATCCCGACTGACGGACAACAATGTTCCATCCGCCATCGTGGAACTGCTGGCCCTTGAAGACAGAGTGACCGTTGATGTTACCGCACTGGTTGGCGATCGAGGCCGCAGCATCGGCGACGTCATTGCAGCTGACGTCGATGTGGTGGTTGTTCTATCAAGCCCAGAAATAGCAGTGTTAGCACACAAGAAGACAGAAATAACAAACCAAAATAAAGAAAAGGCAACCATGAGTTACACCGGGTTACTTACATCGTTGCAGACAAAGATACCGCAGTCGTAAGAGCAGCTCACACGATCGCAACCGGGGTTACCTCCGCAGCTAAATAATTGAGTAAAAGTCGCACGTTAGCGTTCAATACGCGAGGAAGAACCGGACAGTTTATGTGGCCAGTGCCAATTGGAGAATAGTAACATACTTGCCACCCTTCCTGCGGAGGTAGGGGATTCCATCGTAGATGAGGGTTTTAACGTCTGGGATATAATCTCCATCGACGCGGTCGCAGATTGGTGCGTCCCAGCCGCGAGCCTTAAGAACATGGGCCTGTGAAATATGTTAGCTCAAGGTGTACTATTAAATGCCAATGTAAATTGGGACATTTCTTCAGTGTACATACAGAGTTCTCGGAGATTGCTGCTGGTGCAGCAGATGCGAAGGTGAAGAGAGCAATGGAGCTCAAAGTGATGGCGGAAAACTTCATTTTGGAATAAATTATTGGATTGATTGAAACTGTCTAATGACGTGGATTCGTGGGATGTATAGATTGAAGGTAAGAGTGATGATAAACTGAAAAGTGATGCTGATGATGATAGAGAAAAATTGACTGCAACGGCTGGGACGATGCTCTTTATATACACATCGTCTCTCAAGAATTATCATAGCAGCATCATGCTATACCTCAAAAAAGGGAAGCTCTGGTCAACTTCATCTCGTAATTCTAGTAATCAGATCAAGCTCTTCGTGTAACATTGGCGCCGTTGTTCCAAAAAGCTTGTGTTGGGTGTAAGGGACGCCTGTCACATCTGGTGGTTGTTACTGTCTGAGAATATGTCTTGGATATGACCTCCCCTTTCTCGACGCCATTAGCGCTGCGACGCTAAGGGACGGTAGACGCAGCAGGCAAGAACTAAGCCGGATTTTTCTTCCGTAGCGCATCAATCGCAATCATTAAACAATGACAAATTACCTAGGTATACATAGAATACGAAGTAATGGAGTTCCACTCTCCTCTTTCGATATCTTGCTGGTATCTATAGTAACTCAGTGGCGTGAGATACAACGGAACTGCATACTGCCCAGGCATGCCTTCCCTAAGCATCGTTCCATCAAATGCAATCCTGTTGTCGTGTATACAGCTCTTGTTACAGTTTCAGCATATGCGAGCACATAACTCGCAAATCCATCCATTACAGTATCTCCTCCCGAGGACTTAGTGCTCTGTATACTATGGTTTTCAAGGCACTGCGTTTTTGCTCGCGGCGCCTTTCAAGAGGCGCGCTCTTGCCTAGTTGGTTGGGTCGAGGAATGCCAACAAATCGTTCTAATGAGACCATCTGATAAGATCCACAGACCTGTAGCTTTGGGCGTCATATGGATTTTCGTAGCCGAATGCCGCGGCAGGAGCGCCGGAGCGCATAGTTATTGCGTGTACATTCCTTGTTCTTTGCTGGCAAAAAGATGTGTTGGTTGTTGGATATAACTCTCCTGCCTCGAAAGGCTGTGGTTTCCTGACATGAAAGTTTTCCAAGGTGTAACGGCCAAGAATGGGCTGCCGAATATCCGGTTGAGATCCCCTTACAGCGAACTCGTATTACCCATGGCCGCCGAGGACTCTTTAAGCTTCTGCTTCCTTTGTCTGGCAAGTCATCCATCTAACCTCAACCACAATCTACTTTATAAACCCACCTCCTCCCGCGGCGACACATTCGCGTGATGGCGTTAACCCTGGCCCTTGAATGGCGGAAATAACACCCGTTTCGTTTCGGGCCATAAGAGCTCGGTAGGCAGATTTCAACCGACATAACAAGCTTTCTAGCTCTCCGAAATGCGAGTTTGCGAACCGGGATGCAAACGAGGAAGTTTTAAATTTTCATCAGGGTTTTCGAACGTAGCGACTCTGTAGACCGTTAAACCATACACGTGTACACCTAAACACAAAACGTTAAAAGCACTCTTATACTCTACGAAGGGAAATTCTATCCAAGGCCAATTAAGCAAGCTACAGTAACATCCGTGCCGTGCTATTCTCTTGTGGAGAGCAGCAAACTTGAAACTCTGAGATCTGTAGACTGGCTGGAAATATACCAGCGTGCAAGGATGTCGACGCCTTAGTCCTTATAAAAATTTCTAATTATACCGTTTAGCAGTTTCCACAAGCGACGCTTGCAAATATCCGTCGCCAGGATATCGACCAGGTCCTATAGTTTTGAGTGAGGGAGCAACGGTTTACGAGATCATGCTATCCGCAAGCACCAGGTATAGCCCTTTCCAATTACGGCAGCAGCATATGCCTGCCAACTAGATAACCGCGGCCAGATCTCCTGCGTCTTTAGGATTTACCGCTAAATTTGGTTGCGAGCGCACGTCTTGTGATCGTCGCCTGCTCTGTCTGTTCTTTACAAACAGGCTAGTCAATAGTGCAGAGAATAAAATTGCCCGAGCAGCTTCGATATTCTTTCCGTGCCCAGTCAATAGTACGGTAGCATGAGGTGAGGTTACTCGGCACGGCTTAAAATCGGTAATATGTAGGTATTTAGAAAACTCCAGCGCACTGTTTACACAGCGCTTTAGTAAGACGGACCAAAGCGGGCGAAAGAAAAAAAGGTAATGCATCATGAGTTCGATGCCCTGTGATAACACAAAATGTAAATATCACCAAAGAACTTAACTTCAATCGCTATTGCAAGCATCAGATGAAGGTATAAACGTAGTATTGAGATCGTCTGCCTTAAGCTTTGAGATAGATTGAACAATGTTTTGCTACTCTAACTGCTCGCTGAGAAACATATACTTAAATTCTACAATAAAGGCAAGACAATAAGGTGTTAGTTTGGTGACGCGAGACTTGCACGTCTCTCCTGAGGAAGAGTTTGTTCCAACCGATTCAACTTCTCGAAACTCAATGACACTCAAGACAGAAGTTCGATAAAGCACTCTAGTAATGGCAAGAT
>JAJTUH010000011.1:18323-43496 GCA_036971555.1 Drechslerella coelobrocha | reverse complement strand
TTTTTATTTTATTTTTATTTTATTTTTATTTTATTTTTATTTTATTTTTATTTTATTTTATTTTTATTTTATTTTAATTTTAATTTTATTTTATTTTTATTTTATTTTTTTAATTATTTATTATAATGGTGGCAGTGGTAGTAGTGGTGGTGATAGTGGTGGTGGTGGTGGCAGCGATGTAATAATAATAATAGTGCCATATGTAATAGTGGTGGTAATATTGTATATAGTGGTAGCAATATAATGATAATAGTGGTGGTGGTAGTAGTAATGATGTAGTGGTGGTGGTGGTGCCATGTGTAGTACCAAGTATGGTACAGCTGTGGTGGCTGTGATAACTGTGGTACTGGATATATAGTATGGCTATACTTAGTATAGCCGTGCAACATATTTTGTTTGGGTGATAGACAGTAATTTTTTTGCAGTAAAAGTCCTTGCATGGGTCCAACTAGAACCCGACCATTCAGTCGGGCATTTTCTAATTTAAGAACTTAGGTATTTTAAATTAAAAATTAGACATAAAAAATAAAATATATTTAATAAAATAATTTATTAAAATATAATACTTTAACCAATTTTATTTAATTTAAAAAATATATATATATATGTTGATAAATAAATTTAATTTTAAAAATTATATTATATTAAAATATAAGATAATAGATAAAAAAGAAAATTATATATTTCTTTATAATATATTTTTATTAAAAATTTTAAATATTTTTGATTGAGTTAATTAAATAATTTAATATTTATAAAAATAATTAAAAAAAATATTTACCCTTCTTAAGCTTAAACTAATTATAAAATTATTTAATGAAGAAGATAATCTTTTTTGGAAAAATAATAAACTTTATATTAACATTAATATCTAAATTAATAAGAAATCTATTTTTTTAGAAATTATTAAAAAATCAAAATATAAAATCCTATTCTTAAATAATAATAGATATTTATAGAATTTTAAAAAAATTATTCAAATTTTATAATATATTGAAATATTTATTTATGTCTAAATCTAGATTTATAAAATTATTAATCTTAAATAAAATGTTTATATATATAAAAATTAATTTATAGAAACTAATTATGTTGAATATATTAAAGAAATTAAATAAATCAGTTTATATTAATCTAAATATGCTTTTAAGAATAAGAAAGGTAAATAATGTATATAATAATCTGAATTAGATTTTAAGGATTTTGATGAGGACTCTAGTAATAATAATAATAATAATAATATTAATAACAATTATTATATTTCTGATTTAGATAATAGATTATTTATTGGAAAATATTAATATAATAGAATGATAAAACTTGTTAATTTTATTAGATTTGATAGATTATTTGATAAAACTTGTTAATTTTATTAGATTTGACAGATTATTTGATAAATTTAATTAATTTATTAAATAATTAAATAATATTTTCTATTTTTATTTAACCAATTTTTTTAGTAATAAGTGTAAAATTCAATATATTAGATTTTCTTAAAAAAAATTATCTTCAATATCTATAATATTTATTATAAGAAATATAAAGAAAATATCCTTTAATAATAACAATAAAACATCCCTAAAATTATTATAATATTTATTTAATATCCTAAATTTATTATATTTCTTTGATAGACCTATAACTATAAAAATAAATTAGAAGAAACCTTATGTAAATTCTATACACTATGCCAGACAGGATTTGCTTAAAAATATTTTTAATAAATTGACCAATATGTTCTTTTTATTAAATATAATAATAATCAATTATTCTATCATACCAAAGAAAGATTTAAATCTTAATAAAAATAGAAAATTATAAAAATCAAAACCCTAAATAAATAAATAACTTATAAAAAAATATAACTTTTTATTATAAAATTTAATAATAATTTTTATAAAAATAATAAAATCAACACTATTTGACCTAAATAAAATAATAATTTTAATCACAATTAATTTTGACTTTTTAATTTGTAGAATAGGCCCACAAATTTAAATAATCTTAAATTAAATTATTAATGATCCCAGAATCAATAGAAAAATACTAATTAAGATTGGAATCCAAAAACTATTTATAGATTAATTCCTATAGAACTAAGAATTATTTAAAATCAATAAAATTTATAATATAATAAAAAATTCAACAAACCTATTTGTTTTAACTATAGACAAAAAGAACACATAGTTTATATTTATACTAATCAAAAATAGCAAAATCAACCGCAAAAATATATCTAATTTATTAATAATAAAAAACCACAAAAATAATATAATAAAAAATACAATTAAAAATATAATAAAAAATATAATAAAAAATATAATAAATATTTTGAATTTAATAATTTAAAATTTTAATAAGGTTTTAATAGAAATCTCCATATTATTATTTACCAACCTAATTCCCTTAAAATTACCATACAAAAAATCTAAAAAGCCATCCAAATAATTCAATAATATATTATTCCTAATAAACCAACCTATAAAAAAACACCTACTAAACCAAATAATTAAAATTATAAAATATTTAAGTAATCTAACTATTTTTAAAAAAATTTTAATAAAATTATAAGTTTTAACCAAAATATATTGGAAAATTTAGATTTAAAAATTTAAATTATTTATTTTTTTAATTTATTTACTCAAAAAAAATATGATTAAATCCAAGAACATCCAATCCCTAAAAAATACTTATAATATATTTATAATTTTTTTAGAAATTTATAATAAGATTATTTATTAAGAAGATCTTAATTATTATAAATAATCTTTTACAACCATTAAACCCTTAATCCTATTATTTAATTGAATCTCTAATATCAAAAACCAACCCAACAACTATAAATTATATATAAAGAAATATATACCAAACTTAACTTTATAATTATAAAACCATATTAATCCCCTTAACATCCATGTTAAAAAAATCAATACTAACATTAATTAATTATTTTAATAAAAACATACACTAGAATTATAAATTTTATCAATAAATAATTTTAATTTTAATTTATAAATAAATATATTTAATTTTATAAAACACACCAATACAAATTCTATAAAACCTATCAACTTACCCCAACCAACCAATTTTACAACAATTATAGTAATAATATCCCAAACATAAAAATATAACTACACATAACAAAAAAAATAAAATAAATATAAACCATATTAAATCTCTATTTACTATATTATAATTAACTTTTATAAATATAAATATATAAAAGATTTTAATTATTATTACTTTGTTATCTATAATATTAATATCCAAAAAGATTTATTATTTTTTAATATTATTAATATTAAACCTAATATTATAAAATATAAAAAATATTATTTATATAAAAATATATTCCTAATTTATATTTTTTATAATAAATTTTTAATAATTTATATTATTTATGTACAAAAATAAATTAAGATTACCAAAATACTTTATTAAAAAATATTATCACCACCAAAATATAAAGAATTTTGTTTATTTTGTTTAAAAAGATTTTACTTTAAAAACCATCAACAACAACATATATATAAAATTCTATATTAAACTAATCTAATTTATTAAATAAAAAAAAAAATTATCTACAACATCCATTTTCCTTTATCAACATCAAAAACTATTCTTAATAAAAATTTAAATTAAAATAATTTTGGATCTTAACACATATTAAATAGTTTAATTTTAACTTTGTTAAAAAAAATTTAATAAAACTTTTAATTAAATTAAAAAATAATATTATAATATATTCTATATTATCAATGGAAATTTTACCAAAATCCTTATAAACAATAATATAAAAACCATTTATATCTCAAAAAATTATATTAATAAGTATGCCCGACTAAATGGTCGGATTCTAGTTGGACCCCCCATCCGTACAAGGACTTTCATTGTAAAAAAACTACTGTCTGTCACCCAAACAAAATGTGTTGCACAGCTATACTAAGCACAGTCACACCACATATCCGGTACCACAGCCACCACAGCCACCACAGCTGCACTATGCTCAATACTACACACAGCACCACCACCACCACTACATCGCTGCCACCACCACTACCACCACCACCACTATGTTGCTACCACTACACACAACACCACCACCACCACTACACACAGCACCACTACCACCACTACATCACTGCCACCACCACCACCACCACCACCACCACTGCCACCATTATAATAAATAATTAAAAAAATAAAATAAAAATAAAATAAAAATAAAATAAAATAAAAATAAAATAAAAATAAAATAAAAATTAAGATAAAAATTAATATTATAATAAATAATAATAAAAAAAGATAAATAAAAAAATTAATAAACAATATATAAAAACCTTACCCCCTTTTCATTTTTAATTACCCCAATTTTATTGATATATTTATCTAATTTATTTAATTTATTTACCTGTTCTAGCGCTTTCAGTCGGGTTTAAGTGCTGCGCAGCAGCCTTCTAGTTAATTATTTTATTAAAACTCACCAAAATAGAAATTAAATTTAATATAACTCTTAATTAAAATTTTTTTTTTAAAATATTCAAAAAATTATTTTTATTAACATTTATATTTAAATTATATAATTTTAATTTATTAATTAAAATTAAAATTAAAATTTTAAATATAATTTTAAAAATTTATTTATATTAATTATATTTTAATAAAAAATAACACCTTATTATTTATTTATTTTATAAATTTAATATCATAAAATTTAAATATTTTATTTATGATAAAAAATTTATAATTATTATCAAAACATATTAAATATAAAAAATATATTTATAAACAAAAAAATATTTTATAATATATTTTAATTATAAAAATTTTACATTTTTTTTTATTATTAAGATATTTAGTTAATAATAAAATATAATAATGGGAAATCCTTAATAAATATAAAATAAAGATTATATATTATAAAAAAAAAGAAAATTTAAAAATTAATATCTTTAACAATAAATTTAATTTAATAAAAAGAATATAATTAAATTAAAAAATAATCTTTAAAAAAAAAAATTATATTATTATTATTATTAATATAAATTTTAATAAAATTATTTATATAAAATAATTATCAATAATATTTTATAATTAAATAAATCTTTTTAAATATTAATAATATATTTTTATATTTTATTATTAAAAATAGAATTATTATTACACTTTAGCTGGCTATCCAGCTAAACATATTTCACTTCTAACATCTAATTTTCAATTTAAAATACCTGGGTTTTTAAAACAGGAAATATATATATTATAAAATATTAAAGATTGTTGATAAAATATATAATAATAATAGAATTTAATAATAAAAAAATTAAATTATATTTAAGTTGATTAATGAAAAACTAATATTTTATTAATTTTAATAATAATTTTATATATATAATAATATTTTATATAATAAGTGGTGATTGTATTGTTTGTATATTTGTGTGTGATTGTGCAAATATGTAAATGTCTAGTTGTGGGTGTTTATATATTAATAGAGATATATGTGAGTATATTATGTAATATTTTGATATTATATAATAGGATTTAAAAATAAATAATTAAATTTATAGATAAATAATATTTATATTATAATTAGAATTGGAAAAAATATAATATATAAAATTAAGAATAATATAATATATAATAAAATATAAATATTTATGTTGTTAAGATTGTAGGTCTATGATATTATTTTTTTTCTTTAAGATTAAAGTCTATATAGTTTTTGATTTTATGTAAAATAAGTTATAGGGTATAAATATGGGTAAGGTGAAAATTAATTTTTTATATAAGAGGATAATATTGTATAAGAGATTTCTGTATTAATTATAATCCTATATAAAATGGTTTTAAATATAAAATTGGGTAATTATATTAGAATTGTGTTTATATAAATTAAGTTTATTTTATAATAAAGATATTTTTATAAATAATGGATAATATAAATAAAAAATGTATAAAAAAATAATGATTAAAATTAAAATAAAAATCAAAATTTAAATTTAAAATAATTGTGGTATAATATATTTAATTAATTAAATATTTATTAAATAAACAAAATAAAAATCAAAATAATTTTTTTATTAGTATTGAAGTTTTTAAATTAATTAAATTAAATTTTTTAATATTTTTATCTTTATTTTATATAAATATTATACTAAAAATAATCATTTTTATATTATAATATTAAAAAACATTAATTATTTTATTTGTATTTAAAATAGGTGGTGTGGTTGTTTAATTAATTTTTATAAATATTTTTTAATACTAAGAATAGATTTGACTAATAATTTTTTATAATAAAATAATTAAATTATTAAATTGATAAAAAAAAAAAGGAATTAGAAAAATTAAAATTTAAGCAAAAGATTTTATAAATTCAGATTATTTAAAAAAAAAAAGAATTTTGTTAGTTTAAAATAAAACATATTAAGATAATTATATATAAAAAGAATTTATTAAAATAATTAATAAAAAAAAAATAAAATTAATTTAATTAAATTTTATAATGATAAAAATATAATTATTATTAAAGAAAAAATAAAGAAAATTTGTTAAAAATTATTTAAAAATATTATATCAATTTAATAAAATTAAATTTGTTTTTTTGATTATTTATATTCTTATTTTGTAAATTATAATATAAGTTTTTAATTAAAATAGGTTTGGATGATATTTAAGGGTATATTATTTTTAAATATTTATAAATTATTTTATAATTTATAAAATAATAATTATTTAATAAAATATTTATTTTTTTTATTAAATTTGTTAAGGATTTTTTTAAATTTATATTTAATATAATTTTTAAATTTTAGTTTCTTATTATTAAGATTTTTTTTTAAATTTTTAAAAATTAATTTTAAAAATAAAATATAAAAAGATTAATAAATATAAATAGGTTTTAATATTTTAAATTTAAAAATATTATTATTAAATTTCTTTATAATTATGAAAAATCTATATTTTTAATAATTAAATTTTTTACTAAATTATTCTTTATATTTAATATATTTAATAAATAGATATATTTTTTTTTTTTTTTTTAAAAATAATATTTTTTTTTTTTTTAATTATAATAATATAATATATGTTTAATTATAAATTAAAATTTTTTTTTAAAATTATTGTAAAGATTTTTTATATTTTAAATATATTTATTTATTTCTAAAACTATTTTTTTAAATATTAAAAGTAATAATATTATTATAAGATTTTATTTTTTAAGCATTTTATAGAATATATATTTAATAATTAAATATTTTAATATATTATATATAAATTCAAAATTAAATAATAATTTAATTTAATTATTCTAAATTATATTTAGAAAATTATATAATTATATTTTAATTATTTAAATAATTTGTTTAATAAATTTATTTATTTAAATATATTTTTTATTAATAATATTAAACTTAATTTTAATTTAAATTCTAATTAAATTCTAGAATTTGTTAGAGAATAAAATATTTTTATTATAAATATATTTAATTTATAAACCATACTAATTGAATATTTCTTTAAAATATATTTATTTAAATTTTTAAATAAATTATTTAAAATTCTATAGTTTAAATATTATTATTTTATTAAATTTATAAACAATAATTAAAACTTTATTATAAATTATATTTATAAAAAAATCTTTTGAATAAAATATTTTTTAAATAAAGTTATAAATAATAATTTGAAAAATTTAGTTAATATATTATAAAATTATAATTTTTTATAAGATAAATATTAATTAAGTTTATTTTTATAATATATATTATAAATTTTAATATATTATTTAATATTTTATTATATTTAAAACCAATAATAATTTTTAATTAAAAATTTTTAAATTTATTTAATTTTTAAGTATTTATAAATTAATATATTATAATATTATTTTATAAATTATTACTAAAATTCCTTTATAAAAATATAAAAAAAGTTTTAAAATAATATAATTTTATTTTTAAAAATAAAATATAAAGGTGTATTATTGATGTTTAAAAAAACTTATTTAATTATAAGATATCATTAATAATTATTTTTCAATTTTTTAATAAATTTATTATAAAATATATAAATAATTTAATTAAAATTTATATTAATAATAATAATAATATAAAATTTTCTTTTAAAAATTATTTTTTAATTTAATTATATTTTTTTTATTAAATTAGGTTTTCTATTAAAAATATCAACTTTTAAATTTTTTTTTCTTTTGTAATATATAATCTTTATTTTATATTTATTAAAGATTTCCTATTATTGTATTTGTCATTTATTAAATATTTTAATAATAAAAAAAAATATATAATTTTTATAATCAAAATATACCATAAAAAATTTTTTTATTTATAAATATATTTTTTTATATTTAATATACTTTAACAATAATTATAAGTTTTTTATCATAAATAAAATATCTAAATTTTATAAAATCAAATTTATAAAATAAATAAATAATAAAATACCATTTTTTATTAAAATATAATTAATATAAGCAAATTCCTAAAGTTATATTTAAAATATTTATTTTAATTTTAATTAATAAATTAAAATTATAAAGTTTAAGTATAAATATAAATAAAAATAATTTTTTAAATATATTAAAAATAATTTTTTAATTAAAAATTATATCAAATTTAATTTTTATTTTAATAAATTTTAATAAAACAACTAACATATAATTATATTTCTTAATAAAACATTAATAATAGTTATATAATTTTAGAAAGATTTAAATATCTTTAATATTTTTAGGTTTAAATTATTTTTAAATAATATCAATTTTTTTAAAATCTATTTTAATTTTATTAATTATAATAATAATTTTTAAAAATTTATATTTAATAATTTTAAATTTTATTTTTTTAAATTCAACTTTAAAATTATATTTATTAAATATTTTAAATATTTCTATAATATATCATTAATATTTTCTAAGATTTTTGCTATAAATTAGAATATTATTAAAATAAACAACACAAATTTTATTAATATAATCTCACAAAATATAATTTATAAAAATTTAAAAAAATACAAGTATATTAATCAATCCAAAAAATATAATTATATATTTAAAAAATCCATATTTGTATTTAAAAACAATTTTCCAAATATTTTTAAATAATATTTAAATATTATAATATATAATAATAATATTTAATTTAATAAATTATTTTATTTTTTATAAGTAGTTAAAAAATTTATTAATTTATAATATACCATTATAGTCTTTAATAGTTATTTTGTTAAAATTTTTATAATCTATATATATTTATAATTTGCTATTTTTTTTAAATACAAATAAAATAGAATGTTTAACAAATAAATATAAAAATTAAATATATCCTTTTTTAAAATTTTCTTTAATATATTTTTTAAAAATTTTTAATTTTTTTTATATACATACATACACAAATATAAATTTAAATATTATTTTTTTTTTAAATAATATTTTATAAACAAATTCATTAATTTCAAATAAAGCTTAATCATCAAATAATTTTTCAAATATCTTAATCTAATTTAAAATTTATTTAATTATTTTTATAATTATAATTTAAATTAATTTTTTAATATAAATAACAATTCATTTAAAAATATAAATTTTAAATCATAATTAATAATTAATTTTTTTAACAAAAAAATATTCTATTTATTATAGATAAACTTTTTTTTTATAATTGTTAATTTTCTTAAAATTTTTTAATATTTATATACAATTATATCAAGAAAATTAGATTTTTTAAAATTTAAAATTAATATCTAGATCATAATTTTATAATTAGTTATATCCTAAAATAAAATTATTATATTTAAAATTAAAAATGTTAATTGTTTATTATTTAAGATAGTTATTGATAATAAAAATAATTTTGGTTTTATAATAAATTGTTTTAAGGGGATTTTTTTTAAAAATGATTATATTATAATAAATTATTTTAGGAATTTTAATTAGGTTGTGTTTAATAGTATATTTTTTTAAAATATAAATAATTTCTGTATTATTATTTATAAAAATTTTAATAAGGTTTTTATTAATAATATAAAATATATTGTAATATTGTTTTTTGATTTAATTAAGAATTTTATTAAATTTTTTTTTAACAAAATTAAAGCTAGATTGTTCAACATATATTAAGGTTTAAAATTGTCTTAATTTAAATTTTTGTTAAAAATAGTTTTTTTTAATAAGCAGATATCATAGATATTATATAATCTTCTATTTTATTTAATTAATTGAATTAAAATAATATAGAATTTTTATACATATCATCATTAATAATTTTTAAAATAAAATCTTTTTAAATAGAATAAATAGAATTCCTTATATTTTAATAATAGTAAAATTTTCCAATAAATTATTTTAATAATTTTAATCCATTTCTACATATAAGTAGTGCAAATTATTAAAAATCTATTATAAAAGGTATAAATAAAAAATGTGTTTTTATATAAGTGACATTTTTTGTATTTTGTAATATTGGATCTAATAATAATAATACAAAGGGATATTAATTTTTTTTGAACATCTATACTATAAATAAAAAAATAATAATAATTAAAATCCTTTATATATTTATACCTATAAAGATCAATCATAACATAATAAATAACAATTTAATATAATTTATGTTTACTTTATTTTCTTTATCATATATAATTATATCTTATATTTAGGATATTACTACAATTATTACAGAATTAATTAATTAAAAAAAATTAATAAATTCTACAAAATCTATATTAATGTGTTTTGTAAAGTTAAACACATTTATTTATAAATTTAAATTAAAATTTTTTATTAATAAAATTTATAATTTCAATATAGGTTTTTATTAAAATAATTAATTAATATTAATATTAATTTTTTTAATATAAATGTTAAAATTGATATAATTCTATAATTATAAAATCAAATTCAATACACATTTTTTTATATATAATTCATAATTATTAGGTTGGTTTTTAATATTAAAAGTTTAATTAAATAATAAGGTTAAAGGTTTAATAATTATAAAAGATCATTTATAATAATCGAATTTCTTCTAATAAATAATTTTATTATAAATTTTTAAAAAAATCACAAATATATTGTAGATATTTTTTAAAAATTAAATATCCTCAAATTTAATTATATTTATTTTAAATAAATAAATTAAAAAAATAAATAATTTAAAATTCTAAATTTAAAATTTTTAATATATTTTAATTTAAATTTATAATTTTATTAAAAATTTTTTAAAAATAATTAAATTATTTAAATATTTTATAATTTTAATTATTTAATTTAATAAACATTTCTTTATAAATATAATAATTAAAAAAATTATATTATTAAATTACTTAAATAATTTCTTAAATTTTTTATATAATAATTTTAAAAAAATTAAATTAATAAATAATAATATTAAAATTTTTATTAAAACTTTATTAAAATTTTAAAATTTTTAATTCAAAATATTTATTATATTTTTTATTATATTTTTTATTATAATTTTAATCATATTTTTTATTATATTATTTTTATAATATTTTATTATCAATAAATTAAATATATCTTTATTGTTAATTTTGCTGTTTTTAATTAATATAAACATAAATTATATATTTTTCTTATTTATAATTGAAATAAATGAATTTATTAAATTTCTAGAATTTATTATGTTGTTGGTTTTATTGATTTTAAATAATTCTTAATTTTATAAACACAAAACCATATATAATATATGGGTTTTAACCTTAATTAATATTTTTTTATTGATTCTAAAATTATTGATGATTTGAATTAAAGGGTTAATAATTATTATTTAAATTTATAAATCTATTTTATAAATTCAAAAATCAAAATTAATTGTGATTAAAATTATTATTTTATTTAAATCAAATAATATTAATTTTATTATTTTTATAAAAATTATTATTAAATTTTATAATAAGAAATTGTATTTTTTTATAAATTATTTATTTATTTAAAATTTTGATTTTTATGATTTTTTATTTTTATTAAAATTTAAATTTTTCTTTAATATAATAAAATAATTAATTATTATTATATTTAATAAAAAAAATATATTAATTAATTTATTAAAAATATTTTTAAATAAATTTTATTTAATATAATATATAAAATTTATATAAAGTTTTTTCTAATTTATTTTTATAATTATAGGTTTATTAAAAAAATAAAATAAATTTAAATTATATAATAAATATTATAATAATTTTAAAAATATTTTGTTGTTGTTGTTAAAAAATGCTTTTTTTATATTTTTTGTGATAAATATTATAAATATTAAAAATAATTCTTTTTAAAAAAAATTTAATATAACAAATTTTACATTTATTACTAAAAAAATTAATTAAATAAAAATAAAAAATGTTATTCAATTATTTAGTAAATTAATTAAATTTATTAAATAATTTATTAAATTTAATAGAATCAACAAATTTTATTATTTTATTATTTTAATGTTTTCCAATAAATAATTTATCATCTAAATCAAAAATATAATAATTATTATCAACATCATCATTATTATTATTGTTATTAAAATTTTTATTAAAATCTTTAAAATTTAATTCAAATTATCATACATGTCATTTGTCTTTTTTATTTTTTGGGGCATATCTAGATTAATATAAGTTGGTTTATTTAGTTTTTTTAATATATTTAATATAATTAGTTTTTATAAATTGGTTTTTATATATGTAAATATTTTATTCAAAGTTAATAACTTCATAAATTTAAGTTTAGGTATAAATAAATATTTTAATATATTATAAAATTTAAATAATTTTTTCAAAATTTTATAAATATTTATTATCATTTAAAAATATAATTTTGTATTTTAATTTTTTAATAATTTTTAAATAAATAAGTTTTTTATTAATTTAAATATTAAAATTAATATAAAATTTATTATTTTTTCAAAAAAAATTATTTTTTTTATTTAATAATTTTATAATTAATTTAAACTCAAGAAAAATAAAATTTTTTTTAATTATTTTTGTAAATATTAAATAATTTAATTAATTTAATCAAAAACATTAAAAATTTTTAATAAAAATATATTATAAAAAAATATATAATTTTTTTTTTTATTCATTATTTTATATTCCAATATAATATAATTTTTAAGATTAAATTTATTTATTAATATACATATATTTTTTTTTAAACTAAATAAAATCAATCAAAATATTATATTTTAATTAATTATTTAATTAAACACATTTTATTTTTAATATTTAACTTTTAATTTAAAATATTTGGGTTTTTAGAATAAAAAATATATATATTGTAAAATATTAAAAACTATTAATAAAATGTATAACAATAATAGGATTTAATAACAAAAAAATTGAATTATATTTAAATTAATTAATAAAAAATTAATATTTTATTAATTTTAACAATAATTTTATATACATAATAATATTTTATACAATAAATAGTAATTATATTATTTATATATTTACATACAATCATATAAATATATAAACATCTAACTATAAATACTTATATATTAATAAAAATGTATATAAATATGTTATATAACATCTTAATACTATATAATAAGGTTTAAAAATAAGTAATCAAACTTATGAACAAATAATATTTATATTATAATTAGAATTGGAGAAAATGCAACATATAAGATTGGGAACAACATAGTATATAACAGGGTATAGATATTTATGTTGTCAAGACCGTAGGTCTATGACAATTATATTATTTTAAAAATTTTTTTATATTTTTATAAAAAATTTTTAATAATAATTTATAAAATAATATTATAATACACTAATCTATAAATATTTAAAAATTAAATAAATCTATTATAAATTTATGGTTTTAATAATATAATTATTTGTATTTTATTTTATATTATATTTGTAAGATACGTCTACGAACGTGTTATGTACGTTTATTAACGTGTGAAGTAATCAATTGTACAATGGATGGATGTATGTTATATAAATGGTTGCCTATTCCTAAGGCAGGCCTTATTAAGTCTATGGCATAGGCATGTATACATAATTATAGATCATGTGTATGTTCAATATTTACTAATATGGCCATAGGCCTTATGTATATATTTACACCCCAACTTATATAAGTACCTAAATGTATGTATTTTTAAATATAGTATTTAATAATTCTATTATATAATTCTTATTAAATCTTTATATAGTTATAAATAAAGAATGTTTTATTATGGTTATTATTTGTGGTAAATATATAAAAATTTAATATTAGGATAAAACCTTGCATATATGAATATTCTAAATAAATAGGTATTTATCTAAATAAAGGGAAAGATTTCCTTATTTTTATAAAAACTATATAAATCTTTTATATATATATTTAATAATATTATAAATTATTTATATTATATATGGTAAATAAATATGTATTATTTTTTATAAATAATATTTAATTTTAAATATATTATAATTTATAATATATATATAATTATTATTTATATTAATATCTTTATTTTATGTTTATGTTTTTAAATGAATGGTATATATATATATATATATTTATATTTTTATAAAATTATTTTATATTATATTTTTATTTTATAAATTTATTTTATTTTATTATAAATAATATAATTTTAAATATATTATAATTTATACTATATATATAAATTTTTATTTATATTATTATAATTATTTTATATAATATATGTAAATAAATAATATATATTTATTTATATATTTGTATTTTTATATAGTATATTATAAAATATATATATGTGTTATTTATAAAATTTTAAAATCTTTATTATTAAATTTATTATAAATATGTTTATTTTATAAATATGTTTATGGTATTTTTTTATTTATCAATTAATACTTTATTTTTATTTTAATATGTGTAAATTGTTGAAGTATTTATGTGTATATAATGAATATATTGTATATGATTTAATGTATATTAATTTATTATATATTAATATATTAATATTATAGTTTTTTTTATTTTTTATTAATATTTACACAATTATTTATTTTATTTGTTGATTAATATAAATGTATTATATATATATTTGTATAGAAATTTATGGAATTGTGGAATAAAAATAAGGATATAAAGAATATTTATTTAAATGTTTTTTTGTTGTTTTTATAAAATTTTTCTTTTTTTTTTTTATATTTTACTTTATATTGATTTCTCTATATTAATAAATATAATATTTATAATAAATATATATTTTTTTGATGAATATGTGGTTTGTTGATTTTGTTAATTTTTTAAATTATATACTTAAATAATTCTATTGATATTTATTTTATTTTTTATATATAATATATTTTATTAAATATTTAAGATGTTTATTTATTTATTTTGTTTTTTTGTATTTATCCTTTATATTAAAATAAGTGTATATTAAGATATTTGTTGGTGTAAATATTACTGTTATTATAATAAATATTTAATATTATATTTATATAATTCTTTATTAAAAATATTATGATATTTTGAATAAATATATTATAATATTATATTTATTAAATAGTAAATATATTTATTATATATTAGTGAGCTAATTATATATATAGAATAAATAAATATTATTTATTTATTTAAATTTGTTATATATTGGTTATATATTAATTTTAATATTTTTTATATATAAATAAGAAAATATTTATTTTATTAAAATATAATATTAATTATAATAATATTGTTAATTATATAATATATTATTTTTTATAATTTATTTTAATATCAAACAATGCTTAAAAATATTAGATTATTGTTTTATAAATTTATTATTTAATTATAAATACTAAAATAATATTATATATTATACATTTGGAAAGACCTTTTTTATAATTAAATAATTATATTATATTTGGATAGTTTTAAACCCCTATTAAGATATTAAATAACTTTGTTTTGGTGAATTTATATTTATTAAATAATTTAAATATTCAATATTTATAAATACAATTTATTATGATTTTAGTTATATTATTATTATTAATAGTATTAATATTAGTATTAAATTTAGTTATTACCTTAATTATAATATCTATTGGTTTAATAAATTAATAAATTTTTGATATGATAAATATTATATATAATTTTTTAAAATTTGTAAAAGGTTCTAATTTAATTATTATGATTGTAATGTTTATATAATTATAAATTTATATTATTGTATATATGCAATTTATTATTAATTATTTATATAAATATAAATATGCTAATTTATATATGTGTAATTTGGAATAATATTATTAAGCTAAAAATATAATTGAAATTGGTTTTAATTTTTTATTATAAGTATGTAATATTTTTGTGTTTGTGTATGTTTTCTTTATAAATTCCTTTTTTATATATTTAAGTTTAGTATGTATATGTTTATTAATTATTTATTTATAATAGTGTATATTTTGTAAAATATAAAATAAATAGTTAGATAGGTATAAATTTCTTTTATATGGTTTAAAAATATATATTATTTTTGTTATAATTTAAATTATAATATATAATAGAATTGTTTTGTTTTTTTAAATTTCTATATATATAATAATTTATATTATATAGTATAAAATAAATAAATAAATAAAGATATAGGTAAATGGATATGTAGGTTATTAATTTGTAAGATATAGATTAAATATTTATTTATAAATTATATTTATGTTATATATTAACTATTTTATAAATATATTTATTATAAATTTTTTTATTTTAAAATGTATAAATTTAAATGTATCTTTTTTAATTTTTTCTTTTATTCAAAAATATATAATATTATAGTGTTTTATTCATTGCTAACTATTATTTAAAATATTAATAATTATAATATTTGTATTGTTTATATATAGTATTGTAGAAACTAGTATATTGTTTGGTTTTAATAAAAAGAATAGACTATATAGTAGTTTTCTAATTTATATGTTTTCTATCTTTATATAATTTAATATAATTATTTTGGTTTTTATTAAAAATTTAGTTATTGTAGATTAGAACTTGCTTAATTATAATATTATTTTATTGTATATATAAAATGTGTATCTTGATATTGATTGATGTATAATATTCTTTAATCTAAAGCTTTATACCTAGTTTATATTATAATAATCTATTAAGTTTTTTAATATTTTATCTAGTAGAATATTGTTTATATTATATTTTAAATATATTTAATATATGTTTGTAAAGTATTGATATAATCAAATTATAATTTTCCAATATTCTTTAATTAGAGAATTTATATATTGTTTTAGTTTATATATTGTATATATTAAATTTGATTTATTATTTATTATAATATATATTAAATTATTGAATATATTGTAATAAAGCTGATTATTTTTTTTATTTAGTTTTGGTTTTTTATTGTCTTTTAATAGGTTTTTATTGAATTTTATTAATATAGTATATATTTATCCATTTAATATATTAAATTATATTAATATTTTTTTATAATATTTTTTTTGATTGATTATAAAAGTTCTTTATTTTTTTATGTGTTTAATATATAATTCTAAAAAATGTTTTATTTTTCTAAAATGTTTTATATTATATATATATATAAGCACTGTTTTTATAATATTTATATGTTTAATATTTAAAAATTTAATAATGAAATTATTAATATATATAGTAATAATGATTTAATAATTAATATACAAGCATTTATTTATAAGATTTTGTATTATTATAAATAGAAAATCCTTTACCATAATTATATTATTTAAATTTTTATTCTATAAATATAATGTTTGTTTAAGATTATATATTAATTTTAAAAATAATAATGTTTAAATGTTTTTATTTATTAATATAAATTTGTTTGGAAGTTTTATATAAATGTATTTTGATTTTAAAAAAATAGTGTTTAAGAAGATTATTTTTATATTTATCTAGTGTATATATTAATTATATATTATTATAAATGTAAATAATACCTGGATTGTGTATAGGTTAATAATTAATATGTATATTTTCATATAGTGTATTTTAAATTGTTATTTATATTCTTTAATAATAAGTTTAGCTTTATGGTATTTTCTATTGTGTTTGTTATGTTTTTGTATAAATATTTAGTAGTTTGTTATAAATTATAAATTTTTTAATAAATCAACTATTTTAATTTATAAATTATTTATTCATTAAAATATAAGTTTTTTTTTTAAAATTTTCTACTATTTATTTTATTTTATAATTATCATTGTTTTTGTATGTGTTTTTAATACAAAAAAATTAAATATTTTTTATCCAAATATTATATAAGCATATATTAATCTATCAAAACTATAATTTAAAAAATATATTATAAATATATAAATAGAGTATATAACTTTTATTTTATGGAATTTTTTATTATAATATAAAATTATGGTATTTTTAATTTTTTTTATAAATAAATTATTAAATAATAATCTAACAACTTTAATTATTTTTTTAAATATATTTTATATATGTATTTTTTTATTAAAATAGTTAATTAAATTTAAAATTTTATTAAATTAATTATCTATATTCTTTAAAAATATAAGAGTTTTTTTTTTTAATTAATATTATAAATTTTAATAATTATCTAATATCAATTCATTCAATAAATTATATAATTATTTTTTATAAAATTATATGGACTAAATTATTTTTAAATTGTTGTATTAATATATAATCTTTGTTAAAAATTAATATAAAAAATAAGAAATTTATAAATAAATTATATATTTTTTTCTAATATTATTTGTTTGGAAAGTATATATTAAAATTATTTTATATAAACATTACAATTTCAATAAATGTTACATTATATATAATTAAAATAATTTTTTTTAAAATATTCTATATTCTATACTACTTATTTAATACAATATAATTTAAGAAAATATTCTTTTATGTATGATGTTAATTAAACATTTTCTAATATTTTTCTTTTGATATAATTATATATATTAAATAGTTAAATAAATGTAAAATTAAGTAGTCCAGTTTTTGCTAATAATAAAATTTATACAATAGAAGTTATTGTTTAATCTTTTTATTGTTTTCATCAATGCCTATTTATTAATTAATAAATAAACAATTATTAATGTATGCTGATAAATGAAATATTTTAATCTAAAAGATTTCTAAAAATCCTAATTTAATTAAAATAATATTTGTAAGTTTTCTAAATATATGTATAGTTTTTTCAACCATGCCATTTTATTTATATATGTATGGTATAGAGATTTCTATTTCTATATTATATTTTATATAAAAATCTTGTATTTTTTTTGTTATAAATTTGTAAATATTATTTATGCAAACAATTATAACATATTTATTTGGTTTTATTGAATCTTTTATTAATATAATAAATTAAATGAAATGGTTTTTATAGTAGGATTTGTTTATAAAAAAATAAAATTATTTTATGTTAATGGTATTATTTATTATTATTAAAATGTATTTTATTCTAATTATATACTAATTTATTAAATTAATATGTTTTCTATAAAATATAATAATTTAAAAAAAGCCTATTATATTTAAATAAATATGTTTAAATGGTTTATGTTTTCTATTTGTTATTGATTTGTTTGATTGGTATATTGTTTATTTATTTAGTATATATGGTTTATATATTAATTTACTTTAGGATAGATTAATTCTTATTTTAGTGTATACTATAATTTAATAAATATTTGATTATTTATAATGTTTTAATTTCCTGTGTTATTGTAATAAGTTGTTTATTTTGTTTGAGATTGTGTGATTAGTTATTTTTGTAATTGTTGTTAATATAATAAATAGTTGTATATTTTTTGTAAGTTTATTTTTGTTTAAAAAAGAATTATGTTTTGTTATATTATTTAATTTAAATAGTTTTGTTATTTTATTATGTATAGGTTTTATAATGATGAGTCTATTTTTTTCAAATATATTATTATTAGGTATAAAGTGTATGTTAATTGAATATGTAATTAGTTTATTTATTAAATATAAATTAATAGTTATATTTAAAGTATATAGGATATTATGTATATATAGTATGTAAATATTTTAATTTAAATTATATTATATTTTAGTGTGTTTATAATTAAGTTATTATCTAGTTTGATTGTATATAAGAATACAAAATCTATGTATGTGTTTTGGGTGAATATGCTATAATTTTTATAAATCTAATTATTTATTCTAAAATCTATGTGCTATATAATATTGTTTATAAATAAATATATATTGTATATGATTGATGTTTTATATATAGTTATAAAAATACAATATTTATAAATAAATATATAAATATAAATTTTAGGTTTTGATTAAAATCTAATTAATAATTTAAATTTAGGGTGTAAAATATAGTATATTATATTTGTGTGTCTGTTCTTTTTATAGTTTGTGTATTAAAAAAGTTTCTTTTATAATAAAGAATTCATACTATTATTGGTAGGTTTTTTGGTTATATAAATTTTTTTTTATTTATTATTTTTATTTTGTTTTATAATTATATTTATATATTTATTAAATATATATTTTTTAATTTTATTTATATTATTTTTAAAAAAAAAGGTGTTGTAGTAGATAATAAATATTATATAATTATTATTGTTATAGATTAAACTTTATTATTTTTATTATTTAATTTTTATAAAATAGTTTTTATTTTTATAATATTTTTTTTAACAAAAAAATTCTTAAATATTTATTTTTTTAATTATAAAAAAGTGTTTTTTATTGAATCCATGTTTATGGTTATAATAAACAAATATGTATAGAATAATATAATATTATGTGTTATTTATAAAAAAACATTTAAGATTAAAATAATAAACAGATTATTATTAAATATATTAAAAACTATAGAATTTTATTTTTTAATAATATTATTGATATTTTCAAAATAATATTATATATTGTTATATAAAAAATATTTATTTTTTAATAAAAAATTATATATCTTAATTTCTAAAATATATATTATTAAATTATTATTTGGTTTATAATATATATAAATAGCTTTTATAGCTTTATGTAATATCAGGCCTAATAGATTGTTTTATATATTTTTGTATACTAATATATAGATAAGCTAGCTTATATAATTGAAAATTATAATCTAATGTTTTTATAATAAAAATATGATATTATTAAAGATTTTTTTATTAAAAATTAATAACTATACTATTATAAAATATATAATATTAACTTTAATTATATTTAAAAATATAATATTTATTTCAATTATCAACAAATAAATCATTATTTTATAAATTAAAATAAATTTTATCATATTACCTTTTAAAATAATTATAATTATTTCTAATATAATTACTCCATATTCAACAACTAACATACCCAATTCAACAATAAGAGGTTTATTAATAAATTTGTTAAAAATATAACCATATTTAGACTATATTCCTAAGAAATCTATAATAATATTATACCATATATAATAATTACATCCATCTTCAATAAGTTTTAATATATTTTAAATTAATATATTTTTATATTAATAATATACAATTAATTGATTAATATAATTCACTACAGGATATCATAATAACATATATAATATATTTTAAAAATTATTTATAAAATATATAAAAAATAATTTTATACACATATAATAAAATAAATATAACCATTTATTTAATAAAATAATAATAATTTATAAATTACTAATGCTAATAACATATAAAATACATCTACAAATATATTATATACATCTATTAACATATAAAATAATCAATTATATAATAAATAGATATATATTATATAGTTGTTTATCCCTGAGGCAGGCCTTACTAAGTCTACAATATAGGCATGTATATGTGACTACAGGTCATGTGCATACTCAGTGTTTACTAACACGGCCGTAGGCCTTGTGCGCATACCGCTTACAATATTGTTTTTAATTCTATATGTTGTATTTTCTTTAATTTTAATTATAATATAAATAATATTTATCCATAAGTTTTACTATTTATTTTTGATTTTTATTATACAACACCTATATAACCATATTATAAAATTATAAAATTTAATAAAATAATATAATAATTATTTTTATATTGTATAATTATCTATATTATATATATAATCTAATAATATCTATAATTACTATTTATTATATAAAATATTATTATATATATAAAATTATTATTAGGATTAATAAAATATTAGTTTTTTATTAATCAACTTAAATATAATTTAATTTTTTTATTATTAAATTTTATTATTATTATATATTTTATTAATAATTTTTAATATTTTGTAATATATATGTTTTTTAATTTAAAAATCTAGATATTTTAAATTAAGAATTAAATATAAAAAATAAAATATATTTAATAAAATAATTTATTAAAATATAATATTTTGATTAATTTTATTTAGTTTAAAAAATATATATATATATATTAACAAATAAATTTAATTTTAAAATTTTTATTATATCAAAATATAAAATAATAAATAAAAAAAAAAATTATATATTTTTTTATAATATATTTTTATTAAAAATTTCTAATGTTTTTAATTAAATCAATTAAATAATTAAATATTTATAGAAATAATTAAAAAAAATATCTATTTTTTTTAAATTTAAATTAATTATAGAATTATTTAATAAAAAAAACAATTTTTTTTAAAAATATAATAAATTCTATATTAATTTTAATATTTAAATTAATAATAAATCTATTTCTTTAATTATTATTAAAGAATTAAAATATAAAATTATATTCTTAAATAATAATAAATATTTGTAAAATCTTAAAAAGATTATTCAAATTCTATAATATATTAAAATATTTATTTATATTTAAATCTAAATTTAAATATATAAAATTAATAATTATAATTTAAATATTTTAATAAACAAAAATTAATTTATAAAAATTAATTATATTAAATAATAAATAATATAGGGTGGTTTGATTTAATTTTTTTTAAAAAAATATTATTTATCATAATTTTTAATTTATAAAATAAAAAACCAAACCAATTCAAAAAATTATTTAATAATATAAAAATTAATTATTAAGAAATTGTTAAGATTTCTATAAATAGAAATCACCCAAATCTTAATTAAAAAAATTTAAAAAAATTTAATTATATAGAAATTTATTTAAATAATTTAATTATATTTTTTATTATTTTTTATTATTAATATTAAATTAATTATAATTTATTTAATTTTTAATGGTTTTGAATTTTTGGTTTTTTAAAAAATATTTTGAATAAAAATATAAAAAAATATAAAAAAAAATTAAATAAGATTTCATATTTTTTTATAAAAACAGTTAATACCACTTTTATTTATTACAACCACTCTATAATCACTCTATTATAATTAAAATAAAAAAGGTTTAATATTTTTAATCTATTTCAAGAATTCCCATATTAAATTTAATTATTTTTTAATTATTTTTTAATTATTTTTAATTATTTTAATTATTTTATATATAATTATATGTAAAAAACTAAATTAATTTAAACTAATTCACCCCACCAAACTATATTATTTAAATTAAATTAATTTTTTTTTAATAAAATAATTTAATTTAATTTATAATTTAAACTAACCCATATCATTCTCTAATATTAAATATATTAAAAAAACTAAACAAATTAATTTACATTGATCTAAATATATTTTTAAAAATAAAAAAAATAAATAATATATATAATAATTTAAATTAAATTTTAAAAATTTTAATAAAAATTTTAATAATAATAATAATAATAATAATACTAACAACAACTATTATATCTTTAATTTAAATAATAAATTATTTATTAAAAAATATTAAAATAATAAAATTTATTAATTTTATTAAATTTAATAAATTATTTGGTAAATTTGATTAATTTATTAAATAATTAAATAATATCTTCTATTTTTATTTAATTAGTTTTTTTAATAATAAATATAAAATTTAATATATTGGATTTTTTTTGAAAAGAATTATCTTTAATATTTATAATATTTATTATAAAAAATATAAAAAAAACATTTTTTGATAATAATAATAAAATATTTTTAAAATTATTATAATATTTATTTAATATTTTAAATTTATTATATTTCTTTAATAAATTTATAATTATAAAAATAAATTAAAAAAGTTTTTATATAAATTCTATATACTATATTAAATAAAATTTATTTAAAAATATTTTTAATAAATTAATTAATATATTTTTTTTATTAAATATAATAATAATCAACTACTCTATTATATTAAAGAAGGATTTAAATTTTAATAAAAATAAAAAATTATAAATATCAAAACCTTAAATAAATAAATAATTTATAAAAAAATATAATTTCTTATTATAAAATTTAATAATAATTTTTATAAAAATAATAAAATTAATATTATTTAATCTAAATAAAATAATAATCTTAATTATAATTAATCTTAATTTTTAAATTTATAAAATAAACCCATAAATTTAAATAATAATAATTAATCTTTTAATTTAAACTATTAATAACTCTAAAATTAATAAAAAAATATTAATTAAAATTAAAATTTATATATTATATATAATTTTATTTTTATAAAACTAAAAATTATTTAAAATCAATAAAATTAACAATATAATAAATTTTAAAAATTTAATAAATCTATTTATTTTAATTATAAATAAAAAAAATATATAATTTACATTTATATTAATTAAAAATAATAAAATTAATAATAAAAATATATTTAATTTATTAATAATAAAATATTATTAAAATAATATAACAAAAAATATAACCAAAAATATAATAAAAAATATAATAAAAAATATAATAAATATTTTAAATTTAAAAATTTAAAATTTTAATATTATTATTTATTAATTTAATTTTTTTAAAATTATAATATAAAAAATTTAAAAAACTATTTAAATAATTTAATAATATAATTATTATATTTATAAAAAAATACTTACTAAATTAAATAATTAAAATTATAAAATATATTTAATTATATAAAAAGATTTTTATTATTCTTTTTATTTATATTTAGATTTAATTAATAAATTCTAATAATTAAATAAATATTAAAAAATATATTATATAACTACACTATATTAATTATTATTAATATAACCATATTATTATTATTATTATTATATTATTATTATTATTATTATTATTATTATTATTATTATTATTATTATTATTATTATTATTA
>JAJTUH010000011.1:0-18282 GCA_036971555.1 Drechslerella coelobrocha | reverse complement strand
CATTATTATTATTATTATTATATTATTATCATTACTATTATTATTATTACTATCACTATAATATTATTATTATTATTATTCATCAGCAAAAAATTTTGTTGACATCTGAGCCATTTGATGGTTGGAATGGTTGAAATGTCTTTTATCATTTGGTGATTTTTGGTTGATTTTTGGAAGTTAATTAGATATTTGGTGAAGTAAATGTTTTTCTAATATTTTATAATAGATTTCTAGTGTTTGGTGGTATTTAAAAATAAAAATATTTTTATTATTATATTATTAGTATTATTATAATTATATAAATATAAAAATTGCGAATTTTAATTTGCCTAAGTTGATAAAGTTTTTAAATAAATATTTATTATCTTATTTATCTTGTTTAAATTCAAATTTTTATTTAATTTTTATATTAATAATAAATCTAATTTTGTTTTTTTGTTTTTATTAATTGGGATAAAATTGCGAGAAGTTTTAGTATTAGTGGGTTTTGTAATTAAGGTATTAATTTGAATTTGTATCAGATATTGGTGGTATGTTATTAATTTTTTTGAAGATTGATTGATTATATTTTTGTATAGATTTTTAAATAATTTTGTAAGTTTTGTTAATATTTTTTTAAATTATTTAATAAAAAATATTGAAAATTTTACTTTATTTATTTATAATTTTGAAATTAATATTTTATATATAAATATTGTTTTTTTATAATTTTAATATAATTTAAATACAAATAATAATTTAAATTAAAATTTTGGAATTTAATTTTTTTATAAAATCCAAATTTTTTATTTCTTTATTTTTTTAAAAATTTTAATATTAATAGATTAGAATTTTTAAAATTATTGAATATATAAATAAAGTTTATAAATATTTATTAATAAATAATGAATATTTATTAAAATATATATATTTATTATGATTCTTTTTTTTACGAAATATTTTAGAGATTTATTATTTAATAATTTTTTTATTTGTTTAAATTAATTATTAATATTAAAATAAATTAGATTATAAATATTTGTTATTATACTTTTAATAACATTTATAAAATATAATTAGAAATTTTTAATATAATATTACATTTATTTAAATAATATTAATACAATATTATTTTTTTTAAATAAAATATATTATAGAAGACTATAAACAATTTTAAAAAAATTTATATTTAATTTATTATTCTTTATCAAATTTTAAATATATATTTATATTTTAATAAGGCTTAGCTAAATTTTTTTATGAAATTATTAAAAAAAAAATTGGTTTTTGTATTTTTTAAATATTATATTTTTATATTTAGATAATATATTGTAATTAGATTGTATTTAAATTAATATAGCTTTAATAAAATTAAAAAATATTAAATAATTAATAAAATTTAAATAATGTTTGATTGATTTTTTTTTTATTAAATTTTTATAATTAAAATTAATAGTTGATATATTTTATTAATATTTTTTTAAAACATTGGCTTTTAATAATAAATAAATAATGTTAATAATTTAATATATAATATTAATTTATTAATAAAAACTCATTTTATTAATTTTAAAATAGAAGATTTAAATTTAATATTAAATAAGCTATCTTTATTTTTATTTTTATTAATATTTTTAATTATTTTAATTTATAATTCTATATTATTAAATAATGAATATTTACAAAAAAATAATTATAAAATATTAAAAAGAATAAACAAATAATAAATAATATAAAAATTAAAAAAAGATAAATAAGTTTTTTTAATTTTATAAATATATTTTATTAAACTTTGAAAGATTAATATTGTTTTAATTTAATAAAATTTAAGTAATTTTAATAATAGAATAAAACTAGTTTCTTAACATTATATATTAACCTCTTTATATTCCTGCTTTCCTCCCAAACTTCATATATTGACCTTCCCAAGGGTTTTCGTTTTTGCTGATGTATATATTTAAAAATTTATATAACAAATTAATAATAAAATATATAGATAATAAAATCATTAATAAAAAAAAACAATTTAAATTTAATATTTAAAATTTAATAAATAATATTTTTTAATTTTATTATTTTAATTTTTATTATTTGTATTTTTGATATTATTTATCTTATAAATTTTTTTAATAATAAAAAATTATAGTTAATATATTTTATAATTAATAATTTTTTTGTTAATATTTATAATTTATATATGTTTGGTTATTTCTTGTTTTTTTATTGATCCCCCCCAAACATTAATATTTAAATAAATAATAAAAATTATAAATTAATATACAAATTTAAAACATATTTTTTAAAATTTTAAAATTGTTAAATAAATATAAATTAGATATTAAAAATCTGTTTGATTTTAATATTAAAATATTATATGCTAATAATTTAATTTGTTATTATATATTATATCTATATGGCTAGATTACTAATCATATAGAATATATAAAAATCCTTAATATTAATATATATTTATATTTTATATATAAAACAAATATTTAAAATTTGGGAGAATATTGTAAAAAAATATTAATAAAAAATTATTTAATTTATGAAATTTTAAAAAATTGATTAACAAATAACAAAATAAATTAAGAAAAATTGAAAAATATTTAAAATAAATTAAAATGTAGGAAAAATAATTGGGTATTGTTAAATTTTTATTAATTTGTAAATATTTAATCAAATTTATTTCTAAAATTTAATTTTTTATATAAATTTTATTTTAATATTTTCCAATATATTCTTAATTAATTATATAAATTTTTATAGAAATATAAAAAATTTATAAATTTTGATTAAATTTGGGTTAGACTTACATTATATCCTAATTTTTTGAAATTTCCAAAACTTTATTTTCAAATTATCCAATAACAAAACAAAAAATTATAATAAGTAAATAAAATATTAATAATATATTTAATAATAACTTTTAAACAGTTAATATTTATTGAATAATAATTATTTACACAATTTCTTTATTATATTAGATTATTTATTAAATTTTATTTATTAACATCAACAAAAAATTGTGTTGCCCTTACTGTCCTCAGATGATTATAAGGGTAGTGAGGTTTTTTGATTTTAAGTGCTTTTGTGAGGTTTAATTATAATATATTTTTAAAGTGATGTTGTGGATGTATAGTGTTTGATAGAATATGGTTGATATAATTATTTGAAGATTCTTTCTAATTAAAAATAATAGGATTATAGATTATATATTTTTGATGATGATATATTAAATTAAATATTAAAATAATTTTAAGTGATGGAGAATAAAATATAATATTTAGTAGTTAATATTTAATATTTAATGTTTGGTTGGTTTTTAAATAAATAAAACAATTTGTATTATATATTATTATTTATTGAGTTTTGTTAATATAATATTTTGGAAATTCTAGCAGATGTTTAATATTTGGTATATGATAAAAAAAAAAAAAAATTATAATATTGCAAAAATATTTATAAAATTTTGTTTTTTTTTTTAGTTATAAGAATAAAACCTTATAAAATGGTAGTATTATAATTATTATATATTATCTTATTAATTTAATATTATATTGGATGTTAATAAATTGTTAAAGTTTTGCTAAAACATTTAATATATTATATATTTTATAAGAGATTATTGAAAAATATTATTTATTATTAATATTAATATAAATAATTGTGATAGAATGTTTAAAATTTTATTATAAATATTTATTGTTTTTGCTATAATTCTACAATCTATTATATTAATATTTAATTATTTTAAACAAATTTAAATATAATTCATTATCTATATTATTATAATAAGATTTAATTTATTTAAAAAATTTTAAATTTTAAATCTAAAATTTTTTTTAAAATTCCAATATAAAAATATCAAAACTTTTGTAATTGTTAAATATATAAAGAATATTTTTAAAAAATTATTAATAAATATTTAATATTTTATAACATTTATATTATTTATTATAAACTAAATTATTTTAAAACTTATAAAATATAAAGAATTTGGTTTTAAAAAAGTTTTAATATAGGTAATTTAATTTTTAATATTAAGGTTTAAAAAATTATAAATATTTATTATTAATTTTTTATTAAACTTTATAATATATATCCATAAATTATTAATATAAATTCAATATTAAAATTTTAATCTAAATTATCAATATCCAATTAAGATAGAATTTTATAAATTAAAAAATAAATTTAATCTAATCAACTAAATTTAAAAATAATATTATTATTATCAAACACTTAATATATATATTAATTTTATTAAAATTTAATTAAATTTTACTATTAAATTATTATTTAAATAAATTTTATTTTATTTTTTTAAAAAATATTTATTCATCTACTATTAAATAATTTTATATACCCCTTTTATAATTAAAATCATTTTTTAAATTAAAATCTATATTAAATTTTAAAAAATTTATACCATTTAATAAAAAAAAAAATAAAGATAATTTAAATAAAATAAATTAATCCACACTAATATTAATAATTTTTTATTTAAAAAAAATATTTAATTTTATAAATTATAATAATATTTTTTTAATAATAACAACAATTATTAAAAATTTTTTATCAAACATTAATAATATCTTTTTATATTTTTTTTTTATTATATTAATAAAATCCAATAGTTATATATTAATAAAGATATTAAATTATAAACAAATTAATTTATTATTTTTAATAATTTTATATTTAAAATTTGTAATTAAAAGTTTTTTTTAATATTTTTAATAAAATTAAAAAAATATTTTAAATTTAATAAAAACTAAAATTTGTAATATTTACTTTATTATATTAAATTTTATATCTACAATATTTAATAAAATCTATATTTTAATAATATTTTTAATATTATATTAAGTATTTAATATTATTTTTTAAAAAAATAAAAATTTAAATAAATTTTTTTTTTTTTTTAATATTTTTATTAATATTTTTTTTTTTATATTAAGTTTAAAAAGGAATTTATTAATTATTTATAATTCATTTCTTAATATTTTAAAATTTTTAAAAAAAGAAATATTAAATTAAAGATTTTTATATATTATTTGTATTTTTAAAAATATTTTGTTAATAAAAAATAGAAAAAAAATTTTCAACATTTAACAAAAAAAAATTTGATTAATTATAAAATTTATAAAAACAGATTTTAAAAAATTTAAAAAATTATAATAAATTTAAAAAAAATATATCAATTTATTTTTATTTTAAATAAAATAAAATTTCCCCTTTTCCCTATTCTATTAACCCCCTTTAAATATTAACAATTTAACATCTATTTTATTAATTAAAATTAATCAAAAATTAAATTTATCCTCCATTAATCTAAATAATCTTTTATTAATTATTAATTATCTATCAAATTACTATTATTGTTTTATATTATTAATATAAATATATAATATATTATAAATTTACAAATCAATATATATATTAATATAGAAATTATTTTTTTTAAAAACTACCAAATACACTATAAAATCTATTAATTTAATAAAAATAATTTTTTGATTTAAATTAAATCTTATTTTTTAAAATATTTTAATAAAATTATAAATATTATATTAAATTTTACCAAATTTTAAAAAAAAATCAATCACAATTAATAAATCAAAATTATGATTTATATAAATATTTTTTATTTAAAAAATAAAATTAACTTTAAACAATAAATATTTATATAAAATTTTCTAATATTTAATAATTTTTCAAAATAGAAAATTTTTTTATAATAATTAATTTTTAAAAAGAAATGGTTCTATAATATAAATATAATAAAAAAATTTTATATCAAGATTTTAAAAATTATCAATAAAAACCTACAATTAATTATATAATTAACAAAAAAACAAACTAACATCATCAATATTTATCAAATCCCAACCATCTAATATATAATAAATTTCAATAATTTTAAAACAAAAAAATTTTAAAAATTTTATAAATTTATTAATAAAATCCAAAATATTATAAACAATAACAATTATTAAAACAATTTATTTAATTTTTAGATTAAAATATTTTTAATAGTTATATAAAATATATTTTTAAAGCTATTAAATATTTAATATATTATTATTATTGGATTTTTTATTTTTTTTTGCTGGTTAAATATTAAAATCAAAATTTTTTTTAATTTCCAAAAAATTATTGTTCAATAAATATAATAAAATATTTAAATCTATAATATAAAAATTATCTATAAAATTTAAAAAATCTAATAAAAACCTTAATCCCTATTTTTAAATTTTCTAAAAAACCTAAAAATTCAAATATTAAATATTAAAAAAAAAATTTTATTAATAAATTAAAATAATTTGTTTATTAAAATTAATACAATTAAAAACCCAATAACCTTTTTTAATTTGAAATTAGTGTTAAAGTTCTAATACATCTATTAACCATTTATTTAAATATTTAAACTAATATATAACATTTATGTAATTGTCATAGACCTACGGTCTTGACAGCACAAATACCTGTACTTTATTTTATATTATGTTATTTCCAGTCTTATATATTGCACTTTTTCTAGTTCTAATTATAATATAAATAATATTTGTTTATGAGTTAAATTATTTGTTTTTGAATTTTGTTATATAATATTTATTATGTGATGTGTTTGTATTTTAGATTTTTGTTAATATGTGAGTATTTATAAGATGTTTGTATGTTTATATGTTTGTATGTGAGTATATGAGTAATGTGATTATTATTTATTGTATGAAATATTTTTATATATATAAAATTATTATTAGGATTGATGAAGTATTAGTTTTTTATTAATTAATTTAAATATAATTTGATTTTTTTGTTATTGAATTTTATTATTATTACATATTTTATTAATAATTTTTGATATTTTGTGATGTATATGTTTTCTAATTTGAGAATCTAGGTATTTTAGATTGAGAATCAAACATAAAAAGTAAAATATATTTAATAAAAAGATTTTATTAAAGTGTAATATTTTGATTGATTTTATTTAGTTTAGAGAAGAGTATATGTATGTTGATAAATGAATTTAATTTTGAAGATTATATCATATTGGAATATAAAACAATAGATGAAAAAAAAAATTGTATATTTTTTTATAATATATTTTTATCAAAAATTTTTAATGTTTTTGATTGAATTAGTTAAATAACTCAATATTTATAGAAATAATTAAGAGAAGTATTTATTTTTTTTAAACTTGAACTAACTATAGAATTATTAAATAAAGAAAATAATTTTTTTTGAAAAAATGATAAACTCTATATTAATTTTAGTATTTAAGTTAATAAAAAACCTATTTATTTAGAAATTACTAAAGAATTAAAATATAAAATTATATTCTTGGATGACAATAAATATTTGCAAAATTTTAAAAAAACTATTTAAATTTTATAATATATTAAAATATTTATTTATACCCAAATTCAAATTTATAAAATTATTAATTTTAAATAAGATATTCATATGTATAAAAACCAATTTATAGAAATTAATCATATTAAATATATTAAAAAAATTAAATAAACTAATTTATATTAATCCAAATATATTTTAAAGAATAAAAAAAACAAATAATATATATAATAATCCAAATCAAATTTTAAAAATTTTAACAAAAACCCCAGCAATAACAACAATAATAATAATATTAATAATAATTATTATACCTTTAACTCAAACAATAAACTACTTATTAAAAAATATTAAAATAATAAAATAATAAAACTTGTTAATCTTATTAAATTTAATAAATTATTTAATAAATTTAATTAATTTATTAAACAATTGAATAATATCTTTTATTTTTATTTAATCAATTTTTCTAACAACAAATATAAAATTTGATATATTAAATTTTTTTTAAAAAGAATTATTTTTAATATCTACAACATCTATCATAAAAAATATAAAAAAAGCACTCCTCACCAACAACAATAAAATATTTTTGAAATTATTATAATATTTACCATATAACTTAAATTCATTTCATTCCTTTAATAAATTTATAATTATAAAAATAAATTAAAAAAATTTTATGTAAATTTTATATATTATATTAAATAAAACCCACTTAAAAATATTTTTAATAAATTGATTAATATATTTCCCTCATTAAATATAATAACAACCAATTATTTTACTATATTAAAAAAAGACTTAAATTCCAATAAAAACAAAAAATTATAAAAATCAAAACCTTAAATAAATAAATAACCTACAAAAAAATATAATTTCTTATCATAAAATTTAATAATAATCTTTATAAAAATAATAAAATTAATATTATTTAATTTAAATAGAATAATAATCCCAATTATAATCAATTTTAACCTTCAAACTTATAAAATAAACCTATGAACTTAAACAATAATTATTGATTTTTTAATTTAAATTATTAACAACCTTAGAATCAATGGAAAAGTATTAATTAAGATTGGAATTTATATATTATATACAGTCCTATTCCTATGGAATTAAGAATTATCCAAAATTAATAAAATTAATAACACAATAAACCTTAGAAATCCAACAAACTTATTTATTTTAATTGTAAATAAAAAAAATATATAATTTATATTTATATTAATTAAAAATAACAAAACTAATAATAAAAATATATTTAATTTACTAATAATAAAACACCACAAGAACAATATAACAAAAAATATAACCAAAGTTATAATAAAGAATATAATAAAAAATATTTTAAATATTTTAAATTTAAAAATTCAAAATTTTAATAAAATTTTAACAAAAATCTTAATATTATTATTCACCAACCCAACTCTCTTAAAATTATTATGTAAAAAATTTAAGAAGTTATTCAAACAATTCAATAATATAATATTTTTAATAATTTTATTTATAAAAAAACACTTATTGAATCAAATAACCAAAAAAATGAAATATTTGAATTATTTGTTTTTTTTTATAAAATTCTTGATAAAATTATAAATTTTAACCAAAATACATTAAAAAATTTAAATATAGAAATTCAAATTATTTATTTTTCTAATTTATTTATTTAAAATAAATATAATTAAATTTAAAAATATTTAATTTCTGGAAAATATTTATAATATATTCATAATTTTTTTAAAAATCTATAATAAAATTATTTATTAAAAAAATTTTGATTATTATAAATAATTTTTTATAATTATTAAACTTTTAACTTTATCATTTAATTATTATTTTAATATTAAGAATCAATCTAATAATTATAAGTTATATATAAAAAAATGTATATTAAATTTAATCTTATAATTATAGAATTTTATTAATTTTAATATTTATATCAAAAAAACCAATATTAACATTAATTAATTATTTTAATAGAAACATATATTGAAATTATAAATTTTATTAATAAACAACCTTGGTTTAAATTTATAAATAAATGTACTTAATTTTATAGAATGTATTGATGTAAATTTTATAAAATCTATTAATTTACCTCAATTAATTAATTTTGTAGTAGTTGTAACAATAATATTTTAAATATAAAATATAATTATATATAATAAAGAAAATAAAATAAATATAAATTACATTAAATCTTTATTTATTATGTTATGATTGATTTTTATAAATATAAATATGTGAAAGATTTTAATTACTATCACTTCTTTATTTTTAATATAAATACCTAAAAAAAATCAATATTTTTTAATATCATCACCATTAAACCTAACATTACAAAATATAAAAAATGTTATTTTTATAAGAATATACCTCCTAATTACACTTTTTACAATAAATCCTTAATAGCTTACACTACTTGTATATAAAAATAAATCGAAATTATCAAAATGTTTTATTAAAAGATATTATTACTATTAGAATATAAGGAATTTTATTTATTTTATTTAAAAGGATTTTATTTTAAAAATTATTAATAATAATATATATAAAAATTTTATATCACATTAATTTAACCTATCAAATAAAATAAAAAATCATGCAATATTTATAATATTCATTTATTAATACTAAAAAAAATTATTTTTAATAAAAGTTTAAATTAAAACAATTTTGGACTTTAACATATACCAAACAATCCAACTTTAGTTTTATTAAAAAAAAACTTGATAAAATTTTTAATTGAATTGAAAAATAATATTATAACATATCCTATATTATCAATAAAAACCTTATTAAAACTTTTATAAATAATAATATAAAAACTATTTATATCTTAGAAAAATATATTATTAAATATAATTTATTTAAAATTTTGAAAAAAACTTATTATAATATAATAATCTTTAAAAAAAGTTTTTTAAAAATAGTCTACTATAAAATTAAAATTATTTTCATCATCAATAATTATTTTGAATATTGAATAGTTAATATTTTTAATTTTAAATATAATAATTTTATTTTAAGATATAATAATTAGTTATAGAATTATAATCTAGTTATCAATTTTAAATTTTGAGAAATTTAATTTTCTTAATATAATTGTATTTAAATATCTAAATATTTTAAGAAAATTAATGATTATAGAAAAGAGGTTTATTTATAATAAATTGAATATCTTTTTGTTAAAGAAATTAATTATTGATTATGATTTAAAATTTATATTTTTAAATGAATTATTATTTATATTAAAAAATTAATTTAGATTATAATTATAAAAATAGTTAAATGGATTTTAAATTAAATTAAAATATTTGAGAAATTATTTAATAATTAAATTTTACCCAAAATTAATAAATTTGTTTATAAAATATTATTTAAAAAAGGAATAATACCTAAGTTTATGTTTATATATATATGTATATAAAAAGAATTTAAAATTTTTAAAAAATATATTGAAGAAAATTTTAAAAAAAGATATATTCAATCTTTATATTTACTTATTAAATATTTTATTTTATTTATATTTAAGAAAAATAATAAATTATGAATATATGTAAACTATAGAAATTTTAATAAAATAATTATTAAAAACTATAATAAAATATTATAAATTGATAAATTTTTTGATTACTTATAAAAAGTAAAATAATTTATCAAATTAGATATTATTATTGCTTATTATAATATTTAAATATTATTTAAAAATATTTGGAAAATTGTTTTTAAATATTAATATAAATTTTTTAAATATATAGTTATATTTTTTAAATTAATTAATATATTTATATTTTTTTAAATTTTTATAAATTATATTTTATAAAATTATATAAATAAAATTTGTGTTATTTATCTCAACAACATCCTAATTTATAATAAAGATTTTAAAAAATATTGATAATATATTATAGAAATATTTAAAGTATTCAATAAATATAACTTTAAAATTGAACTTAAAAAAATGGAATTCAAAATTATTAAATACAAATTTTTAGAAACTATTGTTATAATTAATGGAATTAAAATGGACTTTAAGAAAGTTAATGTTATTTAAAAATAGTTTGAACCTAAAAATATTAAAAATATTTAAGTTTTTTTAGGATTATATAATTATTATTAATATTTCATTAAGAAATACAGTTATATGTTAGCTACTTTATTAAAATTTATTAAAATAAAAACCAAATTCGATATGATTTTTAGTTGAAAAATAATTTTTAATATATTTAAGAAATTATTTCTATTTATATTTATATTTAAACTTTATGACCTTAATTTATTAATTAAAATTAAAATAAATGTTTTAAATATAATTTTAAAAACTTACCTATATTAATTATATTTTAATAAAAAATAATACCCTATTATCTACTTATTTTACAAATTTGATTTTATAGAATTTAAATACCTTATTTATAATAAAGAATTTATGGTTATTGTTAAAACATATTAAATATAGAGAATATATTTATAAATAAAGGAATTTTTTATAATATATTCTAATTATAAGAATTTTATATTTTTTTTTATTACTAAGGTATTTAGCAAACACCAAATATGATGGTGGGAAATTTTTAATAAATATAAAATAAAGATTATATATTATAAAGAGAAAGAAAATTTAGAAATTAATATTTTTAATAAAAGATTTAATCTAATAAAAAAAATATAATTAAATTAAAAAATAATTTTTAAAAAAAAACTTTATATAATTATTATTATTAATATAAATTTTAATTAAATTATTTATATATTTTATAATAAATTTATTAAAAAATTGAAAGATAATTATTAATAATATTCTATAATTAAATAAGTTTTTTTAAATATTAATAATATATTTTTATATTTTATTATTAAAAATAAAATTATATTATTTTAGAATTTTTTTTATATTCCCACAAAAGATCTTTAATAATAATTTATAAAATAATATTATAATATATTAGTTTATAAATATTTAAGAATTGAATGAATTCAAGAACTTTTAACTAAAAACTACTATTAGCCCTAAATATAATAAAATATTGAGCAATATATTAGAATTTATGATATGTATTATAGAAATAAACCTAATTAATATTTATTTTATGGAAAATTATAATTTTATAATGTATTAACTAAATTTTTTTAAATCATTAATTATAATTTTATTTAAAGAATATTTTATTTAAGAAATTTTTTTATAAATATAATTTATAACAAAATTTTAATTATTATTTATAAATTCAATAAAATAATAATATTTGAATTATAGAATTTTAAATAATTTATTTAAAAATTTAAATAAATATATTTTAAATGAATATTTAATTAGTATGGTTTATAAATTAAATATATTTATAATAGAAATACTTTATTCTTTAATAAATTTTAGAATTTAATTAGAATTTAAATTAAAATTAAGTTTAATATTACTAACAAAAAATATATTTAAATAAATAGATTTATTAAACAAATTATTTAAATAATTAAAATATAATTATATAATTTTCTAAACATAATTTAAAATAATTGGGTTAGATTATTACTTAACTTTAAATTTATATATAATATATTGAAATATTTAATTATTAAATATATGTTTTATAAAACATTTAAAAAATAAAATTTTATAATAATATTATTACTTTTGATATTTAAAAAAATAGTTTCAGAAGTAAATAGACACATTTAAAAAATAAAAAATTTTTATAATAATTTTAGAAAAGATTTTTAATTTATGATTAAATGTATATTATACTATTATAATTAAAAAAGAATAAAAGCATTGTTTTTGAAAAAAAAAAATAAAACATATTTACTTACTAAATATATTAAACACAAAGAATAATTTAGTAAAAAATTTAATTATCAAAAACATAGATTTTTTATGATTATAAAAAAATTCAACAATAATACTTTTAAATTTAAAATATTAAAACCTATACACATTTATTAATTTTTTTATATTTTATTCCTAAAATTAATTTTTAAAAATCTAAAAAAAAATTTTAATGATAAAAAATTAGAATTCAAGGACCATACTAAATACAAATTCAAAAAAATCCTTAATAAATCCAACAAAAAAAACAAATACCTTATTAGATAATTACTACCTTATGGATTATAAGATAATTTTTAAATATCAAAAGACAATATATTTTTAAATATTATTTAAGATTATTTTAATCAAAAATCTATATTACAACTTATAAAATAAGGATGTAAATGATTAAAAAAACAAATTTAATTTTATTAAATTAATACAATATTTTTAAATAATTTTTGATAAATTTTTTTTATTTCCTCTTTAATAATAGTTATATTTTTATTATTATGAAACTCAACCAAATTGATTTTATCCTTTTTTATTATTTATTTTAATAAATTCCCTTCATATATAATTACTTTTATATATTTTGTTTTAAATTAATAAAATTCTTTCTTTTTTTAAATAATTTATATTTGTAAAATCTCTTATTCCAATTTTAACTTTTCTAATTTCTTTTTTTTCTTATTAATTTAACAATTTAGTTGCTCTATTATAGATTATTAACCAAATCTATTTTTAATATTAAAGAAAATACTTATAAGAATTAGTTAAACAATCACACTACCTATTTTAAATACAAATAAAACAATTAATGTTTTTTAATATTATGATATAAAAATAATTGTTTCTAACACAGTATTTATATAAAATAAAAATAAAAATATTAAAAAACTTAATTTAATTAATTTAAAAATTTTGATGTTGATAAGAAGATTGTTTTGATTTTTGTTTTATTTGTTTAATAAATATTTAATTGATTAAATGTATTATATTATAATTATTTCTAGTTTAAATTTTGATCTTTATTTTAATTTTAATTGTTATTTTTTTATATACTTTTTGTTTATATCATCTATTACCTATAAAAATAATTTTATTATAAAATAAATTTAGTTTATATGGATATAATTTTAATATAGTTATTTAATTTTATATTTAGGACTATTCTATATAGGATTATGGCTGATACCAAAATTCCCCATATAATATTATTTTCTTATATAGAAAACTAATCTTCACCTTATTTATATCTACACCTTGTACTTGCTTTATATAAAATCAAAAATTATATAGATTTTGATCTTAGAAAAAAAAAATAATATTACAGATTTATAATTTTAATAATATAAATATTTATATTTTATTTTATATTATATTATTCTTAGTTTTATATATCACACTTTCTCCAATTCTAATTATAATACAAATAATATTTATCCATAAATTGAATTATCTATTTCTAAACCCTATTATATAATATTTATTATATAATATACTTGCATTTTAAATCCTTATTAATATACAAGTATTTATAAAATGTTTGTATGTTCATATATTCATATGTGAGTACACAAATAATACAATCATTATCCATTATATAAAGTATTTTTATATATATAAGATTATTATTAAAACTAATAAAGTATTAATTTTTTATTAATTAATTTAAATATAATTTAATTTTTTTGTTATTGAATTTTATTATTATTATATATTTTATTAATAGTTTTTGATATTTTGTGATGTATATGTTTCTTGATTTGAGAATTTAGGTATTTTAGATTGAGAGTCAGACATAAAAAGTGAAATGTGTTTGATAGGAAGGCCCTATTAAAGTGTAACAGTAATAATTTAATTAATATATTTTAATTATATTAAAATTATTTAAAATTTTTATTTTAACATTAAAAACTTTATTAATTTTTTAAAATATTTTTATAAATATTTTTTTATTTTGAATTTAACTTTAAATATTTATTAAAATTTTTTTCTAAATTTAATTTTTTTTCTTTTTTATAACTATATTTTAAAAATTTAAAAATATATATTTCAAATTATGAAAATCTTCCCAATATTTATTTAAATATTTTATAATTATTTTATTTATATAATTATAATATTATACTAATAAATAAAATTTAATAAATAATTTAATACAACAAAAAAATTATATAAATAATTATTATTCAACAAATATTAATTATTTAAAAACTATTATTAAATATATTATCAATATTTTATCTACTTATTATAATTCCTTATTTTATTACTAAATAATTTAGAAATAAGATTTTAAAAATTTTGAAAAATTAAAATATAATATAAATCTAATCCAAATTTAATTAAAATTTATAAATCTTTTATATTTTTATAAAAATTTATACAACCAATCAAAAATATATCAAAAAATATTAAAATAAAATTTATATAAAAAATTAAATTTTAAAAATAAATTTAATCAAATATTTATAAATTGATAAAAACTTAATAATACTTAATTATTTTTTTTATATTTTAATTTATTTTAAATATTTTTTAATTTCTCCCAATTTATTTTATTATTTATTAATTAATTTTTTAAAATTTTATAAATTAAATAATTTTTTATTAACATTTTTTTATAATATTTTTTTAAATTTTAAATATCTGTCTTATATATAAAACATAAATATATATTGATATTAAAAATTTTTATATATTTTATATAATCGGCAACCCAGTTATATAAACATAATATATAATAATAAATTAAACTGTTAGTACATAATATTTTAATATTAAAATTAAATAAATTTTTAACATCTAATTTATATTTATTTAATAATTTTAAAATTTTAAAAAATATATTTTAAATCTATACATCAATTTATAATTTTTATTATTTATTCAAATATTAATATTTGAAAAAAATCAATAAAAAGACAAAAAATAATCAAGCATATATAAACAATCAATTACAAATGCTAACAGAAAAATTGCTAATTATAAAATATACTAATTATAATTTTTTATCACCAAAAAAATTTATAAAATAAATAATATTAAAAATATAAATAACAAAAACTAAAATAACAAAACTAAAAAATATTATTTATTAAATCTCAAATATTAAATTTAAATTGTTTTTTTTTATTAGCAATTTTATTATCTATATATTTTATCATTAATTTATTATATAAATTTTTAAATATATATAATAACCTTTGGAATTATATTTGTGTATAAGTGTATATATAAGATTTTTAGTATATATTAGTTGTTGGAAGAGATATTCTATACATTGTAATAGACTTTAATAAAAATATTTACTAACCTTAATACCATCAATTCCTTAATTTAATTTTATATTTTTAAATTTTAAATTTAATCCTTTTGCTATTATATTAAGTTGTTTAAAAAAAATATAATTAGATAAAAATAATAATATATTAAATATTTATAGTTTAATTTTAAATTAATTATTAATTTTTTGTTTTGGTGTTTTTGTATTTATAAACTATTATATTAATTAATAGTTTATAAAATTTTAAAATAAGGTGTAAAAATTGTTATAAATTTTATTGATAAAATTATTATCTTTGTTTTATTTTAAATTAATTTTAAAAAAATGTTTTTAACAAATTTTTATAAAATTTTTATAATTTTTTAGTAGTAAAAATATTTGAATATAGATAATTTTTCTAATTATTTTAGGATTTTTGGTATTTAATATTTTTAAAGTAAAAATAATTAATAAAAAATTATAATTGTTTAATAATTTTTTTTTAAGAAATTAAAAATATTTTTTTTAATATTTTATTTTTTTATATTTATTTTATTAATTAAATATTGTATAAAATATATTATAAAAATAATATTTTTAATTAAATATTATAAAATTTTAAATAATTATTATTTAATTTTTATTATTTTACAATAATAAATTTAAATATATAATTATAATAAAAAATTATCAACAATTTCTAAAATATAATAAAATATTATATAAATAATAAAACTTCTAAAGTTTATAATATCCTATTTAATAGTTTTTAAATTTTTAAAAAATTTATTATTAATTAAATTCCTATGTTTTTTGATAAATACAACTTTATTCTAAAATAATAAAAATAGAATTTAATTAAAATTAATACATTATATAAATAATAAATTTACAAAAAATACTAATTATATTATAATAATTGTTTATATTAAATATTATAACTTAATTTTATATATACCCAAAACAATTAATATATAAATTTTATAAAAAATTATTTAAATTTTAATAAAATACAACTAATTATAAAAATAAAAATAATAAAAGGGTATTTGTAATTAGAAATAGTTATTTATAAACTATAAATATTATATAAAAATTAAAAAATATTTAAAATTAATATAAATAATATAAATATATTTATAAAATATTATAATATCTTTTTAACATATAATTATTTCTTTTTAATTTTATTAAATATTTATTTTTTATAATCAAAATTTTAGATATTGTTAATAAATTATTTTAAACAATTTTTGTTATTATCAACTGTTTTACATATTTTTTTAAAAATTAATAAATTAAAATAAAAGTTATAACTATTTTAAATAAAAATATTAAATCTATTTTTTTAAAATAAAATTTAAATATTTTATATATTTTATATAAAATATTTGTTAATAATAAAAATTTAGTATTTAATTTTAAAATTAAAATAATTTATTAATTTAGAAATACTCAATTGTATTTTTAAAATTTTAAAATAAATATTGGATGTTATATTAATAAATTTATAAATTTAAGCTTGCTAAGTTAACTAAAATCTATTTTTAATTTATTAAATTTTAATCTTAATATAATAAATATCCCCTATTTATTAATAAATCCTATATTATTAAAAAAAATTAATAAAATTATTAATATTTTTTTTATAGTATTTATAATTTAACATAAAATAAAATATATATAAAAAAACCTAACCTAGATAAAACATTATTAATAATAATTTCAAAAATATATAAATAATCTATAATTTTTATAAAATTTTTATAGTTTAATTTATAATTTTCCAAATAACAGATTCTTCAAGACTTTAGACTATTTATTAAAAAAAAAAACAAAATAATAAAAATAAAAA